>JAPYXD010000701.1:21420000-21754316 GCA_030998225.1 Diplolepis rosae | reverse complement strand
ACTGTAGTTTATATTTACTCTCTATTGAGAACTCAAAAATATTAAATTCGATTTCATTTCATCGAATGAACTTAACGCTTCACGCAATTTATTAATTGGTCGTTAATTGCTAAAACAGTTAGACTAAAAAGAACAACAAATTTTATTAAATGTAGAAAAACATTTTTTATTTTCCAATCAAAGTTGTTTTTAACAACATTTTATAGAAGCGAAATTGATATGAACCCATAATATATGGGTCATTCCATATTAGATTGACAGTCGATGCCACAGATTTGAACGAAATAATTTTTTTTCGGTTCTTTATCAACAATAAATAGACCCGTATTTTTTTGTTTGGCCAACAATAGTATATTACATAACAAGGGAAGAAAGTTGAGATTCCTGCACTGGGCGCCATAATGCCCGAGGCGAAGCCCAGGGCATCATGGCACGCAGTTCAGGGCTCTCAAATTTCTGCCCATGTAGTGTATACCATTTTTCTTGCTACCCGGTCGAAAGTACGAAAATAATTGCATGTGTCCATTGGAATATATTGATGCCTTCCCCGACATTTGCGGCACGAGCGGAGCGAGTGCTGCTGGTCGGGGGTTGGGGGGGGGCAGGCATCAAATACATCTATAAATTAAGGTTTAGATTTCTATTTCCTTGTTTCCATCTTTGGTAATTATCATAGACTAGCATGCATCTGTCAACGGACTTTTTGGGTAAGGTGTCAGTTTCTACTATTAATTGAGCTTCAGTTTCAAAGTTTTTATTAATTTCTTCTTCATCTGTCGATTCATCAGATGATATGTCATTCATTTTTTTATTTTTATTTTTGTTACACTTCAGTCATTACTATTACATTCTAAATAATATCCACTCATTGCCACTAATAAACATTAGCAGAGAGCGGACAAATTTTGACGTTTGAGGTTATCGCCTTTTTTACTCCCGCTATTATAGAGGGCGCGCATATAGCTTGACCAATGCATGAAAGTTAGACTTTCTGCCGTGAATTTGGTGCCGAAACCACGTACTTTCGACTAGGGTAGTAAGAAAAATTTTTTTTACAAGTATACGATTTTTCCAATTTTCTAAGAAATGATATTTCCGACATAGCAAGCGCACTTTCAAGCCTGTTTATCTTGAAAAAAATTGTTCGCACGAAAATGTTTCCAAATTACGAAAATTAGGGTTTTGACTCTTCTTTACAGATTGTTTTCAAGATAAACATGCTTTAAAGTGCGCTTGCTATGTAAAAAAAATTATTTCTTAGAAAATTCGAAAAATCGTATACTTGTATTGGATCTATAACTTAATTCGTGCGGTTTCGTAAGAGATGGCGTAACTTGATTATTATTACATCGTTCCAATTTTCCGAACATGGGTTAGAAAGCTACTGTCATTGTGCGTCTTTTTCAGTATATGTCATTCATTTGAAGCGTAAACAACAATAATTTTTTTTCACTCAAATATGTCGAATTTTGTGCCTGAAAAAGTGTTTTTGTGGGGAGTTCTTCTTCGTTACTTTAATATGAAGAAAACTGCTGCCGAATGTCATCGTATTTTAGTGGAAGTTTATGGTGAACATGCTCTAGCAGAGCGAACGTGCCAAAAGTGGTTTGCACGATTTAAAAGTGGTGATTTTGGCTTGGAAGATGAAGAACGTCCTGGGCAGCCAAAAAAGTTTGAAGATGAAGAACTGGAAGCATTACTCGATGAAGATTGTTGACAAACACAAGAAGAGCTCGCAGAATCTTTGGAAGTCACTCAAGCAGCCATTTCAAAACGTTTAATAGCGAAGGTAATGCTATGTATTTGGTGGGATCAGAAGGGTGTACTGTATTATGAGCTGCTAAAACCGGGTGAAACCATCAATGGAGAACGCTACCGAGCACAATCAATCCGTTTGAAGAGAGCAATAGCCGAAAAACGCCCGGAATATGCGACCAGACACGAGGCAATAATTTTCCTATCATGACAACTCTTGGCCCCATGTTGCTATTCCGGTTAAGAACTATTTGGAAAACAGTGGATGGGAAGTTTTACCCCACCCGCCTTATAGCCCAGACCTTGCCCCTTCTGACTACCATGCGTTCCGGTCGGTGCAGAACGCCCTCACTGGAATACGGTTCACATCAGAACAGGGTAACAAAAATTAGCTTGATTCATTCTTGGCCGCTAAGCCGGCGCAGTTCTTTTGGGATGGAATCCACAAATTGCGAGAAAGATGGGAAAAAGTCATAGCTTCAGATGGGCAATACTTTGAATAATACTATTGTACATATTTTTCTTAAATAAACGTTCAAATTTTGAAAAAAAACCGCACGAATTAAGTTATAGATCCAATAAAAAAAATTTTTTTGGCCAAACAAAAAAATACGTGTCTATTTATTGTTGATTAGGAACCGAAAAAAAATTATCTCGTTCAAATCTGCGACATCGACTGTCAATCTAATATGGAATGACCCATATACATATTGAGGTACAATGTCCAGTAACATTTAGTTATGTGACAAGCATCTAGATATTCTACTTTAATATCTGCAGCTATTGAGAAAAAGATATTACCCATTAGCATCTGAGATATTCTGTTTGATTATCTCGGATATTAAAAATAAGTATTCAATAAACTAAACTCCTGAATATCCTCGTTAGTAAACTTGAGTGTCTGAGATACTAAAGTCGAATATCCTAGATATTTAACTTTAATATCTGCAATCCTTAACATGTAAGTTGTGGATATTACAGCTCAATCTCTAAAATACTCAAAAAACCATTTGAAAGGTTGAAAAATAAAAACATATTCATTTTTTAAGAAAAACTGAAATTATATTTTATTATGTACATTACTTAATAGTATAGATTGATACATCGCTTTCTGTTATTATGTGTATTTTACTATTATCGTGTTTATACATATATATGAGTACCTTAATAATAAGGGTAGATTTCATATACGGCTATAAACGACATCTAGTAAAAATATAGAAAACCTCATTTTTCCTTTTTGGCACAACAGTGCGCATAAAGCACTAGGGCCCATTCACCTAATAAACCGTCCAATCGCCGTTGTTCTGGATAATGGCCTGGCACCTTCTGGGCATGCTGTCGGCTAGTTTTTCGGCATATTCCGTAGGTAGAAAGCGCCATACCTCCTTAATTCGTCGAGAGAGCTGCTTCAGGGTGAATTCACGCCTTCCTGCGAATTTCCTCTTCACGACACTCTACACTTTTTCTATTGGATTCGCATCAGGGAATTGTGAACGCCAGTCCAAGGTCGCGATGCCATTTTTCGCTTTCCAGGACGTGCAGAGGTGACTGCGATGTTTGGGGTCGTTGTCTTCCTGAAGGATCCAATCCTTATTGTTGGCTCCAAACAACTTCTCTGCAGATTTCAGAAGGCTATTTTCGTAGATTTGAAGCATTTCATGAGCGTTTAGATTCTCAGTAAAAAGCTCTAAACAGCCAAAACCGCGGTGTGAGAAGCATCCCCAAACATGGATCTTTATGGGGTGTTTAACAGTTCGCTGGAGGAAACGCTCACAGCGGCTGACCAGGCACGTTTTATGGGAACCCATGCCCAAAAGGACGCTTCGTCCGAAAAAAGTACATTGGACCAATCGCGATCAACATTTTCCGTAGCCCATGCCAAGCGTTTTTCCATGTGAACCTCTGAGAGCAGGGGTTTCTGCCTCGTGGGACGGTACTGCACTTTCGCCTCAGCTAATCTGCTTCTCATGGTGTTTATACTAACGCTCGGGGCCTGTCTGGACCTAAACCTGGGGATACGTGGATAGGGAAGCAAGTCAGTTCTAACTCCCAGATAGGCGACCCCAAGACTTCTTCCAGGGTGCTTTGTCCCTGCCTGTGAGTAGGTTCTGACGTTGTTGATGCGGGACGGCGTAAGGATCTTCTAATTGGTCGAAACGCGAGGAGAGTTCTATGCTTGACAGTGAGACGATGCCAGATTCTCACGGATCTTGTAGTCTCCCCTGCGACGAGAATGTGACTCCTTCTCGGTGGCCCAGGGTCGAGAGGTGTGGAGGCGCTCTCTTCCGTGGAGGGGGGTGGGGGGGGGGTCTGGATCTTAAGCCTTTCCTTCGGTGATTCCCTTCCGAGCCTTCCAAGCTTCCAAGCGCTTGGTGTTCCACCGGGCGTGGGACGGGCCGTGACTCAAGCGTCTCGAGGCCCTTTTTATAGGGATGGAAAATTGGGGAGAAGTGTCGCAGTGGAGGGAGTATAGTTTTTTTAGCATAGTTTTCGAGTACCGATACTCCTTCCACTTGTAAGTTGACTGGCCACTTGGAGGGAGGTAATGTTGCTGTCCCCCTCAATCTTGTGGCGAGCATTATCCCGTCCTTTTCTTCCGTGCACTTGGAGCGCGCAACGCGAAGTATAGAGTCGATAGTCCAAGCAACAGGGCATTTATTATGAATGATTTATGACATTATTTATTTCAGAAAACGGACTGCGCCATCAGAAGAAGGGTTGGTCATAGAGTAATTGTATCATGTTTTTGACAATGAAATATGATTTATAAATTTTTTATCAATAATTAAGACCAAAAAATCGCACTTTTTTTAGTTTTTTGTTTATAACATTAAAAGTAATTATCCAATCTTGACATCAATTAATAAGTTGTAGGCAATTGAATTGCCAACAAAATGAGTTGTTGCTTGAACTGATTGGATAATTAGATGCGGAGAAAATTCGTAAAAACCGGTAAATTTAGCTTTTGTTAAACAAATTAATATCTGAGTTAATTTTTAACTTTTTAGGTTGAGGTTTGGTGGAAAAGTAGCATACTTTATGCTCTTCAAATGCATAATAAACGGACACTTTGAGATAATACGTTTTCGCGCTATTGACACTTTAATTTATTTAATCCGTTAATTGTAAAATGTCTGCTTGCCGCAGAGGTGGTCCGATTTTTATTTTGAAAACGGCTCGGTCTTGTGCTCTTCGCATGCATTTAAGTTTATTTCTTATAATTTAATACTGAAGCTCGAACCAATTTTATAATAATATTACAGATGATGTGACTTACACATTTTCTCATAGTCACTCAATTTTTTTTTGAATTTAAGTGAAACAGGAAATTCAATTTACTTAAGGCTCTATTGGCGTTAAGGAACACATTCTCATCATGACACTCGCGCTTCGCGCTCGATTTTCTGTATGCATTTTTGTAACTTTTTAATAAATTACATGATTATTGATAAATTTATTTTCTTCCAAATCTTTTAAAAAGGAAAAACAATCGTAGACTTTATTTAAGGAAATGATTTTGCAGAACAACGCTTATTTCGTATCACATATTTTGGTGAAAAAAATCTAATTTTTTCAATATTAAAAATCAAAACATAAAATATACATCCTGTCGAGAAATTTCTTAATAAGAATGTGTAGACCTCATTCAGGCAAATAATTTTTCATCTAAACGTTTTTTATGTATCTCATATATTTTGTCTAAAAAATGGAATTCTTGCATTTTAATCGTATTTTTTGGAATTGAAACGAAAAATATATGTTTTTTCAGAAACTGTGTGAGACAAAATTTGTAGATCTTTTTGAAACGAACAACTTTGTATTCTTACGTTTATTTCGTATTTCACATATTATTGTTAAAAAATTGAATTTTGGATTCTCAATAGTTTTTTTTTAAATTAAAAAGAAAAATATGCATCTTATGAAAAAATGTTACAATTTAAATTTGTAGGTCTTTATTTATTTAATAATATTGTATCATAACGTTTTATCGTATCTTGTATAATTTAACTGGAAAATGGAATTTTGATATTGTCTTTTTTCGAATTTGAATATGCTGTAACATTTCTAATTTTAATTTAATCAAAAAATGTTATCAGGATAATTTGTAGAGATTTGTTTAGATTTGTAGAGAGACAGACAGACAGACAGACAGACACTTTCGTAAAAACCGTTTTTTATGACTCAGGGGCTTTCAAAACGTAAAGATTTAATGAAAATTTCGAAAGTCATTTTTCACATAAAATTTCTGTGTACTTAACGAACAAATTACACAAAAAATGATTCAATTCAGACATGTCCCTTTTGGGATAATTCCATTTGTTTACTTAATTGTTGCATAGAAAGTACTAAATATCGTTTCTGAGTTTTGATCAAAGCATGGACTTAATAGTAGATCCCATGGCATATTTCATTTATGTATTTTATACTCTTCGTTGAATATTAGAAGCAGTATTGAAAAAAACATCTTTTGCACTTTGAAAATAAAAAAATCAATAACTTGAAAAATTTACACATCATATTGAAAAAAAAATACGTGTCATTTTTTTTCCTTTCTAGAACGAGGAAAAAAATTTTCAGGTGAATCAAAATTGTGATTGTAAATCTGATATAGTATGACCCATATACTTTTCAATATAAAGGGTGATCGATTTAGAGGTATAGGATTTTAAATTGAAATAAAACAACGAAAATTTAAATTGATAGGGCAATATTTTTTATTTTTGTGTAGAACCATTCACGACATTTATTTTTTAAAGATAATCCCTTTCAAATGTTGGCCGCGACTGCGCTTTAATTCGTCCATCCGTAAACACCAATTTTGAATGACTCGATCGAGGACTTCGGTCGGTATCTCGCTAATAACTTCAGTAATGTTGACTTCCAATGTCTCAATAGTAGCTGGTTTATCCACAAAACATTTAGACTTTACATACCCCCACAAATAAAAGTCCAAAGGTGTGATATCACATGATCTTGGAAGCCAATCCACCGGTCCGAGACGAGAGATAAATTGCTCACCGAATATAATTGTACGATTTGTAAACGTTGTTGAGGCATAAGTCTTTCCATGATGAAATGTCAATAAAAACTGAATAAAATTGTGTATTTAGTTTGACAGTAGTCACGCGTGACATGTCAATAAAACCCTATTGGAAAAAGTACCTCCAATTTGATCACACTTTGTTTAAATGAACTGCAAAAAGTTAAAAAAAGCCATTTGGTGTCCTGTAAATATGAATCGGAATAATTTTTATCTCCATTTGGTTTCTTTTAAAATTGTTTTAGTTCATTCTAATTTCATATAATTTGATTTCGAAAAATTCGAGGTTTCAACACGGAGAAAAATGGATATTTAATTATGTGACAAGCATTTTATAAATTCATTTGCAATATCTAGACATTGAGCTGTAATATCTGAATATTCAGCTCTACCGTATAAATTATTGAAATAGGCTTATATGAATATCCTAGATATTACAGTTGAATATTTAGATGTTAAAACCGAATCTATAAGATACTTGTCACATAGTTGAACATCTAGATATTGATTCTGAATATCCATTTTTCTCCGTGAAAACTGAATTTGAATTCAGTAACCCCGAAAACAAAATGTTTTTTTCTGATGGTGATTACCATTCAAATTTTATATTATAAAACTAAAATACCAACTCGAATAAATTTTAGTATTGAATTAAAATAAAAATATTTGCGTTAAGAAAAGTAATTACTTCGGAAAACGTGAGTGCAAAATTACTTTCCTTGCATTAGAAAATAGTTTTTTCAATGAATTTCTTTCTGTGACAATTGGCAAGATCTACTGGCAATCACATTCCAGTTGAATGAAACTAAACCAGTGATGAAAGGAATACTACATTTCCAATTCAGTCAAAAGTCTTCCCACATGGCCTCAAATAATATTTACCTACCTGTTTTACAATTCACTGAAGTTGCTCTTTCAGAGAAGTATATTGATTTTGCTGAAACAAACGTTCCTAAACGCCATTAAGGAATAAAGTAGGATTTTTCAAGCTTATCGAATGTATTAGAGAACAAAAGATCCAAAAAAAGAGAAAAACAAATGTCAAAAACAAATTTATTCTTCCTCCTGATTTCTCCTTGAGGCAGTTGTCGTGCCAAAAATGAGGTCTCTGAAAAAAAAAGTTTTTCTATTATTTTAAGACTTGAAATGATATTATCAGTCATATTTTATGGAAGAAAAAACATTCTTTTTCAGATAAAAATTTAAAATTAACGAAAAATAATACTTTTAATAGTGTTTTTTGTAACAGAATTACTAATCTATTAAAAATTATTGGATTTTCATAAATCATGGCTCATTTTTTGGAGAAAATATTCTCTAGAACTCCACTGTTTCCAATTTTGAAAGTAAAGTTGTTAGTGGTTGAAATCGTAAAAAGAATTTTCTTTAAGAAACATTTTTTTTTTTTTAAATAACAGTATTTGAAGATTTTTTACTTATTTTTAGAATTGAAAACATTATAATTATTGAGAATATTTTCCCCAAAAAAATAAGTCATGATTTATAAAAATCTAATCATTTTTTAAAAGTTGGTAAGAAGCGATAGTAAGGAAAAAATTTTAAAGCTTTATTCATAAAAAATAATGTTTTTTCTTTCATAATACATGACTGCTAATATAATTTCCAGTCTTAAATTCATAGAAAAACTTTTTTTTCCAGAGACCTGCTTTTTGGCACGACAACTATCCTATCTCGTAAAATAAAAATTTTGAATAGTAAATAGTAAAATAATATACTAAATATAAAATCTTGCTGAAATATGAAACAAGCTACGTAAGTGGGAGATTTCGCTTTTATGAAAGTTTCGTTCTACAAAACTCCTTATTCTACAAACAATCAAGAAGTAAATTCTATTCTCAATCCCACTTTCGCAATGTTTTTTATCAAAAGAGTCACTACCAAGTTCCAGGTGAACCTGATATGAGAAAATACTAAAAATGCTTATGCCTTAAAGTTGTTGAGAAAAGTATTATTGATCACTTTTTAAAATGCGAGGTTCAATCTATATTGAAAATCCCCATATGGGGTCGCACTAGGAACCCATATATGATACCATTTGGAATTCTAGAATGGAAACTATAAACTCAAATTTGTTTTAAGAGAAATACATGGGAGCCCAAGTGGGGTTTTATGTGGGAACCTATCTCAAATACCTTGTAGAAAAAAGAAATACGAACTTATGTGAAAACATATAGGATCCAACGTAGGAGTTTCCTGGCAAGGAGGCTTGCATGAAAAGCATACGTGAATTCCGATATCAAATGGTGAAGTGATTATTATTGAATTCTTTTTGATTTCTTTCTTGTCCTCAGGTTTTTAATTTCATCTGTCAAAATAATTTAACTCTTAAAGTGAATCATTTTCTATATCCAGCGGTGACAACTTTTTGTGAATATTTTTGGTCCCCACAAAGCATACTCGGGATCAAAACATTTTTCAATCCCTTTCAACACACTATTTTTTCAGTTTTTAATTACTGTTTTCCGAATAATTAATGAATCAAAAGCTTTCAAAAACATAGTATTAGTCATTTGATGTCATCACGATTCACATAGATACCTATGTTGGTATCCACGAAAATTCCTAACTAAGGCCATTACTCAACCGAACCACGTGACGTCGATAATTGCAATTACAGTCTGTAGGGTTATTTGGAAACTGACAAGTAAAGTTGATTTTCTTTACACGACAAACCTCCATTGCTCTTGTGATTACATCTGTCTAGTACAGGAAATTCACTTTAAACATTAAATTTCAAATAACCTTACAGACTGTAATTGCAATTAATGACGTAACTTCGTCTGGTTTAGTCATGGCTTTAATTTCTTAATCGGAGTGATTTTTCTTATTCAAAGTGTAAAACTTTTGCGGAGTAGTGTCTCTTAACATAGTTTCTGAAATATAATTAATCCAGATGATCCAGGAATCCAGAAATATTTTCAAACGAAAAATTTTGTGGCATAGCTACCATTATAAAAATAAAATTTTTCACATGGAAATCTTAACTCATATAAAATTTTTGAGGATAAAACTCCACCATAGGTTTATGGATAGATTTACACATAGGTTCCTTTATCTTTTTCCAAGATAGAAACATACTTACATTTAGTAAACCATGTAGGATTCTATTTTAATTCGTATAAAAAATGCATAACTCAAATACTAATATTTGGCAGTAAGAAAGATCCCTTATGTGGATTTCGATATATTTCCTCCCGAGGGAACCCAGATAGGTAATCAAATGATCTTATTGCTCTAGATAGTGTTGCATTATCTGAAAAATACTCTTAGAAATTAATACATTTTTCTTTATTTCAATTTTTAAATACAATTGTGCATTAAATTATGTGTCTCGTTCATATTAATTGCGCAACAATATACTTGTGTATTCAATTTAATATATAAAAATTAATAATTTTACATCATTTAATTCTACACAATCTTCAAATAACTTATGCAGTGGACTTAGATTAAAATTAACTACCTAATGGTTTAAGATATTAAAGGCATATAATACTTATAATTAGGAAATTAGAAAACTTTTTCAATTATGAGTTTTCACATGTTTATCGCCAAGATAAATAAAATTTTGTCTTGAAAATTTTGAGAATAGTAGAGAATATGAAAACAGAAAATTATAATTTCATAATATTAATTATTTCAGATACAAAAATTTAAAAATTAGAAGTCTCGTTGCTCACACTCAGTGAAAAATCATAGATGTTATATAACTGTTACATATATTTTTTGTAAAAATGTCATCCCATGCATGGTATGTCATTTAGACAAAAATGTTATGTAATAATTATGTAACAGCTGCGATAGTCTGGAAATAAACAAATATCGCATGTCTTTAAAAATGTCAAATCGTGATAAGAGCAGAATCGATAAAACAACTTTTGATTTCATTCTGATCAATACTTTTTGTCTCATATTTTTCGAGATTTCTGAACATTTTCTCAGGACTTAGAAAAGTTGGAAGAAAAATAATGACATTAGAAGGAATCTTGGTTGATCAGAATTGTAAAAACTAGAAATATTATTAAAAAATGCTAATTTCTTTAACCGCTGAGTTCGTGGCACTCATTTTCTCCATCTTCGTCATAATCGTACTCATACTCATCGTCTTCATCATCGTTTTCGTCGCCATCGTGTTCCTTGATAATTCCAAGTCTCTTTGCTACGCTCTTCACATTATTAATGACTTCTTCCTGTACGAGATTGAAGCTCATTGCAAGGAGAGCGATTCCAAAAAGTAAATAAAGTGAACATAAAGCTATGCCTTGTTCTGCGTTGAGTTTATGTGCAGGTACAAAGTCTCCAAATCCTAAAATATTAATGTTTGCAGCAGAATCTAAATTTGAAATTAATAATTTAGAGTGATGAAAAATCTAATATCCGTAGATGTTAAGTCATGGAAATACTCATTAATCACTGAATGATGAAGAGAGAATTTAATTTTTTAGAAACCTCAAAATTGCAGATTCAACAGTATATCTTATAATTTATTACGATTCCATCAGAAAACAATTTTTGTACATAATATATTTGAAGTGCTCGATCAATTATTTTACAAAAATGACTTTTCCGCAAAAGTCATCCATTTTACAATGAACATATGAAAAGGACTGAATTTCGAAATACATTGGTTGTATTGGAATTTCTATTCATAGGCAAACTTTTTCAGTTACAAAGAAACATAGTACAGCATCATATTACATGCT
Organism: Diplolepis rosae; assembly: GCA_030998225.1. Classification (NCBI taxonomy): domain Eukaryota; kingdom Metazoa; phylum Arthropoda; class Insecta; order Hymenoptera; family Diplolepididae; genus Diplolepis; species Diplolepis rosae. The sequence continues at coordinate 21,742,793 of JAPYXD010000701.1, read as the reverse complement.
TGTATTTTTACGATCACCGTTTGTGGGTATCCTCCTTCTTTATTGCTACATTTACGTTGAGATGGCCTTCCAGTATTTTTAAATGAAATTCAAGCAGGTTGCATCTTTTATGTAAATATCTGACTTTCAACACACTAAGAAGTACATTATTGTACTGTCACCTTCAATTATTCTACTCATGAATAAAAAACACTATAATATTGAATGAAAAGTTCGAAATAACCCAAACATGAATAAATTTTCCGATTCGTTATAAGAGATTTCTATTTCTGGATTTTTAATAGAGAAGTATGTTCTGAATTGTATTAAGGCATGAAATTTAAATACTTTAAATATTTGCTAAATTCTAAATATAAGAAATATAAAACTAAAATATTATATGATTATTTATCCTTGTAAAATGACTTTTAATTAACAAAGTATCTTTCTGTGAATTTGTAGCATGATATAAAACAATAAAGAATGTCTATGGACTCTTTTTAGGTAAAAAATATTGGGAACAACTTTTTAGAGAAAGTAAAACTGGAAGCATTATCGACAATTACACTTGGCTGTAAAATTTGTTGTAAACTTTTTACTAAAATGAAGTTGACAGACCACTTCATTATTTTCTGTTTTAGTTCATAGATTTTTGAACAGATATTTTTTAAATTAAAAAGATATTCTGACAAGAACGTTTACAGTGATTTTTTCACGTGGTCCAGTTAATCTATGGCTTTAAGTAATTTTTATCAAGATTCAATTCCATTGATTAATATACATAAAAAACCATTTCAAACTTAATAACAATTACTCAAAGTCAATTAAAATATTTCAGGCCGAAAAATAATCAAGGTGTGTTGGTTTTATTCAGAAGAGTTTGCAAAACATAACCATGGAACTCATTTTGAAATTTTTTTCGAATTACATTATATTTTTCACTTTGTATGAAAAAATGTCGCTGGAGGCATTGTCATCACTGCATATGAGACGAAGTCATTGCAAATGCTACTTAACACTACTAACGTAAAATATGTGAATTTGTGTTAATTACATGTTCAAATGTTTCATTATACTCTAAAACTCGATTTCTATTAAATTAAAATACTTTTTAAAGAATTTGAAAATGGATTTTCGTAAACATGTAAATGTCTCTTACAAAATTTGTTGATTTATAATTTTTAGAAGAAATTTCGAAACAGCTTAAAACAATAATTAAATTGGTGATAAAATAACCTACATGAACATAAATAAACAAAACGATATGCCGACAATGCCCCACTCTCCCCTACTAATTAAATTATTATCCATTTAAAGAATTTGAAAATCTTTCTGTGGAAAAAATGACGCTTTCGACTGCGCTGGGATTCGAGCCCAGGTCTTTCGATTGCCGGTCGGCAAGAAAGACCTGGGCTCGAATCCCAGCGCAGTCGAAAGCGTCATTTTTTCCACAGAAAGATTTTCAAATTCTTTAAATATTGAATTTATTTGCATTATTTGCGATATAAGAGTTTGAAATTGTCTACGAGGACACCTGTCGACAACGTATCCTATCTGATACGCGACTAGTGATCCTCCGATAATGTAGGCAGTGACAAAAATTTCAAACTCAACTAATTAATTATCCATTTAGTTGTTTACAATTTATACATTATACATTAGTGAAAATTGAGCTACCAAAAATCGAATTACTAGAATTTGACTACGAATGACTAAACAGATACTAATTCTTAGTAAAAATGGTTACTAAAGTAATCGATAAACAATTTCAGACCGAATTTTAGACTCTATGTTCATGTCATGTCCATGTTACGTCGGTTCCTAAAATCCTATTCTGTAAAGACCTTTAAAGCTGTGGAACCAAAGTACGAACGAGACGAGGACTGCTAGCGCAGTCCATGTATAACGCAGGCATTCTAGATTCGAATGCAAGAACATGGTTGTAAGTGCCCGGAACCAGGAAACTCCAAGAGGGCCGGGCCCACCACAAGTGCAATCCAGCCCAGGGCATGCACGGGAGCGACCTAAATCGGAAACCTAGGTGTCGCTAAGACCTTGGTTGAACCAAAAGTACAAAGTGCACCAATAAGCCTCAGCGGGAAGATGCACGCCATACATGTCGAACAACCCTAAAATATGGTCTTCATCGACCTGGTCGGACATTTGCCGCGATCTACCGCAGCACACACCTGGCTCCGAATAATATAAGGTCGTTGCGATAATTGGATTAAGCTCCAACCGCTCAGAAAAGTCACTGGACAATCTGTAACTAAGGCCCTGAAGGTCCAAATCTGTCTTTGGCACGGATGTCCCCGAAACATCGTTTCAGATAAGGGACGACAATTTATTAGCACTAAATTCAAACGGCTACTCACTCGGTTACGCATCCAGCACCGACCAACTCCACCGAATTCACCGCAGTGTAACTCAGTCGAAAATGCCAATCAGGTCATAAAGGCCATAATCGCCCAGGATATCCAGAAGGACCAGAGGACGTAGGACCGACACCTCGCCGAATTGCCCTTTGCGTGCAACACCGCCTATCACGGCTCTACCGGACACACACTAGCCTACTTGACTTATGGGTGAGAACTCTAGACTCCCGGGACCCTGGTCTAGGAAGCAGCCCTACCAAGTGAAGACAACCACCAACCACGTGTCATGAAACTCCAAGCAGATTTGGCACTAGCTCAGAGCAGGATTGCCCAGAGTTTCTGAAAGCAGCAGAAGCACTATAACCTCACAACACAAAGTGCTCGACAAAACCTAACACCTGTCCAACAAAGCACAAAGGTTTAACGCCAAGGTGGCCGAAAAATACGAAGGGTCGTTCAGAATAAAGCGGATGATCTCACCAGACATCTACGACCTGAAGGATAACAGAAGGAGCTACCGATTCCACATTCACGTCAGGATTCTAAGACCCTACTGAGGCTAAACTCGGATGTACACAGTGCGACAAATAAGTTCCGAGACTTGAACCATATTTGAACGAGGATCCTCTAGTGAAGGATGCGACAATGTTCCCCCACTGAGCCCTCCGCCATGAAAATTAGATCGGAAGTGACGTCATACGCATTTCTGATCGTCTAAAACAACATAAAAAAGCGCACGTTTTGAGGTTAGTTTTAGGAGCGAATACACTTTCCTGTAATAATATGCATCACAATATTTCAGTTATGATGCATACATCATAATTACATACTTATTGAACGAATATACTCACATTCGTTATAAATTATTAAACAAATTATAACCGCTTAAAACTTAACCGGAACTCTCCCACAAGCTTCACTCGACCAATCCGTATTCGGCACGGGGTTTATCGCATCCTTCCCTAGAGGATCCTTATATTTGAGATTGAGTAACTAGTAGCACCATCTATATGTTTAGACCGGCGTTTGAAAGCTGTGACATTTCTCTTTCCCGCAAAACCAGTCTTGCTTCAATCCGTTGATGAATAGCAAAATTATGACAGTTCACCCAAAACAACTTTTTTTCGATGTTGAAATACTAACATGGAACAAAGAGCAGTTGGTAAATTTCATTAGAAACATTCTGGTTGATGCAGAAAGTATACGGCGATGATTGTTTGAGTAGAGCAAATGTTTTTCTGTGGCATAAACTTTTTTTGGAAAGCACGGAAAGTTCCATCAAAAATCAAAACAATTTTCATTACATTCTTTCATAGCTATAACAAGTGTATTGAAACTGGAGGAGAATATTTTAAATAAAAAAGTCGAAAAATATTCAGATATCTTGTTTCAATGATGTTTTTCACGGCCAGTGTCGAAACTTATTTGTCGCACTGTGTAAATTCTTTTGACAAAAATTCGATTCACTCCACAGGACGCACAGAAGATTCTTGCAAACACAATCTTTACCGGTTTTACTGACGACCAACCATGTCCACCTCAAAATACCCGGAAACACACACCCACTGTTAATTCAAGTTAAGGGGATAATGTCTAGGATCACTCGTCCTACCCCTACTTCTGAATCTTGGCATCTAAAGCATCTGGCACCATTGAGGGACAAGTAGCAACTTCAAATGATTAGATCAAGAAAATGCTATTTCTTGATGTGTAAGGATTGAAAATAGAGACCACTGCCGTCCCAGGCAAGAACCTTTCAACTCAATTCTCGACGAAACTGAGAAAATGAAGAAAAACTACCGTCAATTGATATGGAATAGAAAAATAAAATTTTTATCAGTACTTGCTCAATTCTGGGGTAAAAATGGTCCATTTAATTTTATTCCGCGAAGAAAAACCTAGATATTTAATAATAACAAGTAGAAAATAAACTCAAAGTTTTTAGGTACCCTAGCGAACTGGCAAAATAAACATTCAAAATGTTTTTATCCTTATTCTACGTTGAAAATAACGTTAACTGGTAATTGAAATATACAATAATTTTATTTATTTACGCTAAAAATTAAACAAACATAATACCTGTCATTGAAGGCAGTGCAGTGGTTCACCTTTTGTGGAACGTCTCCGTTAAAATTGACCATTGGTTGGAGTGAGACACAACTATACTTTCATCTCACTCTAACAAATAGTCAATCCTGACGGTGAAGCATGGAAAGTGATGAACCACTGCACTGCCTTCAATGACAGGTATTATGTTTGTTTAATTTTTAGCGTAAATAAATAAAATTATTGTATATTTGAATTGCCAGTTAACGTTATTTTCAACGTAGAATAAGGATATAAACATTTTGAATGTTTATTTTGCCTCATTCATGAGTTATAATGCTACTTTACGCTACAGCGTAAAGCTACCGTTCAGCCAGTTCGCTAACAATACTGACCAAAGAAGCGGTAATCGTACAAAAACATAACACATCACTCAATAAGTTTCCGGTCTGCCATATAGATGGCACCACTGTTGTCAAATCTATATGATTTCTGGATAATACCAACCTTCAAACGTTAATTGTCAAAATTTCATGACAATCTGACGTTTAGTTCAGAAGTTACAGAGGTTTTGGTGAAGCATCTTTTGTCATTTTCAAAACAATGGATAAAAAAGAGTTTCGAATGTTAATCAAACATTTTTTTCTAATGAAGAAAAATACTGTTGAAGCAAAGCAGTGTCTTGATAAACGTTATGGGGACTCTGCACCAGGGATATCAACAATCATTGATTGGTATGTCGAATTAAAACGCGGTCGTAAAAACACCGATGACGCTAAACGCTGTGGTCGCCCAAAATCAGCAGCTGTTCCGGAGAACATAGCAAAAGTCCACAAAATAGTTTTGGGTGATCGTAAATTAAACTCACGTGAGATTGCTGACACCTTAGAGATATCAGAAGGTAGTGCTTTTACAATTTTGCACGAATCTTTGGGGATCGTAAGTTGTTTTCAAAGTGGGTGCTACGTTTGTTCACACCCGACTAAAAACAACAACGCGTTGATGACTCAGAGCGCTGTTTGGAGCTGTTCAAGCGAGGTAAAAAGGATTTTCTGCGCCGGTATGTGACAATCGATGAAGCATGGATCCACCACTACACACCTGAAACAAGAAGATTGTCAGCTGAGTGGACAGCAGCTGGTAAAAACCGACCAAAAATTTAACAGTAGACTGGCAAGGTTATGGCATCCGTAATTTGAGACGCGCATGGTATTTTGTTTATCGACTATCTTGAGAAAGGCAATACCAAGAGAATGCACCGCGCCACAAGTCCATGAAAATGATGGTTTATTTGAATGAATTAAGCTTCGAATTGCCTATTTTGAGAGCAAAGACGAATCATTCTACAAAAAAGGCATCGAAAAGTTAGAGAAGCATTGGAATGTATGTATTGCGCTTGAAGGATACTATGTAGATGGATAAAGTCGAAATTCTCGAGAAAACTGTGTTTTTCTTAGATCGGAAACTTATTGAGGGATGTGTTAATACCCGCTTACCGACCGCTAGCATTTTTCCCGAAAGAAATAAACTGTACTCCCATCATAAACTACTTATTATTAACTAATTCAGATAAAAAATATAACGAGTATAATATGCATATAATAAATCACAATAAAACACCAGGTACTCTTTTAGTAAAAGAAAAACAAGTTGAAAATAATTGAAGGTAATCAACATCTAGAATTCGTGTTGATTTTCTCGAATCTCATTTTTTGCATATACTTATAGAAGATTATAAGACACTTGATTCACTTTGTCAGATTGCCATGAATTTCCACCACTGGCCAATTCTCGTTTGCTGCCGAGCGGAATTCACTAAGGTTCTTCCTTTCCAATTTTTTCCAATGCTTTCTTTTGTACTGGCTTAAGAGATTACATGTGATTTAATAATTTCAACAAGGGATAAGAATAGTAAGCAGAGCTTAAAAAGGAGTAGAAAGGACTAGTTATGAGAAAAGATTTGAGGAATATTTTATGAGTTATATAAGAAAGAGAAAAAAAGTTTCATTCACTTTGAGCTTTTTCTTGTAAAGTTGAGACACATTATTCTTAGGTTCTTACCGATTGTAGTGAGAGTAATGAAACAGAAGTAGGCTGAGTCCAGAAAGACCCAGTTCTCCCAGTAATTGAAGAGAAAAGCACCTCCGAAGATATAGCTCACAACGAGAAAGACACAGAGCCAAATTGGTACAGGTTTTATTACTGATCTACGATCTTGAGCATCTGTGGTGGGATAATAATCGTAATCCACATCAAAATCATCTGCATATACTTGTCTGTGAACTGCAAATCCCATTGGTGACATAATCCTTGGTGATGGAGCTTCTCGCCTATAAGGTCGAGCTGCAAATCAATTGCTCAATTAATTCATTATAAATTAACGCCGCGTTTGATTGAAAATTTATTGGTAGGCGGAACAACTGTATACCATGGTTGATATTAAACTTTCCGAGTTTTCGAAATAATAATGCAGATAGTAAAACCAACAGAAATATATAGGTGTATGAACCAATCAATCAGCACCCATGAAAAATTTTTCCCGTGGATCAAACCAGGCACAGGCTTGGCGAACACCGGGCCTAGACCGAGCCTGACCTAATCGACAGAATGGGTTAAAATTTAGTTCGGCATTTCATTCTAAGTTAATTCCAAATCAAAGAAATTCCACCTGACCCTGACCTGATCATAAAAAGTCAAACCCGACCAGGAATTGGTCGGTTAGATAATGAGTCGGGATTTGCCAGACCTGGACCAAGTCTCTTTCGTGTAGAAATTTCCCCATTTAGCTGTATTTTGAATAGGGTTCTAGCAAGGCACTGATCAGAGTTTCGAGTTTCAATAAAAATATTTTAATATAATAGGACGATAATGAGGCAGTAGTATAAAGGTGATTAATCATTAGTTCGATATTGATGTAAATTAATTTTATTTATATTCCGGATTCTGAATACTGCGAAGAACAAATGACTTTACGGAGAAAAATAGTTCGAGAAATTTTACTTAATTTTCAGCGAAGTTGGGACATATGGATGAATTGAGGATTATTTAATATTATTGTAATACGTTGTGACATACCAAATGCCAAATAATGTATCACACTTCGGTAAACTTTAAAAATGTAGGGTAAAGTTTCAAAATTGACGTCACAAATCATTACAATAATATTAAACAATCTCCAAATTGTCCACGTGTCCCAACTTTACTCAAACTATTTTTCTCCGCGTTGATTTACATTTATAAATACTATATTTATACTATAAAAGCTCGTGGTATTATAGAGAGAGTGAACACAAATTTCGAAGCGTGGAACACGCATTTTTAGTTCGAGTCTTGGTTCTGATATTGAAGAAATAAAATTTTCGTTCAATATGGGGAATCATCTTAGATCAAGAAAAAGGTATACGTTATACAGGGTGTACCAGAACGATTAACGGTTTCCAAAATATTCAGTTATCCAAATCTTTCTGGTACATCCTGTATAGTTGAAATGATTTTTTCTTATTTGCAAACAAATTTATGAATATTTGTAGAGAAGTATATAGTAAAGTCCCTCAATAGTGACCATAGAAAAATGGCTAAATAGGATATTGATCTGCAGAAGCGTTACACCACTTATCAGGCACTTGCCAGTTTTACTGATTAGAGTCGTGCAAAAAGTAGGGGAACCGAATAGTACTTCGCGAAGCCAGGTTAAAATTTCTACACTAGCTGCAACAGTAACATTTTCATAATATCTGACCTTACACAAACACATTGATTCGGCTCTGGTCTGGATGAAACCCTCAACTAGAGCTGGGCTTAATCTATGAAACCCTGGTTGGGCATGAAACCCCAAGCCAAGCATGGGCCTCAACTGGTAGACGAATTATATTAAAATATTATACCAAACCTGGCATAAACCTGGCATTCTTTTCTATCCTCGTTTCGGCTTGTCACACTGGGTCTGGTCTGATACGAAAATTTTTTTAGCATGATCGGCCAGTGCAGGAATTTTCTCCTAGTCTGAAATAACTTATGAAACCAGACCTGAGCCTCCTTTGGGCCACAATTAAAATTTAGCACCAGCTGCCTGTGCAAAAGTTCCTCGATTTGGCTCTGGCCTAGAATAAAACGCCGAATTAGACCTTGGTTCACTCAGGTAGTTTAATAATATGGACGATAATGTTGTAGCAATCTCTTTACAAGGCCAGGGCTAGGCCAGGCTTGGCAATTAATGACAAACCATGGTTTGCGCCACGGTAAAATTTCTACACGGGTTGTACTCTTTTTCAATTTATTAATAGGTGTTAGTATTTATGTAGGGGGTCTACGTCATTGGATTATTTATTATTTATTCTAGGATATCATTTATTAGGATAAAATCGTCAATGGCATAAAAATGTATGCGTATTGGTCGTCGAAGATAGAATTGAAATCCATTTTCCTCCGAACCCCTTTTTTCGCTGAATTATGGAAAACATTAATACTTATGTAGTAGTTTCGAGGACGTCTGGATCTTGAGGACGTCGGAAGCCTCCTAGGATTATCCATCTCAAGGAAAACTGAAGCGGGCCGCGCCGTTTGGTTCATTCCGGATCTATTATTCGTGGCACCCTCGACAGAAAGACATCTTCTTGGCAACGATCTTGTTACTAACGTGGGCGTCCTTTCTTCTATCTCTAGGTCTTCCAGAAATCCTATTTTGCCACATGGTTTCTCGGAATTTGCTGTAGGTATGCAAATATCATGATAAATATGTAAAACTGAAAATCTTGTAGGTCATTTACCATAAAAGTTGAAGTAAATTGCCTTGGAATAGGTCAATTCAAATAAAGAGATGAGATGAAATATCATTTCATAAGGAAAAAGCGTAGTTGTGAAATATGTGATCCAAATTTTACAAAATTCGATTTTGCATCAAAATCATAGAGCTATTGTTTCTTAATGAGTTTTATAATTTTTTGTCAAACTCTGTTTTGAAAAAAAAAACTAATTTCCCTTTTTAATTTGATTTAAGCTGCCTAAATACACTATATAAAAATATATTTCATTTTTATTAAATTTATTATTGCAGATTTTGAGGAACGTGACGTTTTTCGTAATTTACAAAAATGTTTCTTGTATTTATTTCAGACTTTGCATTTTAAAACATTTTGAAGTTTACGTTTCTAAGATCCAAATTTAAAACTACTTTTTCGAATTTTCATAATTCCAAATTATCATTCATCATTTTTATGTTGCGGAATCACCATTTCACCGAATTGTTATGTTATAAAAAATCACATGGATTTCAGTAGAATAAATTTTAAGATATATAGAATATGTGCCACTGCACACAATTCAGGTAATTACGAGACTCGCTTAAAATGCTCGCAGGGCTGATCGCGTCTCGGCTTCGTCTCAGCTACGTCTTGGCTTCGATCTCCTGCGAGCATTGTCGCTCGTCGCATAATAACCTTCATTATGCGCCTAGGCACATAATATACTATTATGTGATTTAGGTGCGTGTACGAGTTTTTATGCGTACATTCGAATCTAATACAGTATTCATCATGATTCTCATCCATTGTACTTGATATTTCGCGACTAGTTCCGGCCATTTTGATTTTATCGACCTTGTGTACTAGTGGCGTATTGTAATAGAGCATGCGCAGTTCAAATGGACAAGACTTTGTCAGTACGGTGCCAACGCTGTACGAAGAAGAAGAAGAATAAGAAGAAGATTACGCTCCGCTGTATGGTTATAGGCACATGCCCAGTTCAATTTTTACATTAAATTTCTCTGTATCGTAATACACAACATTACGCTACTCTCAACTTTAGCGTAAAAACGAGTTTACGCGCCGGAGGCACATAAATAATTTTTCCTTCTTTAAAGAATGTCATCTATAATAATATTGCAATTTTTAAAGGTATAATTGAATATTTTTTCCCACGACCTTTTTTTCTGCACGACAACTACTTTAGATGATTTTTCATATGAAAAACTGCTCCTTTAAATTACAGTCATTCATGTTTTCTCTGTTTAAATAGGAATTTTTCAGGAAGTAAATTAAAGTCAATTATCAATGGTAGTTAATTCGAACCTCTGTTGGATGGAAGAGTACTCCATTTTGGGTGAACGCGAACTGGGTCGTCCAAATCATCAAGAGCATACTTGTTGAAAAACACAGGTGAACGATCATTATCATGAGGGCTAACCAATAACCGCCTATCTAGTGATTGTGTTGTCAGCCTGGTCGCACCTGAAAAATAAATTCACACCTCTTTTCTAATTCTTCGTTAATTTTGTAAAAAAAACTGTGATAATAAACTATGAATCATAAAGAAATAATATAAAAATCAATTAAATCAATTATTATTTAAAAATAATATATAAATAATATTATTGGTTGTGATACAGAAGTACAAATTGACGATTTTAGAAATGATGTTTTTTTTTAGAAGAGGACTCAAATCAATATTTTTATTTCATATAGTTTAATATGGCTGCATAAAAAATTTAATAAGATTGAATAGAAAAATATAGATACCATTGGGATTGTCCTTTTTCGGATTTAAGGTCTTATAACATGGAACTCCATTTTAAAAAATCGCTCCGTAATACTCGATCGTCGCGCTGCGCGCTTCGGAATTTTTGAACGTCGCGCTTCGCGCTCGGTCTTGTGCTATTCGCATGCATTTAAGTTTATTTCATATAATTTAATACTGAAGCTCAAACCAATTTTGGCTCTATCGGCCTTAAGGAACGCATTCTCATCATGACACTCATGCTTCGCGCTCGATTTTCTGAATACATTTCAGTAACTTTTTAATAAATTACATGATTAAAATTATTTATTTATTTTCTTCCAAATATCTCAAAAAGGAAAAAAAATCGTAGATTTTATTTAAGGAAACGATTTACAACGCTTATTTCGTATCTCACATATTTTGGTGAAAAAAATAGAATTTTTTCAACATTAAAAATCAAAACATAAAATATACATCCTGTCAGGAAATTTCTTGATAATAATGTGTAGACCTCATTCAGGCGAATAATCTTTCATCTAAACGTTTTTTATGTATCTCATATATTTTGTATAAAAAATGGAATTCTTGAATTTTAATCGTATTTTTTAGAATTGAAACGAAAAATATATGTTTTTTTAGAAACTGTGTCAGACAAAATTTGTAGATCTTTTTGAAACGAACAACTTTGTATTCTTACGTTTTTTTCGTATTCCACATATTATTGGTAAAAAATTGAATTTTGGATTTTCAATAGTTTTTTTTTAAATTAAAAAGAAAAATATACATCTTGTGAAAAAATGTTACAATTCAAATTTGTAGGTCTTTATGTACAAAATAATATTGTATCATAACGTTTTTTCGTATCTCGTATAATTTAACTGGAAAATGGAATTTTGATATTGACTTTTTTTAAGTTTTAATATGCTGTAACATTTCTAATTTTGATTTAATCAAAAAATTTTATCAGGATAATTTGTAGAGATTTATGAACACTATCAAAAACCAGTATTGAAATTTTTGATTTTTTCAAAAAGTTATTTTCAAAAACACAAAAATAGTGCTCGATCCCTCAATTTTGATTGGATGTGGCTGGTTAACGAACTTGTCCTTACATTTTCGGCTCCGATAAAGTGTACCAAAGCTCAATTCAATCTGATGATTCTATCGAGAGTTATGCCGCACACCACCTACTACAGACAGACAGACACTTTCGTAAAAACCGTTTTTTCTGACTCAGGGGGTCTCAAAACGTAAAGATTTGATGAAAATTTTGAAAGTCATTTTTCACATAAAAGCAATACCTACTCATCCATGATGAGAATGTAAAAAGGGCTCCAAATTTTGTGCAAAATTTTCAACTTCACATGTGATTAAAAGATAAAAACTCTATAAATTTCCATCATTCTGCTAAATAATAATTTGAAAAACCTTTTCCTCAGGAAAATATTATAAATATATTGTCTGAATAAATTAAGCCTATTTTTATTTCTGTCCAGCTAAAAAATTATAAAAGTTAATCAAAGGTTGGGATAGAGATATTATTAATTTAGAATAAAAAAATAATATTAAATAAACTGACAAGAACGTGTCACTGAATTAGAAAATAACATCTAAAAAAATGTTATCACGGAAATTCTTTTTGAAAAATTGGCTCTTCTATAGGATTTCGAATCAATTGTAAACACATCAGATAATTAAATAGAAAATCACCAAACAATGAGAGCGTTCGATAATGTTTGTTTCGAAAGAATTTCATAAATCATTGTTCTTCAAATTACATGCGAATTAATATAAAAAATTTTAGATTTCGTATTATTTAATACTATTTGTTAAATATCATTAAGTATTTTTTTAATCCTCTTTAATTTTGATTCATCTATGTTTACTTTAGTGAGATCCATTTATTCAAATTTTTTGCACGAATATATAAGTACTGGTAAATATAATCTTCTTACGTTCGATAATGTAAGAATTCTATCTCAACCCAATTTCTAATACCCTAATAGAACAGCGCGACAAAAGTTATTGAGCGCAAAATATTTCACATACTTGTATATTGATGAACCTAATATAAAATGTATTTTTATATTCTCATCATATAAAAGATATTGGTCTTATGTAAAGAATGACTTTTAAAAATGATTTTCATAAAATCTTGACGTTTTGAGAACCCCTGAGTGAGAAAAAAATGGGTTTTACGACGGTGTCTCTCTGTCGTCGTCATCTGTAAGCTTGATAACTCTCGGAAGAATTATCGGATTGAATTGCGCTTTGGCCCGCTTCTTCAAGGGCCCAAAAAAAGGACGAGTTCGTTAACCAGCCATATTTCAACAACAGTTCTGATTTTATCTATCAAAAACGTTTTTCTAACAGTAAAAAATTCAATTTCCCCGCCAAAATATACGAGACACGGAAAAAATGTTAAGTAACAAAATTTCTTATTTCAAAGAGATCTAAAAATTTGCTGATGACCAATTATTCATATGAGTTATATCATACGTTTATTAATGAAAAATGTTATTGAACATAAAAACTTTTGCTATTCAAAAAAACTACATGGGATACGAAAAAAGTGTTGGCGACATAATTGTTCTACTCAAGAAGATATACAAATTCACTTCAGAGCATTTCTTATCGGACACGTAGTTTTCATTTTAATCGTGAAAAATGTTATCATGAAAAATTCCATTTTATACCATATCTATGCATAGTACTGAAAAAATGTTCAGATACCAAATTGCTTATTTCAAAGAGATCTACCAATATCTGCCAACTATTTATTCATAGGAGTTATATCTTTTCTTTTATTCATCAATAGCGTTTTTATGAAAATAAAACATCCAATTTTGTTGCAAAAATATACGAGATACGGAAAAAATGTTATGATACAAAATTGTTTATTTCAAAAAGATGTAAAACTTTGGTATTGACCATTTTTTCATGGGAGTTATATCTTGTTTATTAATGAAAAATATTATTAAAAATAAAAATCTCTCTAAGCAAAACTACACGAAATACGAAAAAAATGTCAAGCAATTAAGTTATTTTATATGTAATCATTGTTTTCAAAATTATCGTGTATTCACCTGAAAAGCGTTTCCACAATATTTTTCTTTTTCTTTTTAGTATTTGGATAAAAAAATGAAGCGCGAAGCACGAGTATTACGATGAGAACGTGTTCCTTAAGGTGGCTTCAGCATTTATAAAAAAAATCATTGACGGCTTTGAAACTTAGAGATTATCTAAACCGAAAAAGTGTCAGTTTAACACGTAGTCTTATAGGACTCCTCATAAAAATCGTCGAAACTCCGGAACAAAATCACGAGTCCCCATAAATCAAATATATACTAATACTTTCAATTTCGAGTAATCTATTAGTTTCATAAAAACAAAGGGTTGACGACTTCAATCAAGAGAAAATTGCAACAAGAGTACAGAATATAAAAATCGCCTCGAGGTGAAACTAATAAATTTTTACTATCGCTTTTTTTGGCGACATTTCCACGAATTCTTACTCTTCTACTTAGATGTGACTATAATACGTATGATTATAAAAAAAATAAGTAGCAATGAGGATTTATGTAAAACTTGCCCCCACGGTGCCCCTCACTTTATACGACACCAAACGCCGAAGCCACCTTAAGGCCTTATGGTAAGCTCTGACGTCACCAATTACATACGGCCGTTTTATTAATAAAATAATAAATTTAACACATTTTCCGGAGAAGACAGCAATGCAGAAAAATGTAGCGCATTACTGTATTTTCCCTAAAATTCGTTAAAATTATTATTTTAATTATTATTATTAATTATTTTCAGGAGAAAACTTTCACAATTTAAATAGTTTCATATAGTTAATATCAAATGCAGGCATGGAAATAAATGAATGGTCATGTTATTTAGTCAGTAAACCATGAAACTAATTTTATCAGTTAAAAACCATTTTGGTGAATTTAAAACAAAATCTTTTATTTCACAGTTGAAAATTACTGACAATTCCAAAACCTATTTCTGAAACACCTGAAACTTTGAACAGAAATAATGTTACGTTTCGTTAAACTGAAGTCTTATGCATCTACATATGACTGAGAATTCCGTTACAGTTTCGTAATTTTAAAATAAATTTTATAAAAATTTACTTGAGTTTTGTAATTTTAAGAAAATTAGACCTCAGGCAAAAATGAATAATTTTGCTTTAAAGAATAGCAATATTATTATGGAAGGGCTAATTTGAAAGAAAAAAGATTATTTTCCATTAAAAAAATTTGAAATGCAAAAATGTAATGCATTTAACAAATTTTATTTTTGCCGAACTTTTTCCCTCATCGCTTCATACCAAATTTTACAAAATGATGCGATTCTAATAAATCACGAATCATTTTTTTAGGAAAAAGAATCTTCACAACTTTACCGTTCCCAATTTTTGGAAATAAATCTTTCAATGGCTAAAACCATTAAAAATCAATTTTCCAAAACAAAATTCTTATAAACAAATTGCTGAATTTGGTAATAATTGATTCATTTTAAAAAATTGGAAAACGGTTGAGTTGTAGAGAATCTTTTTCCTGAAAAAATAATCCGTGATTTATTAGAATCGTATCATTTTGTAAAATTTGGTATGAAGCGATAAGGAAAAAAGTTCGACAAAAATAAAATTTGTTATATTCAATACTTTTTAGTATTTCAAATTTTTTTCATGAAAAATAATCTTTTCTCTTTCAAATTATCCTTTCAATAATAATATTGCTATTCTTGAAATCAAAATTATCTATTTTTGCTTATGGTCTAATTTTCGTGGATGAACTACCATAAGACAATTTTTCGCAATTTAAAAATACGTGTAACCAAAGGTTTCGCGAATTTCATAAATTTTCTATGTTGTATTTTAAAGCAAAAATCGGATAATTTGCTAACTATCCGAATATATAATAAATATGGTTTTCATAAATATTTATTTATCTTAATGGAAAAACCAGGATCTCTATCTCTAATCAGGAAAGGCTTTCAAAATCTATACTCCTACCCTATAGTTTAATTTTCGAGGAATATTCTTTATTTTGGTGGACAATTAATTAAATTAACTTACGCTACGGGACCTCGCACCCTCCGCGCGTAACTTGTTCGTACCTCTGGTCATCTTTGGTGATGAAACAGGCATATCAGAATACCTGGACATCGTTGACTGTCTAGGATCTACAGTTAAGTTTGCTCCAGTTGATGGGAGATAAGACCCTGGCCGTCTGTGATCAATACCATCGTACTTCCTTGGGTGGTACCTAAGAAAACAAAAATGTGAAAAATCAATATAACATCCTGATAAAACATAGAAAATTATTTTTTATAATAATTTCACTTTCGATCTTCATCCGCAATTCAGAATCATTGAATAAACATCAATTCCCAGGCCAAGCGGAATATTTTATTGAGGCAATTAATTTATGAATGGGTTTCATCTTTCATAGGAACATCTGTTTTATTCAATGATAAAAGTTGATTGCTTCGAAAGTAAATGAACAGAGAATATATATATATATATATAATAATGATGAATTATAGATAGAGTTTAAATAATGAAAAGCACAAATTTATATAAAAGCATTATATTCTTATTCAATTTTTAATTTATATTCAAAATAAATTATCATTGCACATTGTACAAACTATCCAGAATTTTCGCAACAAATTTATAGATAAAATTGAGTGTTTTGGGTAGAAAAACTTATTTTCCATTATTACTATTAATTTTTATTTTATTCTGGAAAATTTATCATTTATAATAGATGCAAATTGTTTTTAATAAGTTAGGTACTATGGAAATTTACCGAAGATGTTGAAAATAATAAATATATTGTGCATTTGTATCCAAATTATTATATTTATGTTAATTAATTCTAATAAAAGAAAAATTTATATGGTAATAATAATTCACCTGCAATCAGTATCGGAGTATGATGATCGAGTTACACTCTCAGAAAGTCCTAAAGCTGAGTCAGCTGATCTTTGACTGGCTCGGATTGATCGACGAAATGATGGTGCCCTGTTTCCAGCAAATTTCCTGAAAATCGTAATCTCTTAGTCAAAATCCCGCTAAGTAAAATACGTTTCACTTAACCAATCAGCTTATCAATTAAAAAATTATATTTTGTCTATATATTTTGATCTAAACACAATAAAATCAAACAATTTTATAAACAAATAATATTTTAACAAATCGCTATGTACACGGAGAGAAATTCGATAGCATGTAGTACTATTTTTAAAAGTAAACCAGAATTATTAGGAAATGTTACCAATGAATTACCAAGAAAGATGGTAAAAATCGAAAATCAAATTACCAAACTATGCCATTATCTTGGGATTTTCTCACAAGTTTTCCTTATAATTCTAGTTTACTCATTAAGATGTTACTACTTGCTATCAAATTTCTCTCCGTGTATAAAATAACTGTACAGGGTGAGGCACATAAAGTGTTACAGAGCGATAGCACTTAAACTATTGATTATATCCAAAAATGTTTCAGACAAAAGTTTCAGTGTTCGAGAAGGCCGTCATACTGGGCCACCCTATTTTTTCATCGGTGGAGGCGCTGAAGCTACTTCAAGGTCAACCCCACTTTTTTAAATGGAACCATGCATTTTTTTCGATGACATTATTACCGATTTTAAGACGAATTCAGCGACCTACAACACAAGCTCACTCAGTCACGCAAAGTATGAAAATAGTCGAAAAATCGAAATATATCGGAATAATCACTTTCAAAGGATCCACTAATCTTGGTTTGGGTCTACCTACAGAAGATGCTTGAAATGATGACCCCCGACTTGTAAGCACTTTTAAATTCGCTGATGAAAAGACCGTCTAACTTCAGCCAATATTTTTGGTATAATTTCGGTACATGCTCGGCGTATTATTTTTTTTTGTCGTCAGGCGTGGTAGGTGCTACCGCCATTACGCGTTCTTTGACAAAACTCCATAAGAAGTAATCTGGTGATGTTAGTTCTGGCGAACGAGGTGGCCAAGCTACAGGGCCGCCTCGTCATATCCACTTTTCGTCAAAAATCTCATTCATCACTTGTTTTGAACACAGAGCATAATGGGGTGGTGGACCGTCATGTTGCATCCACATGTTCATGCGAACATGCGAGGGCACGTCTTCCATTAATTGAGGCAGCACGTTTTGCTGAAAGTTTGCGTAAACTTGCCCAGTCAAGCGACCTTCAAAAAATATGGACCAAAGACGTGATCGCCAGCAATGTCGCATCGACATTTAACGCACCACGGATGTTGAAATGGTACGATTCTCATCCATCGAGGATTCTCATTTGCCCAATAATGCATATTATGCCTATTCACATTTCCCGTATTTGCAAAGTTAGCTTCATTAGAAAAAAGCACATGACTCAGAAATGAGACATTTGTGCGCATTTTTCTACGAATCCAATTACAGAAATTGACACGTTTCAGGAAATCGTTGCCGTACAAATCCTGATGTAATGACACACAATACAGATGGAACTTGTGTTGATGTAAGATTCTTAACCCTTTCGTTACGGCATTCCGCTCCGCTGGAATAACGCCACCAAACGGGGCACCGCGCCATCGGAGTAGCGCCACTGAACGGAGAGTTTCTCCGCAAACTGTGCACGAATGGATGCCGGCTATAGGCACCGTGCGAAGTCATGGTAGGGAGAGTTAAATCGACGCCAGCGCACGCAGTGGATAATTTAGGCGTTAAAGGAGGCTGTTTTATATTTCCGAGCAATCAAAATACATATGCAAATCTAAATTTTGTTTTAATTAAAAAAATATAGCTGAAATGAGCCACCGAAGTTGTTGTGTTGTGAATTGTAAAAATGCAAGCAGGAAAAGTGAGTGTAAATTTTATAAATTTCCAACGTCTAAATGGAAAATAAATCAAAGGAATAAGTGGGTACTGTAGGGTGTTGCATGAACTGATGCTTGTCGAATTATACGAGATTTTATTAAATAACTTTCATTATTTCTACAGAACTCTTGGACATCTCGTACGTGTTCTGCCAGAACGAGATTTTTACCTTTAATTTTCGTTTGTGGTTGAAATTCTAATGTATGTTTAATTGATTGAAAACCTGTTTTAATAATTATATCCATGATGAATTTGAATCTGAAAATAAACAATTAATATTTATTTACTCAACAAGTACCTAAAAGTGTCATCATGAAATTACAATTTAATTCTTTATTATTTTTCTAGTCTGTTTTGATCTGTCATTAACTAAAGGTAGTCGTCATGCCAAAAAACAGTCTCTGGAAAAAGAAGTTTTTCTATGATTTCAAGACTGAGAATTATATCATCAGCCGTGTCATATGTAAGGAAAGACACTCTTTTTAATGAAAAAATTTAAAAATTACGAAAAATAATTTTTTAATAATGTTTTTTGTAATAGGATTTTTCCTTACTATCGCTTCTTACCAATTTTTTAAAAATGATTGAAGCTTCTTAAATCATTGCTTATTTTTTCGGGGAAAATATTCTCTACAACATAACTGTTTCCAATTTTTGAAAATGAATCAATTATTATCAAATACAGCAATTTGTTTATAAAAATTTTGTTTTGGAAAATTGATTTTTAATTATTTCAGTCATTAAAGAATTTATTTTCAAAAATTGGAAACGGTCAAGTTGTAGAGAATATTTTCCCCGAAAAAATAAGCAATGATTTAAGAAGCTTCAATCATTTTTAAAAAATTGGTAAGAAGCGATAGTAAGGAAAAATCCTATTACAAAAAACATTATTAAAAAATTATTTTTCGTAATTTTTAAATTTTTTCATTAAAAAGAGTGTCTTTCCTTACATATGACACGGCTGATGATATAATTTCCAGTCTTGAAATCATAGAAAAACTTCTTTTTCCAGAGACTGATTTTTGGCACGACAACTACCTTAACCTTATATTTATTGGTTTCTATATCATTTTTATTATGGAAAATACTTACTTTTTACTGCTGATTTCACACAAATACTTCACAAAGAAAAACAATCGAATTTTAAAGTGAATCAAATTGTTTTTTTGTTTGTTTTTTTATTGATAATAAACATTTTTATAACTAAGTCCCATTATAATACATTGTAAAAGTTCTAGAACAGCCTCCTTTAGTTCACTCATGCTATGGCGCTGCAGTCACGCACGGTGCCTATATCCGGCGCTCGTACACACAGGTCATCGAATGGATGCCGGATATA
Organism: Diplolepis rosae; assembly: GCA_030998225.1. Taxonomy (NCBI): domain Eukaryota; kingdom Metazoa; phylum Arthropoda; class Insecta; order Hymenoptera; family Diplolepididae; genus Diplolepis; species Diplolepis rosae. Next base: position 21,722,677 of record JAPYXD010000701.1, on the reverse strand, counting down.
TCCGGCGCTCGTAACGAAAGGGTTAATACAGATCGCTGACTAATTCCACTCTTTTTTTCCATTTGCCTGCTGCTCGCATGTGGATTTAGTGCACCAAAAGCTAAGATACCAGCCGCATTATTTTTATTAACAATTAGTCGACGTTTGACTCATGTTTGTTTCACTATACCGAAGCGACAGAAATGGTTAGCTAATCGGTTAAAAGCCATGTGCGATTTTTGTTGCCTATCCGGATAACGAGCCGCATACAAATCTTGGGCGTTTCTGTAATTCTGTTATTCTGTAATTTTCGTGTTCCGATGTACTCACATTGGAAGGTTATGCGTGACTAACTGATATGTCAGCAGAAAATGCTTACTTTCTGCCGATGTCAACAATACCCTATCGATGTGTATTATCATAGGCATCGTAAGAAATGAAAAGAAATAAAAATGATTTTTCGACTATTTTCATACTTTGCGTGACTTGATTGACCTTGTGTTGTAGGTCGCTGAATTCGTTTTAAAATTGGTAATAATGTCATCGAAAAAAATACATGGTTCCATTTAAAAAAGTGGAGTTGACCTTGATGTAGTTTTAGCGCCTCCACCGATACAAAAATAGGGTGGTCCAGTATGACGGCCTTCTCGAACACTGAAACTTTTCTCTGAAACATTTTTGGATATGATCAATAGTTTGAGTGCTATCGCTCTGTAACACTTTATGTGCCTCACCCTGTATTCCACTGTAGGACATTTTCCTAGAATTTGTGAGAGATTATCCCACATTGTGGTTAAGAAAATGTATTTTCACTAAGATTTTAAGAAGGATTCCCAAAACTACTGGTAATATTTTATTGAAGCGGCGGGGAAGGAAGATCTAAAATTTAGAAAATTTATTATAAAATTCTCTTCAAAATTTTGCTAATTTATTAAAAAAAAATTGGAAATGTACTTTTTATTATGAGAATTTTAGAAGAATTTCCATGATACATTTCTTAAACAATTTCAAATATTTTGAATAATGCTCCAAAAGAGAATTTCTGGAAATTATCCTTCTAACAATTTTTGAAATGATTCTTCAAAAAAATGTTTACAGAGCGTAATATTATTTTTAAAAGTCTATAGTGAATCAAGTGAGCAATAAAATTAAATAAAATAGATTCTTATAGTTTTATTATATTTCATGATTTCATTACAAACGTGTTAATCAATCTGTCAGAGAAGACAAATGAGGGTAACAATCTGTAACTGTGGAAAATCCATTATTTGGACAGTTTGTACATAGATATAATGACAGGATATACATACGAAGATTGACGGACAGACTGCGCTCTAGAGAAATTTTTTCGAGGTCTCTTTTTCTTTGGAGGTCGAGTACACACGTAACAGCATACTTTCCAGTACAAAAACCTAAAGCACATTATCGAGCAGAATTATTTGATAAACGTCACTTTGAAATTTTCACGATACTTCTTACGTTTAGCTTCATTTCAAATGTGATTTAATACAATTTATTAATTTCATCTATAAAATAAGTAAACATCTAGTATATAAGACATAAAGTATTGTATATGAAATTAACGATACTTTAAAGCAAATGTATCTTGAAATTTTAAAAAATTAATTGCATGTTTTTAAATTTTTCTAAAAATTATGAAACTGTAACAGATTTTACAGTTATATGTAACTACATAAAAATGAAGATACCTAAAACGTAAAAATTGTCCTGTTACAAGTCTTAAAATTTTCAGACATTAGTATCGGAATCTCCAGCATTGTTTAACTAAAAGTTTGAAGAATTTTTCCAAAGCTTATTACAACATAACTGAATTTTCCTAAATTTAAGTGAATAATGTTCAATTAAGTGTTCCGAAAAATTCCAGTAGAAATTTCTGAAAGTGATTACGGATAACAATGAGTTCTTACACGCTTGTTAATTATGGCTGTTATAACATGTAAAAACTTTATGAAGATGTAATACACAAAATAATTAGACTGATAAATAATAAAGGGCTTCATTAGTAAAAAGCGTCTGTAATTCATTAAAAAATATGTAGATAATTTTAAATATTCAGCTTTAATTTCGGGGCGTGATAATAATGATAGCACTACGAATTATGGAATAATGGAACATGCTCGTATGCTCTATCACTATTAAAAGCCACGGTAATGTCTGCTGAAATCCATTGGTATTAATGCTTCGTTTAATGAACGTATAAAGCAATGCGTATACGCCATACATCTATAATAATAATTCGAAGAGTCGAAATTTGCGATCTGCTGCAAAGGGTTAAGCCTAAAAATTTATTACTTGATTTTACGATACCAAAAATATGAATGAAAAAAAGGATCAGGCCGTATGTTTGATCACTGGTCTGGGCCATGCTTGGCTATTTCTGCACGAGTACAGAACTACGTTTCAATTCGCGGGAAAATGTGTCATAGTGGGAATTTTTATCAATAAAAGTATTAGACTTCTGGAAAACAATTGAAACTTCTATATCGCTTGTAATAGAGTTTAATAATATCTTCAATAAAGTTTCAATTGGTTTCCTGCAGTTTTATATTTTTATTGATGAAAATTCTCACTATAAAACATTTTAGACAGACAATGCCTTCTTTCAGCTAAAAAATAAATGCGAATTGTAAGGATTTTGAAAATTAGAGTTTTTAAATTAAACCTTGAAAACTGCTATGCTAAATCTTTCTCGCTATCAGTGGAAACTCCTAAAGTATTACGAAAATGTTTAAATACAATCCAACGAAGAGATCTCATTAAAAGCAGAATAGAGTTTCTTTATTCCCATTCCTCAAGACTTCTTGATTTTTTTAGTACATTTTTATCAAGAGAAAACCATCAACTACACTAAGAAAGAATTTAAGTTTGTTGAACAAAATTGTTTTGATGACTGCATTTGGTTAATTAAAACAAATATTTTTGTTCAATGAACTAAATTTTTGTTTTTCTGACCAAATTTGTTTGCTTGAGAGAACTAAAAGCTTTTGATTTAACATTTTTGTTAACTTAACAAAATACTTTTGGTTAAATTCGCCAAATAAATATTTTTTGGTTGAATTTACAAAATTATTTGACACATATACTTTTTATTTTATTTATTATTATTTTAACACATGTTTGGTAAGATCAAGAAAAATATTTGATGCATAGAGTTAACCAACATTACCAATGAAAAAAATTGAATTGTTGTTAAATCAACTAAATCTTTTTACGAGTGTACCAAAAATGTTTTTATTCTTAAAGCTACTAAAAGCTAATTACTATAAAAGCATTTCGATCTCCAGAAACTCTAAAATATTGAATTTCAAGAATACCTTAAAACCCACAAAGATCTCAAACATGAATTTCATTTAAATTTATCACGTTTATTATAAGTAAAAGTCAAAAATTGCAACATAAAATAAAAATATGTAACTAAAAGGAAATTTCAGCGCATAAGAAATATTTTTGTTGATTTTTATAAAATGTTGGAGGAGTAAAACCGATTTCTCATTTTATGGAGTAACCGTTAGAATGTAAATTTTCATATGAAAATGTAGTATAAAGTTCTACCTGAAGCTGGATGCCATGATGTCACCGATGTTCGAAAGACATAAGAGCATCAGAGGTATACCCAGTATGGCATAAAATATTGTTACGACCTTGCCATTTCGAGTTTTCGGTGCTATGTGACCATATCCTGCAGAAGAAAAATTGCAGCAAATAAAGATTGCAATAAACTTTTTTTTTAAATTACGTTTCTTTTTGACATACAAGCATTACAGACAGAAGCCAATATCAAGTTTTATGATTCCAATGGTTAATAAACTTTGATAAATCTTTCTGATACATAAAAACTAAACATTTTAAAACATCAAGCTGTATACTAAATCAATTTCTGCACTAAAAAAAATTTCATTGTCAGAAAAAAAGTTAGTAAAATAAAAAAATTACGATCGATAAAATTATGCGGTCGTCGCGCTTTAAGCTCAATCTTTTGTGTTTTTCGCGCACATTAAACTTTATTCCTCATGATTTAATACTATGACTGAATGGTTAAAAAAATATATAAATTAACGAGGGAAAAGACAAAACATCAAAGTTTTTTATCTCTAAAGATTCTAAAAAAATGATCCTGAGATGATTTCCGATATCTCTTGTCGTTTTACAAAAAAATTGAATGTAAATTTGAATGAAAGCAGACAAAATGAAATAAAAATTGATTGCAATGCGTGTTGGGAGAGACAAAAATACATTTTTTAGATAAAATATGTTCAGACTGAAATTATTTGTTCATCTGGCGCTGGTCAGCATTCCATGACAAAAAAGTTTATATGTGGCGAACGAATATTTTTTTTACAAGTTTTGAAGAATTCATAGGTTAGTAACAAGTTTTTAGAAACATTTATTTCGCGAACAGAAATAAGTATCTCCTCTTTGCAAATATTGCTACTACTTACTTTTTAATTCCAAAAATTGCAAAGAATAAGTTGTGACAAATCGAATTAACTGTCAAAAGCTTCTGAGCAAGAGCTTGACTGCATTTTTTGACGCATGAAAAGTGGAATCTTTCTTGTCAAACGGTGATCTATTTCTTAATTAAAAGGCACGTACAAACCCCGTGTATTTAATAAAGAAGAATATAAGAAAAGATTGAATTACTTTGAGAGTTTAGGATTTTTAATCGAAATCTATAAATGTTCAATTAAAATGGTTTTTCAACCGAAACTTTATTAACTGACCACCAATTAGTGGCAGACTGGCCGCTGGCTTGTGGCTGGCTAATCGCTGACTAGTGTCTGACCAGCCGCTGGCTTGAGGCTGAGCAACCTATGGCTTGTGGCTGGCCAGCCGCTGACTAGCGGCTGATCGTACAAAAACGTTACAGTTCTGGTCAGCCCCAAATCAGCCCTTATAGTCAGCGCCAAAACTGGAAACCAGACTGTCTGGTCTGGCGCTGGCCAGCTCCATGAAATTTTTCCACACGGGCTATTTGACATTTCATTTTTTCTTTCACCTCCTTATAGCTAATATTATTTTAAATTGAATTCGAATTAACAAAAGTTCATTTTGTTCATTAGAACATTTTCTATAATTCCACTTTTCAAATTTTATGAAAAATAACTTTTTTATGATTTATTAAGGCCATTTAATATTTAGAAAATTATTAACTTCATGTGAACAAACTAGCTTCAGTTTCTACATTTGCACATCTAGAGTTATTAAAATTATCATATGAATATTTAGAAGAAGCTAAGATAGTTACATGCTACGATACAATATGATAATTTTAGTAATTTTATAAGTGAAAATTTAGAAACTGAACTTGGTTGTTCACATGAAGTTGATAGTCTCCTATAAGTATGACATGCTCTTAACAAATCGTAAAAAAAATTATATTTAATCAAATTCAATAAGTGGAATTATAGAAAGTGTTCTAATAAGATAACCTATTTTCAGTTTCGATAATTGAATAAAGTTTTGCGGGAGATTTTGCTAGAACTAAACTTTTTCAATTATTTCAATGAAAATTAGTTTATCCAGGTATATTTTATTTTTATTTTATTTATATTGAATTTTAAAAAAATATTTGTTTTTCTTAATTTTGAAAATAAATTCAAAATCGAAAAATCAGTGCCCTGCTTTGATTTCACTGAGGAATGAGTGAAAGATTTTTCACGTATTTCGATCCTTCCTGCGCACGATTAAAGTAAAGCGATAGATCTTTAATTTTTAATTATACATAATATAACTATACACAATAATAATTACGTAATTTCTTTTTAATGTTGTATAACTTAAAATAAACGAGTTCATCGATCGTTAAAATATATTGCTGGTTTTATTATTCCCACCTGAAGATTTCACTGATTCAATAAGTGAGTTCAGCTTATTTCACTGATTCATCAGTTGAATTTCACTGATTCTCAGTGAAAGATTTATAGCTGCTGCCATCAGTGAATAGTCACTGCAAATCAGTGACCGTTCACTGATTCAGGTTTAGAGAGTGTATAGTGCGTTGTTTCTTTCGGTAAAATTACCAGGATTTTTGGTGTTTATTGTATCCCAAACATGTTAAGAAAACACCCAAAAGAATTTGTACATCATAAAGTGACGGCATGGCCTTGAAATTTCGAGGGCATAAACTAATAAGAATCAAAATATTCTAACTAGATAAAAAAGAAATAAATTGTGAAAGGTCGTTATCGTTTTATACACGCCTACTTCTTCACCTTGATTTTTAACTATTCATTTGTTTTTGGTTCGCTGGGTACGGTTGAGGCCAAGGTGGTGAAATCCCACGTATGTATGAGATTTATGGGATGATTTGTACGAGGATGGTAAAGACGATAAGGAGGACAAGGTCTCGAGAAAGAAAGATGAGTGATGTCAAAGGAGAAAAGGCAGCAGGAGCCGTAGCAGCAGCAGCAGCAGCAGAGAAAAAGACTCGGTGAAGCTGCAAGACGGGGCCAATTGATTCTTTTATCGCATAAAAATTTACATTGATGGATCGAACACTCAAGAAAAATTTCTATTTCCATCTTTTGAACTTTCAATCAAATAAATAAAAGGTGAGAAACTTGTAGAAAAAAGTCCTGTTATAGGATAAAAATACTGAAGAATATGTGGAGCTTTTCTTTCAAAGATTTACGATGTGAAAAAAGTCTTTCTTTAAGGTTCAACATAAAAGAGACCCAAAGTTATTTCAAAAAAATTATTTTCTCTTTTTGTAATCTAAATTAGTGAAAAGTGAGCCACTAATTCTATTTAGCGAAAATGTCCACTTATTATTAATTATTTTTTTACTAATTACTTTTAAAAAAGTTTAAAACTATACTAAAACTAATAATTAGTTGACATTTACTCTAATGTGAATTAGAGGCTCATTTTGCACTGATTCAGAATTAGATAAATGAATGCATATCATCTAATAAGATAAAGATAATTCAGGCTTGAATTAATTCAATTTAAACAGCTTCATTATTGCCATGGATCAACCAGTAAAGCTGACTAAATCAATAAAATCAGTTTCCTCCAAGATTTTTCCATAATAATGAATTTTTTCAGCTGAAAATTGAGGACACAATAAAGGGCATATTAGCGGATGTCTGTAGACTTGAATTAGTTCTCAACAATAAAAAATAATAATGTATGAAGCGTGGTACGTTTATGTCCTAAAGTTTCAACTAAAAAAATTCATTACTGTAGAAAAATCTTGGGGGAAACTGATTTCATTGATTTAGTTAGCTGTACTGGTTGAACCATGGCCTTAACTTAAATATTTAATTGACTGAATTTAAACTCCAATTTAAAGTAAGTCGTTTTTAAAAGTAATACATTTTTTGGACTCTGCAAGTTTTTTTTCACTCATTTTCTTCATGAAGGAAATTATATTAAAATGATATCAAGTCACACGGGCTTACAAACACGGCTTTTTCTACTCGAAGCAAATTGCATGTAAAATAAAAAAAGCAAGAAGTATGTTACTAACCGCTCCAGTCATCATTTCGAACTGATTACCCGTCAGAAGCAACGGATTTATTTTTCATAAGTTGATAAAAGTGAATAAATAATGATGTCTTTACTTTTTCCAGCATAAGTGAACTTTTGCCTGATAAATTTGCTGCTAAAAGTCTAATTAAAACACATGTGCAGCTAAATTTAAGTCGAAAAATGATATATGATCAATAGATATTAAAATTAAATGCTTTAAAATTGAATAACTAAAACTTTGATTTGGTAAATTTGATATGAGTTTATGGGTTAAGAATTGGACGTTTGCAATCGTTGATAGTAGTTTGAGGATAAATGCCTTTTTCGCAAAAACAAAGAGTGATGTCTATCACGTATAACAGACCGCACCCGCAACGAAGAGAAGATCAATCCAGACAAAGAAAAGGGGGAGGAAACCGGATATCCGAAACGTTCGATCCGATTCCACCGTAAAAGTCGGTCACGCGTCACGCACCTTTGTCAGAAGTCTAGTATACTTGAGTATACTTAACGAGAAACGAGGTTAGCAGAAGGGATTTTCTTGTCGTCTTCACACGTTTTGCTTTTCTTGGCATTTTCGCAATTGGCACAATTTTCAAACTTTTAAAAATTTCTACTCGCTTGGTTTTTTTTATTCTTTAAACCACTTCTCATGAGAACACATCTCGCTTGTTCTTTTATTTTGAAATTTAAAATTAGTTTATTTAGTGTAATCAGCTGAAACAGATATATATGTATATTTACTAAATCTTCCATTTATAGAATATATACAAATGTTCAGAAATTTTGTAGAATTTGTCTGAAGAATTTGTTTTTAAACTGCAATTAAATTTACGGCCGTAATTTTTAACTAATATCGATAATTTAAAACAATTAATTGTCATTCATCATTTTATTCTTAAGGAATTTATCTGTTAATTTAAAATAGCACTTTTTGCTATTTATTTTTTTTCGTGTTGTAATACTAATCTATAACTTCGAATTAATCAAAATATTCCGACCTTCCCACGCGATACCCTGGTTCTCATGAAATATTTGTGTAAATTTTGATGCATAAGATATTAAGGCCATGTAAACGAAGAAGACCTTTCTCATTAAAATTTTTCAATTAATTTATCAATTACTGAGCATTTATTTAGGGTTCCCCTTTTAATAGGCTTCTCATATAAAATAAGAATAGCATTAATACTGAACCAATTTATTCTGCACTGATCATAAAATTAATTAAACAATACCTTTTTGTGATTTATATTTTCATAGAGAATTCTATCGTTAACAAATATTGATATAGAATACGAAATATAAAATCTATTGTTTTGCACTATTAAAATGATCAATTCTTTGAGAATTTAAAGTTCTCAAAATACTTTTTTCACAGTGAGTAGTAGTTTCTTTATTTTTTATTGATTTTGCTCTTATCAGAGACTTGTATAGTTAAAGTTCAGTGTAGAAGATTGTATTTTTCTCACAAAGAGTTCAAGGAAAACCTGACTTTCAATTTTTCTTTCTATTTTCTCATTCGTAGTGGACTGTCCACTGTGCAACGTGCATTACTTCATGAATCGGGGAATCCCCACGAATTAAAGTCTGGACCTTAATGTAGATCATTTGCAAATGAATCAGTAGCTATCGAAGGACTTTCGTAGCGAATGGCTATCGTCTACACTTTGTAGCAATATATATAAGCAGGATTCGCTTTCACTTTCATTTAGTCGTGTTTTGTCTATTTGCACGCAATCAACTATTTAAGCAACCACGTGATCATTTGTTTATTCTTTATTGTTTATTTGCGTATTACAATTCACTTTTAGATAATTAGAACATATAGTTATTAAACTGATATAAAGTAATTAATAAAAAAAATATTAAAACCTTGAGCCTAAAATTGTGGGGTGTAAAAAGAAGTGAAAAATCTTTAGAGAAGCGAGGCACTTCTTTAATTTATTTAACGGGTGTATTCACTCCGCTTTTCACAACTCATTGTAAATAATTTTATAGCCGTTTGGCTTGCTGAAAATGTTTAAGATCAGCATTACTTTATTTTGCACGGTTATCGCTCTTGCCATCGCTGTACCTGATGAAAACAAATGGGTTTGGAGCGAGGATGGAGAACCAAGGAATCGAGATGAAAAGAGAGCGAGGTGAGCACTCTTACAGTTTCCGCTTTTGGTCCACTCGGGGTGGTTTCCTCAGAGAAAACAGCTAAGCTCTTAGTCGTGTATTTTTTTTGCTTTATTTTCAAACAACTTTTAAAAATGAAAACATGTCAACTGGAAACTTGAAGAAAGGAAAGGGATATTCACAGAATACTCTCAAGTGACAGAATTGTTTGCAAACTTGGGCACTTTATCATACTAAGAAAATGGGCTTGCCGATATATTCTTAAACTTCCCTCAGTTTAATTTAATATTCTCTATGTGATATTACTATAAACCTCTTAAGCCTTCACAATTTTAATACACAAGACATATTAGACACGATATAGTATTAAGGCCGTATGGTAGAATCTGATGTCACCAATTATATACGACCGCTTTATAATTAAAATAATAATTTAAACAAATTTTCCGGAGAAGACAGTAATGCGTTACATTTTCCTGCATTGTTGTCTTCTAAAAAATTTTTTTTTTAATTATTATTTTATTAATAAAGCGCTCGTATATAATTGGTACTTACAGACCTTACCACACAGCCTTAATTCACCGTATATTACACTGTTAAAAATTTCTGTATTAAACTTTCATTACATGTAATGGAATTTTTTTTCAGTAACGTATATTAAATTTAAAATACTTTCATCTGAAAAAATACAAACTTTTATTTGAATTTTAATACACATGTGTATATATTTTAATAATGTTAGCTAATTTTAATATATTTTTATTGAAAAAGTATTAAATTTAATATGAATGTATATAAATTTTTCATAATATACAAATTTATTAATTTTAATTTACCACTTGTATATTAAAGTCTATTCAAATTAATGAGATTTTAAAGAGTGTAATAAATGTTAACTATTGTGCACTTAAAAAATATTTGATAATTCAACCAAAATACATACCGTTGAGCAAATTTTTTGATGAATTAAACAAAGAATTTGTTTGATGCGAGTAAAGATGATTGGTTTCTATACAAATTTGTCAAATAAAACAAATACTTTATTTGATTCAACTTAATTTTGTTTGAGTTTACCAAAAATCTTGGTTTATTTAACAAGATGGCTTGATTAGATCAGGTAAATTTTTTTCTAGGTGTTTGCTAAATTATTGATAAGAATTTAAATAAAAGTGATGGATGAATTGATATTTTAGATTGACTCATTATTTCTTTTAAAATAGGTATCTAGTTGATGAATATAACGATCATCCAAGTTACCAAGGCAACAACCCTTACGTTAACTACAGACCACAATATCCAGGATTTCACGGCCCTGTAAATAGGCCCATAAGACCTCAATTTAATGGTCCAAATCCAGAAATTCTGGTAGGACCTGGTGGACCAACTGGAATCGTCAACAGGTAGCAAGCCCAATGTTTTATAGATAATGAAGCACATTTCCGCAATTTATTCTACGGTATATTAGCATTAAATAATCGTGCAGAAAATTAGTAAAATCAACAGATAATAACCATCGAAATTGATATCACTCTATACTCATTATTATCATTGATTTTCTATTAATAATTAAAGCATCCATAGTGCAATATTATTTACCCTTTAAATTGGAAAATAAAATAGAAGAGAGGATAAAAAGATATCGATATATTTATTTTATTAGACCTCATGGAGATGGAATAAAAGGTGATTTACACAATCAAGAAGGTCCTCATTATCAAGACTTTGAAACATGCAAATGCACCTACAATTTCAATTGTCCATCAACTGGGTTAAGTTTCGTAAGTTTTTATCAATTTTATATAAACCACACTTTCTGTCTGGAACTCTAGGCATGTGGATCATAAGTTTCTAATGTCTAAATGATATCAGCATCCAGCTTATACTGACAATCTATTACGTGACCCTACTACCAGATTCCGAATGGATTCTCTATTGATAAAAATAATTCCTTCAATATCCACAAATTTCACAAATGCTACATATCATATTCCAATTTTAACTTTTTTTAATTTCAGTAAGTGATTTCATGAAATATTGGCGCTTCTATATTTGAAATATAATACACACCCTTCACTTTGAGGATAATAATATTGTAATTTAAACCATTCCCCGCAAGTTGCAAGAGTAACTGACATGTTTATATCTAATTAGGTATGAATATATGGCAGTTACTCTAATGATAATTTTATATGATAATTTTGTCGAGTCATTTTTTGCCTAACAAAGTTTTTTTTCTGGCCAAACAAAATTTTCCTATCTTGAGACAGAAAAAGAAGTTGATAATTGGTTGACTAATGACAATTTTAAAATACGAATAGCTTTTCTTGTGCCCTTATAAAATTTGAATTTCATTGATTGTCATCGCATTCAGAAATACATTTTATCAGTTTATTTAAAATAAAAACCGAAGTTATTTATATTTGAGCTATATAGTAATTGCATTTTGACATGAATCTTGAAACATGCTTGCGTAAAAACTCATATACGTAAATAAATTTAACTGACAACAAATTTTTACAAATTAAAAAAGCAAGCATTCATTAAAAATCATCGTGTTTTACGTTTTTCCCGAATCGGTGCATGTTTCAGGAGGTAAGTTTTATGGAAACATATTTTCCAAAAACATTATTCCTTTCCTGCAAACACGCAGTTTGCAAAAACCTATAATAGGATAGTAACCTCCAAAAAAGTAATTCCTCTTAATTAATTTATTGTCATTGTCTCCTGATACCTTTTATGCTAAGATAATTAATAGATCAAATATTTTTGTTCTATCAATCTAAATCAAAACGTACAATTAATTTTCTAATTAACTGATCAATTTATAAAAAAGAAAATTTCAAACATTGCATGAGTTAAAAAATGTACGAATATTTTAAACTTGCATTAGTAGAAACAATTGGCAATTTAGATTTTTTTTTAATTGCAACAAAACTTGCATTAATACTGTCGATTTTTGACTTTTACCCACATCATATCAAATTCAATGATGTACTGATTGAATCCGACTCAATGAATCGGATAATGTTTCTGAATCGAGACAATTCAATTTAATCGCAGTCAGTCGAATCCAATGTTTTTTTCTAGAAAGAAATTTAAATTAAACCTATTCCCTTGATAAATTAAATTATTGGGTATGATTTAACTGTGAATTATATTATTGGAGGTCTTTTTAAGATAATATAGATCCATATAATTGGACGAGAGATTGTTAATTAATATAATTGCTTATTAACAATTCAAATTCAAAATTCATAGAATGTTCAATACTGTGTAGTGCATAAATCTGGGGCATGTCCCCAGGGCAAATAATACTAAACTCCATTCAAATATCCCGTGAAAAATGCAAGATATATATGTGAGTGTTTCATGTCCCTAGGGCTCATGCTCCAAAGGCAAGCGATACTGCTGTTACAATATCAACAAGTTTCCTAGTCCAACGCCTGCAGGAAATCCCAGTCAAGTCTCCCACGCGTCTTATCCGGTGAGTGTGACTGAAAAGCCTTATAAGCTTATACGCTTATAGGCTTTAATTTACTATATGCTTTAGATTCAGCAGTACCAGATTTATCTTTTCGACATATTAAGACACCTTCATAGTTTTCTTCATTTTTCTAAACTCTTGTCATTCCTTTTCTCCACAAAAGTAAAGCATCAACAAATACATATTCTATTCTTTCTCAGTAGTAGAGTACTTAGGTGAAGGAACTAATTACCGAGCCGGTACCAGTTGTCGAGTCGTTAGAATTACTTTTGCAGATAATGAACAAATTACATTGCAAATACGAAATATATACGGAGAGAGATATTTCGAGAAACTTTACTCAACTTTTACAATAATATTTACGTAAAAACAAAGTAAGTGGTTAGAAGAAATTAAAAAATAATACCAAGTCAAACCATGACAGTCAAATCGTTAAAATCTAAAAATAATAACGGAGAAAGAATGAAGAATTAAAACATGACATGAACTAAAGTAATTACAATATTAATAATTACTATAAAAAGTAAAACGTCATAATTGAATAAAAACTGTACAATAAAATTCCCAACGTTAACTTAAAACTTAAATTTTCGAAAGGAAAAGACATATTGTCTTACTACTAGGAAATATTAATAACTACTGAACCAAACGTGTCATGAAATGACCTCGCCATACTATGAGTCATTTAGCCTAATGTTATTGAATTTAAATACAACAATCAAAATTAAAACGATAATTAAGGAATTTAGAAACAAATTTGTGAAGGAATTTTTAAATTAAATTTAAAAAAAATTTTTTAGATTATAAAGATTATAAAAAACCATCATTTATCAGGATAAGAAATCCAAAATCATATTGTAGGATGAATTCAAGTTTTTTTTCTTTCTTTATAAAAACCATTTCAGGAAAAGCTCTTTTATATCTATCTCTTTCTTTATGTAAAATTTTTACATAATTCCAAAGGAAACTATGATTCTTTTGATCCTTTTCATACTTCTTTCACTGTTTGCTAATTACATTATGAAAGTTTTCGTTGAGATTGAAATTTTTAAAATGTTCATCTAATCTGATCCTCAAAGGACGCTTAGTTTGACCTACATAATATTGAATAATCCCCAAAAGAAGTTGTTTTTTTACAATTAAGTATATTTTTTTTATTATTTTCCAAGAACCGAATTAAAGGCGCCATTTGCTTTCTTCCCCAAATAACTTCTCTGTCATTTTCATTTTATAAGTAGCACATTTACCGAGCTTCTTAGTTCTATTTATGTATTACCATACAGCACGTGTAATGAATTAAAATTTCTAGAAATAACTTTCAATTATTAAAATAATACTTAGTATTTTTCAAAATTAATAATCAGTAAATGGTGCCATATTCTCGTCGAGCTCCATTTATCAATTTTGCTATTAGATTATGTATAAAAAATTAATTACTGCAATAACTGTGATGGTTATTTAATATAATAATCAATACAATAACATTTTTAAAAAATTTATTTTAAAAGAAAAATGTTAACAATATGTCACAAGTTGCGACATAGTGAACTTGAAAAATTATTCGTAAAATTGAGCGATTGGTCCCTGTGACTCGAGAAATGACGTTTTTCATACCTTTGAATTTGATACACTTTTTCTTAATGCAGTTCACATTTTTTTTATGAAATTCTATGAAAAAACGAAAATTTCCTCAATTTTATTTCCGCAAAAAGACTTCTTTGAACAGTGGTGGTATTGCTCCCATTGAGAATGTATCAGAAGAGATCCTATTTTTCGCAATAAAGAAGCGTTTATCGAAAAATGTTATTTGTGAAATCACGTTTTATTATGGAAAATGAATTCAGTTAGATAATGAAATTATTGAAATAAGAAAATCAGTCAAACGTACTCAAATTTATGGTTCCTTTTGATTTCTTTTACATGCATGCGGAGAAAAATAGTTCGAGTAATCTTACTCAACTTTCGATCAAGGTTGGGATATATGGACAAGTTAGAAATTATTTACCATAACTGTAAATATTTGTGATGTATTAAATTTTCAAGAACAAATTACAGTTCAGTAAAATTCAGAAGTGTAAAGTAAAGTATGAAAGCGTGCATTAAAGGTTTCTATAAATATATATTATTACTCATAGTATAATTTTAAACCAGTATATTGTGCAACTAGAAGAAACACGAGGTACCCGTAGAGCGGGTTAAAGCTGCGATTTCCAACCCTAGGGGTGAAACTTTAACAGTAGGGTTAAAAATCGCAGATTTGACCTGCTCTACAGTTACATCACATCAAATTCTCAAAAGTGTTGCTATATGGAAAATAATATACATTACTCCAAACAAAACACAACGGATTCAACGAGTTTGAATTCAACTTCGCACTCGTTGCAATCGCTGTGTTTCATCCCTTGTAATGCAATATACTATTGTGTCCAAACGGGCGGAAAAAGTCGCATTGCATGCTTGTGCGTAGAGCGGCATGCAGTCAATTGTGCCTCGGCGTCAAAATCGGGCGAAATGTTCATACCGCCCGCTTCAAAGGGCGATAATGTTCATACTGCCCGCTTCAACGGGCAAAATGTTCATACCGCACGAAACTTGACTGCCCGCGGCTAACTACGCACTCGCACGCAACGCGACTTTTTCCACCAATTTGGACACAAAATGTCGTGTGTACCTCGAGCGACATGGTAGCGATGTGACTCGTGCGAATACTGCCCTCGCTACGCTCGGGCGGGTACACTTCGCACTCGTCACAATCACCACCATGCCGCCCTTGGTACACAATCTACTATTTCTCATCTAACACTTTTATGACAAATCCTGTTTTGTTCCAACAGTTTATATAATATATCTAAAACTTTCACATAATCTAGTTATATAGATTCTTTAAGTTTAATGAATTCTTGATTCATAATTTTTTCTTAATTCATTTATAATTACGCCAGAATTTTCAATTCTCGCATAATTTGCTTCCAATTTCCGCATTATTTGCCAAATAATGCGGGAATCGAAAATTCTCGCAGCGTTCCAAAGATACGAGAATCAAGCACATTGCCTACTAAAATTGATATTAATAGAATGGAGTCATTCTCATGTGCAAATAACGAAAAATAGTATGTATTGCACGGGCGCGATAGGTATCAATGTGCGGCCTGCACTCGTCTTGGTGCAGACGATGCCACTTCGTCTTTGCAACACAATATACTATTTTGATAATAATGCAATTTTCGAATATATTAGGTGCGCAACTAAGTTCCCGCTGTTTGTGAATAGATGGCTCCAGCAGTAAGTGCTGTGTAGGTAATTAGGGTCTTTCTGTACGTGCCCAGAGCGGCCTACATCCGCAAATATCCGTGGCAGAGAACACAAGTCAGGACGTATCTCAACAAAACTTTATTTAAATATATAATGCACTGTGTGCGTTACAAAACGGTTGGTGGAGCAAAGCGTCGGTGATCGGCTGTGACATGGAGACTAGATATAAGGAGACCAATCTCCATATATCCATTCCCGAAATGAAGTTCTGCCAAGTACATAGTTACAAAACTTCTCGATGAGGGCATGTGTGTTCCCTGGGTGCAAAATGGCGACGTCTAATACACGATGCTTATAAACCGTGGATGCCGCTATTTTGCACTCAGGGAACACACGTGCCCTCATCGGGAAGTTTCATAACTAAGTACTTGGCAGAACTTCATTTCGTGTTTTGTGAAGTACGGCTATAAGAGATTGGTCTCCTTATATCTAGTCTCCATGGGCTGTGAACTGAACCTTATTTTTATGAACTACTTAACTAGAGAGGAAACTCCTTGCGGTTTTTAGAGTATACATTCTTACAGAGACGAAACTCGAGACTCAGCGCGGCTCCAACAGAATGTTGGAGAGGGGGCTCTGGAACCCTACAGTACCCCCCCCCCCCCCCAATGACGCCCTAAGTCGGAATGAAACTGTAATAGCTTAAATAATATAGCCGCATGAACATAATTTGCAAATCGATTATACACTTTTCTGTTATAAACTTGGACGCATCGCTTGACTTAAACTAAAACTAGGTTTACATGTAACTTGTCATACTTTAAATTGTACCTTCCTTTTGCGTGAATAAGTTCTTATCGCAGTATTTACATTGTTTTTAGTCTCTTTGTTTACCTCAGTTGTGTCGTATAGAAATTCAGCCGGAGACGAGCCGGTGTCCATGACGCTTGACCTAAGACCGAGCAAAACCGTTGATAAAGATCGTGACCAATTGTGATTGGCGTGACACATGATTGCAGCTTTAAAGCTACGATGCCAACGCTCGATCATGCCGTTAGCCGCCGGATGATATGCCGTTGTTCTTGTCGTTTGACAGCCCGTTATCTGTAGTAGAGCTGTGAACAGCTGTGCCTCGAGCTGACTACCGTGGTCGGTCGTCAGAGTCTCGGGAGCACTGTAACGCGATATCCAACAATCCACGAAAGCTCGGCAGACCGTCAAAGCCTCGATGTTTTTTAAAGGTACGGCCTCGGGCCACCTGGAGAAACGGTCTATCATTCTTAGACAATATCTCTACCTGTCACTCTCAGGTATTGGGCTGACGATGTCCATATGGACGTGCCTGAATCTACCGTCGGGAGCTACGAATTGGGCTGGAACGAAGTGATTGTGACGCGTTACCTTGGATTTTTGACAATCTTGACACGCTTTACACCAATTAGTGATATGGCGATGCATTCTTGGCCAAACGTAGCGCTTACGAATCACCCAATCGGTTACTTTAGCCCCTGGATGGGCTGGGGTGTGAAACAAATTGAATACCCGTTCTCTTAGAGTTGCAGGAATATAAGGGCGTAGTGTTTCGCCCGCTAGATCACAATAAAGTGACGTGTGGTTAGCACCCCATTGGACTTTTTTGAGATTCAGCGAATGATTTGGACAATCGATCAACTTTTTGAGCTCCTGATCGCTCAAGCTCCATTCGGTAAGGATGTGGATTGCCCCGACTCCAGAGAGAGAATCAGCTACTACGTCGTCCGTGCCAGGTAAGTATTCGATACGCGTTGTATACTGGAAGATAAACGACAGTTGGCGTTGTTGCCGCGGAGAAGCTTTTTCTGATTTTTCCGTAAAAGCATAGATTAGAGGCTTATGATCCGTTACTATTGCGAAATTTTGACCTTCGAGGAAATGTCTAAAATACTTGATGGATTCGAAAACTGCCGTGAGCTCACGATCGTACGTGAAATAAGCTCGTTGTGCCGGTGTGAATTTTCTGCGAAAGAAAGCTAATGGTCCCCATCCGTCGGAAAATTCTTGTTCCAGACTGTCCCCCATGCCCGAGTCCGATGCATCTGTGACAAGACGTGTTTCGGCATTACAAGTAGGGTGACCCAGCAAGGTCGAGTTAGCGAGATCAATTTTGATCCTGTCGAACGCTTCCTCGGCTTCAGGTGTCCAAATTATCTCACTTTGTCGTTTTTTCGCGATTCCCCCAGATAGGAATGCAAGGGTGCCAAAGTCTGAGACGCATGCGGTATGCTGCGCCGGTAAAAATTTACCAGACCCAGAAATCTGCGAAGTTGCACTATGGAGCACGGTTTGGGAAATTGTGATATGGCACGAGTTTTTTCTGGAGTTGGCTTAAATCCGTCGTGACAAATGAGATGGCCGAGGAATTCGAGTTCAGGTTGTCCGATTTGACACTTGTTGATGTTTAGACGTAACCCGAACTCTTTCAGTCGTTGGAAAATCGTTTTCAAATGTTCTTCGTGCTTCACGGGACTCGCGGAAGCAACAAGGACATCGTCTATGTATGTGAAAACGAAGTCGAGGTCCCCGAGAGCACGAGAAATGTACCTTTGGAACGACTGACCGGCATTTCTTAAACCAAAGGTCATAAAATTGTATTCAAAGAGTCCGAACGGCGTAATAACCGCGGTTTTCGGAATTTCCTCTGACGCTATCGGGATCTGATGATACGCTTTAAGGAGATCGAGCTTGGAAAAGATAACTTTACCGTGGAGGTTTAATGAAAAATCGTAAAGATGCGGAACCGGATATTTGTCCGGAACTCTTACCGCGTTTATTCTGCGAAAATCTCCACAAATTCTCCACTCGCCGTCCTTTTTGCGAGTCATGTGTATAGTCGTTGCCCAAGGGCTGCTAGATGGTCTACACATACCGGATTCGAGCATTTCTTTGAACTGTTTCTTCGTTGCGAGGAGCTTGTCAGGAGACAAACGTCGGGCACGCTCGGAGATCAGCGGAACTCTAGTTAGGATTTGGTGTTCCACATCGCGAACTTGGAAGCCGGGAGTTTGCGTAACTCGGATGATCTCTGGAAATTCGGTAATGGTTTTGGCGTACGGCGAAGACGACTGATCTATAGCACTAACTCCGAAAATTCTTGCCACTTGAACAAAACCTGCGGTGCTTAAACCGGTAGTAGTATCGATTAGACGCGACTCATGGAGAAAAGGTGCTAGTTTGTAATGAGCGAGAAGGTCTGCCCCAATCATTGGGTAAGGGACCGTCGCTACGACAAAACTCCATGTAAAATCTCGACGGAGATTCAAATTGGGGGATATGCGCTTCTCGCCAAACGTTCGTAAACGAGTGTCGTTAGCTGCGGACAAAACAAGATCACATGGTCTTGCGCTTCCCTTTTTTTCGACCGGGAGAATGGACACATCAGAGCCCGTATCGATCAGAAACACCAACCCGGATTTACGATCGTGGATGTGGAGACGTTTTGACGTTTTCTGACCTAGCCCAATCGTCTCTACGTGGCCAAGCTTAATCAGTTTTCCGAAACCTCTGGCTCTTGCCAAGAGCATGGCTTCACGCAGCGTCTAGCCCTTTTGTCAAATTTATCATGATAATAGCATAAATTACTCGCACTTCTGCTCTGTGAATGGTCGCGACTGCCCCTATTTCGAGATTTAGAGCGGCCGCGCCACCGATCGCGCCCATGACCTCGCGATTGCGTTCCCTGAGCCTCTCCGAGCTGAATAGTTAATTTTTTTACTTGCTCTGTTAAATTGCTCACTTGGGCTTCTAAGCTACTCAATGACGTTCCAGAGGATACCGCGGAAACGCTTGTTTGATTTGAAGGTGCTCCAGCTTCGACGGAGAGCATGCTTAGGTTACCGGGACCTATAGCTTCCGTGACCTTGTCGGCCATTTGGGCTAAATCGTCGAGGCTGTCGAGCCTGCACAAAGCGATAATGGCTTTAATGTTAGCCGAAATTTGATCAAGAAAAATGCTTATTATGATCTCCTCGGAACAATTACAGTCATTTAGACTGCGTAACCGGTTCAGAATGACCGACGGTTTCCCGTGTGACATAGCTTCGCCCTTCAGTAATTGGCGGAGACGGCTCTCGGAGGAAGTAGAGAAACCTGCGATAATTCGGGCTTTGATCAGCGTGTAAATTTGATTAGGAGGAGGATTGGCCGTTATTATGTCTCTGATGTGAGATATAATTTCGTAATCGAGATTCGCGATGACATGGTCGGCTTTTGTTACTTCATCGGTTATCCGCGCGGTGTTGAAAGAAGATTCGATTCTTGAGAACCATAACATAGGATCTTCGCGGAAGAACCCGGGGATTTTCGGAATCCGATAATGCTCTACGCGAGGCGCTTGAACTTCCTGGACCGTACCGGAGGGCTCGTTCGATGAACCGCCTTGATTTCGATCCATCTTGCTGCAATTCAAGTCTGTCGAGACGAAAAGACCCTGGGCCTGGATAATCCCGATCGTGTCAAGTACATTGTGCGGAGCTTGTTTCCACACGTAGAGCCGTTCCAAAGACAGGACCGAAGTTCCTGCGTGGTTCGGCGCGAAAAACTCTTCACTCTCGAGGAACTAAAGAGAGCAGGTGGGAGGCTTAAGGCAAATACAGCGCATACTCCGGGCATACCCGGAGATCCTCCTAGAAGCCTTCAACTCCTGTCTTCGGGAGGGGAGGTTCTTCGTAGACTGGAAAAGGTAGAGGTTGGTACTGCTGAGGAAGGGCAACAAACCTCTAGGGGTTGCCTCGTCGTATAGACCAATATGTCTTTTGGATACGATGGGGAAGCTTCTGGACGAGTTGATTCTACAACGACTTCAGGCTCTCTTGGTCGGGGAGAATGACCTCTCGGAAAACCATTTCGGATTCAGGAAAGGCAGGTCCACTGTGGACGCTATCCAAGCTGTGGTTATCATCGCCATAAATGCAAGAAAAGGAACTGGTAAGCGTAAGGGATTATGCGCGTTGATCAGCATTGACGTATGTCAATGCTGACCAATACCGCAATGTGTTCAATACCGCGAGGTGGAATATCTGCATCGTGGCGATGATGCGGAAAAAGGTTCCAGACTACCTGTTGCAAATGATAGATGACTATCTGAGTGACAGGTGGGTGATATACGAGGGCGACAAATGGTCTCTCAAAGAAGAGATGACATTTGGCGCCCCTCATCGTAGGCTTAGCTTTGGCGAACACTTAAAGATCGCAGCTGCCAAAGCCGTCCAATGTGGAGCAAACTTGGCTCGGCTTATGCCAAACATTGATGAACCCAAGGAAGCGAAAAGGAGACTGGTGGCGAGCGTGGTCCATTCGAAGCTGCTTTATGCAGCTACGGTCTGGGCTAATGCCCCGCAAAACCATGCTATCCAGAGGAGGCTGTTCTCGGCGCAGAGATCTGTCGCGCTGAGAATAGTTTCAGCATATAGAACTGTCTCGACGAGTGCTGTGTTGGTCCTGGCGAGCGTTCCACCAATAGATTTATTCACGGAGGAAAGGCAGGAGACCTTTCAGCTCCGCAAGGAGCTTACCTGTACCGACCTGCAGAAAAACGCTCGCGCAAAGGAGGCCATCCGCAAGGATGAAAGGCGCAGACTCGTCGAGAAATGGCAGATGAGATGGCATGGTGAGCACACTGGGAGATGGACCTACCGCCTCATCCCGGAGCTCGCTACCTGGCTGAACAGAGAGCACGGGGAAGTCGGCTTTTATTTGGCGCAAGCGCTCTCAGGCCATGGCTGTTTTAACGCGTACCTGAGGCGCTTTAAGGAGAGAGACGAGGAGATGCCTTGTCCTAAACCACGTTTTACTGAACTCCTCACCATTTTCTATGTGACACTCATTATCTTTCACGTTGTGTGAATTGAGCATTTATTAAATTCATTTTATTCGACTAGGATTTAAAATATGTTGAAATGTTTTTATATCCCAAGTTTAACAAACAGAGTCGAATAAAATTACTCCAACTATTTTTCTCCGTGTGGAAAAAGATATTTTCACCAACAATATTTTTTCGATAAATACTTCTTTGTTGCAGAAATTGGAATATAAGATTACTTCCCATATATTTCCAATGGAAACAGTACCAACAGTGCTCCACAAATTGAAGTTAGCTGTTTGTGGAAGTCAAAATGCCTAATTAGGCAGGAGTGTACATAAGCCATTCTGACTTCTAACAGTTCAACGGCAAAATAAGATGAACATTTATACATTCGATGAGTAATTAAATTATAGTAAATGTCATACGGAAAGAAAATTATTTATATTATATTCCCTACAAAAAAAATTGAAAAATTGGTTTTAAGTAACTGAAATTACAAGTTACCGAAGTAATTTGAATTATTTAATACATTTACTTATTTTGTATCACTATTGCTGTATAATATAAGTATACAGAGTTGATTTTCTATACTGATAAAATATTGGTCTGCCTATAGGAGATATTTTTAAGTAAAAATCGGTTAATGTGAAAAGTTAGATTACAAATTCACGCTTTATTCTGTGTTCAATTAAATTAATCAGGAGTTTTTAATTGAAAATATCTTGTATAGAGATCAATATTTTAGCAGTGTAGCAAATCAATTCTAAATAATTATATTATACCACAATAGTGGTGAAAGTATATTAAATAATTCAAATTATACCTTCATATAACTTCAAATGGATTGTTAGAGATGCTTCACTGCAAAACATTGTTAATTATTTCCAATTGTCATTGTTATAAACAAATTTTATGAAGGAATGCAAATTCTCAGTATCTTTGTACAGAATTTGGTGTTTCTTTTCTATCTTAATATACAAACAAATTTTACGAATTTGACACTTTACTAATTTGACAAACGGTTATAAAAATTGTATTTATCTCATTTTTACAATTACTTATAAATACTTGAAATATATAAACTAATTTAACTTAAAAGAACGAGTCGAATTTGCAAAAAAAAATTTTATATTTTTCATAAATTTTCATAAATTACTATTGCCAAAAAAATGAATTATAGTAATTTCAGTCAGAAAGAGATTTTTCTTTCGTGAAACCACACAGTAATTGTAAGTTTGTTAAGATAATTGTTTATAAAAGTTGGATAGATCACTACGAAAATTATTAGTCTTCGTGTATGACCTTGTATAGATTTCAAATGCATTCTAATAATTATCAGCCGTTCCTAAGGAGAAAAAAAATTAATATGCAATATTTCCATTTTTCTTACACTTTGCGTTAAATAACTAAATATAGGCAATAATAAATATAAATTCAAGGTTTTTACGATTCCTAAGAATCTGATTATCTTGAACTTAAAAAAAATATTGAAAATTGAATAAAAACGTCTGTAGACGCTTTTCAATAGGAAATTCCTATTTCGAACCACTGTGTGCCGGATAGTACATACAACCCTACATAAAACATTTACGGTCGTTTTAGTTAGCCCCAGAGGCCTTGAAAAATAACTTTTTTGGAAATTAAATTTTCTACACGTAGATCCTCATAAGAAATTTTATGGCCCATCTTTCTTTCTTTTGCAAAAAAAGTTATTAGGTAGAGTCTCCAGGGCTAACTAAAACGTCGGAGAAAATGTTATGTACACGGAGAAAAATAGTTGGAATAATTTTACTCGACTCTGTCGGTTAAACTTGGGATATAAATACATTCCAACATCTTTTAAATCCTAGTCGAGTAAAATGAATTTGATAAATACTTAATCTACCCAACATGAATGATAATGAGTGTGTTACATAGGGAATAGTGAGGAGTTGAATAAAACGTGGTCGACGACAAGGCATGAATATGCGTCAGTGGGTTAACATGAAATGTATAAGTATATACTTGACGCTCGAGGAGCTTCAAACGATAGTTCAGTAAAATGAGCATCGGGCGTGTTACTTCAACCGGCATTAATATGGTTTTCAAAAATAAATAAAAATTCTTGCCTGGAGCGTGCCAGTAGTCATCCGATACATACATACATACATAAACAGCATACAAATCCATTCACACCATTCAGTTGCAGCTAATCACATTATTCATCACAAATACACTCAAATAAACAATCTCATATATATAAACCTAATAACTACTCTTACCCAAGTAACACAAGATCATCTATTAGACGTCTAAAATAGCTTTTTGAGAAAAACAGGAGAGCTCTAGAAGACGTTCCGATTTTCCGCCGAAAGTGCTATTAGACGTCTAGTAGAGCTCAAATTGGCCGCTAATTCAACTATTTTTGACGTCTAGAAGACGATCGAAAAAAAGCATCTACAAAATGTCCTTATGTCGTCTTTTAGAGGGGTATCATTCGATGAGTTTTAGATTGTTTGAAGAGCTGTGTTAGAGCTTGCGATAATCTATTCTATAGGACGTTACGAAAATCGTCTTTTAGACAACAATTAAAAACTCTGCTAGAACAGGTAAGTAAATATTTCCTAGAGCTCTCGGTTGAGTGCTCTAGAAGAGGTATGAAAAACTGTATTTTAGATATTAAAAAATGGGATAAAAGTGATACTTTTACTGTTATTTTAGATATCGGTCTTAAGAGAAATATTTGTACTACATTTTTCGGCTTTTATTTGTAAAAAATCTCATGTAAAAATATCACTGTTAGCCCATTTTTAATATCTAAAATACAATTTTTCATAACTCTTCTAGAGCTCTTAACCTAGATCTCTAGGAAATATTTACTTACCTGTTCTAGCAAAGTTTTTAATAGTTGTCTAAAAGACGATTTTCGTAATGTCTTGTAGAATAGATTATCGCAAGCTCTAATAGAGCTCTTCAAACAATCTAAAACTCATCGAATGACACTCCTCTAAAAGACGACATAAGGACGTCTTGTAGATGCTTCTTTTCGATCGTCTTCTAGACGCCAAAAATAGTTGAATTAGCGGCCAATTTGGGCTCTACTAGACGTCTAATAGCACTTTCGGCGGAAAATTGGAACGTCTTATAGAGCTCTCCCGTTTTTCTCAAAAAGCTGTTTTAGACGTCTAATAGATGATCCTGTGTTACTTGGGTATATTATATAGGACGATACGCTCCCGTCGTATCACGCACACGCTCGCTTACAAAGCTAAGACATAAAATTTGAAACTTTGTTATATAGTGACTGCAAGAATTACTCAGAGCTTCTGAGAGACCAGTACCGTGACTAGAGTTTGTGAGCCTCTCTCAATTAAAAATGAATCAACTTTTTCCATTAATTATTCATAAAATATAAAAAAAAATCAATATCGTTAATTAATTATTAAAATTATAATTATTAATATAATTATTAATTAATATTATTAAACTTAAAGAATCTATATAACTAGATTATGTGAAACTTTTGAATAAATTATATATCATAAAAGTGTTAGGTAAGAAATAATATATTGCATTACAAGGGATGAAACACAGCGGTTGCAACGAGAGTGAAGTTTGCTGCCCGAGCGAGGCGGGGGCTGCATTCACACCAGGGGTATGCATCAGCCCGTATTTCACGATTATAACTTGACCCCGTTAATGTCATGAGTTGCATTCTTTAATTAATTGACCGAATACTCACAGGCGGCGCTAACTGTACCATCACTCCCGGTCTTTCTGTTATTCTTTATGCACAGAAAAAAAAAATTCGACGATACAGACATAATTGTGGTTCCTTGACCTATATTATATTGGAGATTTACCGAAAACCAAGGTTTGCTTGCATTAGTTCAGCCTGCATGTGTATTCCAAACATATGAATTACTATTGCAGCAATATTTTTGGTTAACTGTTAAATATATTTTGTTGAATTACTTAAAAACAATCAGCTATATTCATATGGCTGATAAATCCCAAGCATTTCTTTCAGTGTGGGACAGGTGACAGTTTTTAATTAATTTTTTAATAAGAGAAGAAGATAAATGTTGCAAAACGTGAAAAAATTAAGTGATGTGCAAATTTAAGTAATTTTAATTATATTTTCGATTTGAAAATGGGTGGATCGAGTTGTATAGCCCCAAAATTGGACGTAGCTTATGATAGTAATAAAGAAGAAATCTATACATTAAGTGTTACCAAATGTCCGGGAAAACGTAAAAAATTGCAGAGAGCTATTAACTCGCTAAAACCTAGTTGAAAATAGGTTAATAAATACAACCGTTAGAATTATAAATACGAGCTTTTGAATAAATTTTAAATTTATTTATATAATAAATCCCTACATTTTCTAAATCGATATATTTATATGTTTATTTTTGCCTTAAACCAACATAATAATTATTCTTTTTATTGTTCTTATTGTACTGTTTTTATTAATTTTGGTTAACTATTCTACAAATATAAATTAGTAGTAAACTTATTTTATATTCTATATTCTTTAATTATTCATAATGATTTCCAACTAATTACAACTCTCATCAACTTCGTTTCTTGTTTAGAATTTTTCATTTTTTCTTATTTTTTAAGTTAATTTTTCCTCAAAAAAATAATATAAATGCAGTGATATATAGACAATTAAATATAAAAATTTTTAAAAAAGTTATTATCCAATGCCATTAAGGAATGAAAGAAATATTAATTAACGAGACACCAATTTCTTTTCTGATGTATACGGCTGATTCACACTCGTTGAATCCGTTGTGTTTATTTTCGGGCAATGCATATTATTTTTCATAGCAACTCCTTTGAGAATTTGATTTTCGAAAGAGGCGCTATGAAATAGTATATTACGTGCCTAGGCGCACAATGAGGGTTATTGCGTGACGAGCGACAATGCTCGCAGGAGATCGAAGCCGAGGCGCGATCAGTCCTGCGATAGACCAAGCAACAGGGAATTTGTTATGAATGATTTATGACATTATTTATTTCAGAAAACGGACTGCGCTATCAGAAGAGAGGTTGGTCATAGAGTAATTGTGTCATGTTTTGGACAACGAAATATGATTTATAAATTTGTTATTAACATTTAAGGCCAAAAAATCGCACTTTTTAGTCAAGCGACCACTCATATTGTTCGAAATTAAGTTTTCTACAACTTTTCAATTAATATCATAAAAATTGGATAATTACCTTTAATGTTATAAACAAAAAACTCAAAAAAGTGCGATTTTTTTGTCTTAAATGTTAATAACAAATTTATAAATCATATTTCGTTGTCCAAAACATGACACAATTACTCTATGACCAACCTCTCTTCTGATGGCGCAGTCCGTTTTCTGAAATAAATAATGTCATAACAAATTCCCTGTTGCTTGGTCTACGAGCATTGTCGCGAGTCTCGTAATTCCCCGAATTGTGTACATTGGCACGTATTCTATTTTATGTGACTTCGGTGCGGATACGAGTTTTTATGCGTACACTCGAATCTAACCTAGTATTGTAATTGTTTGCGGAGTCATTACACTTGATATTTCGCGACTAATCCGAGCCATTTTGATTTTATCGATCTTGTGTAGTAGTAGCTTGTTGTAATAGAGCATGCGTAGTTCAAATGAACAAGGCTTTGTCAGTAGGGTGCTAACGCTGTCCGAAGAAGAAGAATAAGAAGAAGATTCTGCTCCGCTGTAAGACTATATGCGCATGTGCAGTTCAATTTTTACACTATATTCCTCTGTAACAGAATACACAAAATCCCGTTACTCTCAGCTGTCACGGAAAAACGAGTTTCCGCGCCGAAGGCACATAAAATTACTTTTTTCCACTGAATCGACTGTGGTTTTTATACCTTAAAATTAACGAAAGATTGAGATGGAATGGGAATAGAAATTTTTATTGTCGTCACTTGTCATCGACTTTTGAATAGGACTGAGATTGTAAAACAAATCATTGACGAATTCAATAATTCCGTACACCTTTCAATGAAAACTTCTAAAACAGTTGTCGAAATTCTTATTGACTAGTCATGCCCAAAAGTCGATAAAAATTAAAGAAAGTTTCGGTATTTAATATTTTCAAAAGAGGCGCTATGAAAAATCATTGATTTTACTCGTGTGGTTGTTACCCCCGCTTTTTTCGGGCATCGAACTTCACACTCGCAAATTAAATTTTTTTTTCTCTAGTTGCACAACATACTAGTTTATAATTATACTACGAGTGACAATATATATTTTTAGAAATCTTTAACCCAGTGAACACTCACAGTTGTTACGTAATTGTTACATAACAGTTCTGTAAAAATGTCACCACACAAGTTTCGCAGTTACAGAACAAGAACCGTCATGGAACTGTTCCATGTCTGTTCCATAACTTTTCTGTGATCTTTTTCTTATCATAAATTGAATTGTTTTTGAAATTGGTCCAAAATATTAAAGAACAGAAGCATTAAATTCATCAAAATGCATTTGAACTTACATTATTACTTTGTCTATTTTTAATTTGATCAATATTAATTTTGATATACCTTCCAATTCATTCCTCTGGGTAATGATTCAAAAATCAAACCTTTCTAATGATAACTAGTTTTCCGAATGAAAGGATTCATGAAACGAACAAACAGCTCTCTTAACCAGATTTTTAATTATAGCAAGTTTGTTTTGAAAGAGATGAGTTGATACGAAATTAAACAACCAACCAGAATACGTGCTACTTCTGTACTAATTAGTCATAATATAACTGTTATAAAGTTTTATTATTTCTCAGTCTAAAGAATTAATTCTGTTGTTTCTTTCCATTTCATAGGTAAATCGAATTCTTGGGTGGTAGTCGTTAAAAATATCTATAGTATAAGTGTTTGCAGTTTATCCAAAGGCACACGCAATAAAGTATCAATAACATACCGAAAGTAAAATGACAACATAAACCCCAACCTCTCAAAAATAGACTTCTTTATATCTTCCATCTCTATATAAGCTAACTTCGGAGAAATAACAGATCGTTTGAAAACCAAACTTCTATTTATAGAATTTATCAATAAATTCAAATTTGGTAAAATTCATAATGAAATCCATTCCTTTAAGAAATTCATTTTCATCTGATTTCGTATATAATTTGATTCTATCTACCTGACACAGTTTTTTTGACTAACTCTAATGAAATATTCGGAAAGGTTGCAAAAGAAACCATCACATGACCATTAGGTATTAGTTTTTAACTACCCATAAAATCAGACGTGGTGTCCACATTTTGTCCATGGCATTGAGTTCAAAAAGAGTGGGTTAGAATTGCGTTATTTTAGACTGTCTGTTATGAGGAAAAAAACATGTGCTCAAATAATGGTCAATATCTGGCCACTTTTGACACGAACGTGAGGGGCAAAACTTGCGCCTCTTTGCGGACGCAGATCATAGCAATATTTCCGTCAATACGTGGTGTCATATAAAAGGCGCAAAAAGTCGTCAATTTCTGCCCTAAGTCATGGATAAAGATGACTCGAGCTAGTGCTCCAAATTAGGTCAATTTTTACGGAAAAACGTGGAGTCCAGTTTAATGGTCAATTTTTTAGTAAAAATTTGGTGGCGTCACTCTTTCGAACTCAAAGAAAGTGCCCATTTATTGACAACCGTTTCAGTGAATTTTTCTTAAACCACGATATCTAGCAAGATCATTATTTTTGTATCAAAATCTTCTCATTTAGTATTTTTTTACACAGAATTACACAGTTCGACAAAATTGGACTCATTTTTTGCTACATAAATGAAACATAATTTGTTGTATTTTTTTCGTCGCTGAATCCAAATTTGGCTGCAGAATTGCTTTAGCACGTCATGATTTCGAGATATCCTAACCTCAAAGTGCTAAAAAGACGGTTTTCGGTAATATTTGAAGTTGTATTAAAAGAACAGCGAATTATTTTTCTTACTACTGCATACGATTTCATCTAGTACTACTCTTCTCCTTCAAAATCCATCTGGGATCTGTCGAATCCTATTTTTCTTTCTTGAGATATACCAATTTCAATTATACATGATTTATAAATGCTTGGAAAAGATTGTGGGTAGCATCGACACCATATTGGATCTGCCATCTTGAATTTGACTCAGGTGGTACAATTTTATTGAAACGTGTTATGAGCCATCCTGAAACTACTACTTTTTAACTTTTTTTTTTCTTTTTTCTCTGACCATTTTCTGACCTCGCATTATTATGGCTATGAACGGTAAAAAAAACATTTAAAGCACTAAAATTATGATTCTGCGATGAAATTTTAATAAGCAGGTGTAGGAATTAATTCAATAATTTTATTTTTCCTCGACAAAACCTAAAAAAACATCGTATACCTGTCATTGAAGGCAGTGCAGTGGTTCACGATTGGTGGAACGTCTCCACCGTCAGGATTGGTCATTGGTAGAAGTGAGATAAAAAGTAGTTGCGTCTCACTCCAACCAATAGTCAACCTTGACGGCCGAGACGTTCCGAAAATTGTGAACCACTCCACTGCCTTCAATGACAAGTATGGATCAATCCATCTCAAATCACAACGGCGATGTTAATCAAAAATTTGTTTTGCGTTAATACTTTCAAGAATCGTTATTCAGACTATTTTAGGAGACTGGTATTTTTTTTCGCTCTTGAAGTCGAGGTTTTCGGAAAATTTAATTTTTTCATATAGCGTACAAACGCGGATTTTTCGTTTACCTACAAGCAACTTTTTGTTCAAACGGTAATAACTTTTTCAAAAATGCTTGGATTTCAGTGTTTATTTTTTAAATTTCTAGGCAATTATTTAATTTACAAAACACATAGGAGAAAATAGTATATTGCGTATCTAGGAGGTAAGATAGGTCTTTTGGGGCGAAGACCGATGTGGCACATACGATATTTTTTGCAAAATACGTCCTAAAGAGGTATGTCGAGTGTCTGTAGAGTGGTATTAAGGGAGTTACTCAGGATGAAGAATTGACGAACAGAAAAATCTTAAACTTTGCAGAGCGTTAGAATATAATTAAAAAATTGTCCGTACGAAATTTCAAGGTTTGAGGTGAGTTTTTTGGTGAGATATTCATATTTCTACTTTGCGCCTCTCTAGTTGATTCAACATGGGCTGTTATGAGAAATCGTGGAGTTTATCGTGTATTATCATTGATATCTTTTCAACTGACGAACAGATCATAACGGGATTTGAACAGTAGAAAAATAAGATGTTCAGGAATAGTTATTAACTTTAATAACATTCAAAGGTGGGTTCTAAAAGTAATAACAAATACGATGAAGATTGGAAATTGCTGTAATTTTGGTCTTTGGTTAGGTATGTGGCAACGTCGCATTCGTAGGTTATGTGCGCGAAATTTGAAATGTACGCGTTATATCTGTTTAGCAGCTCGTACCAACTAGTGATTAAAATTTGTTATGAAAATCATGTTTTTAATAAATGAAATATAACATATTAATTATTCGTATGATAAATAAACGAATTAAGTACATACAAACAACTTTATTTACATGCAGAATCATAATACGTAGTACGTAAAATCTTTCTCAATGACATACTAAATTTGTCTTATTTTCACAGTCTTGAATCGATATAACAATTTTTCAATACATATCTACTATCACCACAATCGATCATTAATTATTATTTAGAATATTTGATACATATACAATAAATATATACCAACTAAACTAAAGTAAATTAGTATTTTGTTTCCAGATAATCACAGATTTGATTTTTAACCTTCTTATTATTTGTCACACGAATTATCCCGCTTTTATCAGCACCAAACAAACGAGATAATCCATCAAAACCATGTTCTTTGTATGCATCGATAACCATAGCTACCGTGATGTCAGAGGCAGTCATTTTTTTCCTCATTTGGACGGATGTGCAAATTTTTAATTCATTGTTTAATTCATAATTTAATGTCTGAGAGACTTTTCTTAGGTACTGACGTGACCATATGTGCGACTGTACACCTGTGCGCACACGAATAAACAAGATGCGACGTTGCCAGATCAAGTACTACTGTAGTAAACCTGCGTGTTTAACCCTGTTTTGACTAGGCGGATAGGTGAGGAACTCCCTTAAGAGTGTCCAATTACGACTCGGTGGAATAGAAACATGTTATAACAATAATATTGATAAGTATGGTACGAAACGTGATGGAAAGGATTGCAGGGGCGTGGAGGGGTCCAGGGGCAGAGCCCCGTGGGGGCGCAGGGGGCAAAGCTCTTTCCGGGGGGGGGGGGCTCAGGTGACTGGGTCCCTCGAATTTCAATGCGAGATGGCTCCCTGGTGAGCAATGAAGGAGTTAGCTTGATCGCTGCTGTTGCTATCTCGCGGTCCTATCAAGTATTTGCTTGTGAGGAAATATAATCCATTTCTCGCAACTGTCCAGAGGACGTTAAGGAACAAAAGTAGGACTGAAGGAAGAAAAAAGATACAATATAAACAGGCTGGTCGTAAATGGATGTCCTTACAGGCGCTCTACAGGGCCCGAGTACTACTTTAGTGCCTGTTTTGCCAAAAAATGATTTTTTGCAAATTTTTTGTTAAATAATTTTTTTGACATTGCCACATTTTTTTAAAATTCTTTATCACAACGAGTGATATGTGAACAATATTATATATCAGTTTCAATCTGCTAAAATTCGTTTCTCCCGAAACATGATTTTTTGAGTTTTTACCGACATTTTTTCATTTATCTATGGATATTCGTGTATTTTAGATACTAGCAAAAACTGTAGACTGTAAATGTGATGGAATAATGTTATCAGGAAATGGTTAAACCTTTTAGGTTAACCATTTATGAATAATCTATAAACTATTTCAGTTTTATTTTATGCTACAATTATTTGACAATCGTCCATTTATGGTCGCTTGTTTTTGCAAAATACATTTTTCTGGGGATTTTTCCGTCGCATTCTTTTTTCCAAACGTGTATTTTCCGAATCCCTTTTAATCCAGTTTTTTACCCCACACTTCTAATTCTGATTCAAATTTCGCCACAGAATCATAATTGCAATGCTTGAAATGTTATTTTTACCGTTCTTAGCCAGAATAATGCGAGGTCAAAGAAGGGTCAGAGAACAGTTAGAGTATTCTCTGACCGTTCTCTCAACCGGGTCCGCTAGGAATACTACAAAATTCAAATTTTGTTGTTAATAAAACTTTTGGATAAATGCAATACCTTGATTATGATATCTTGCTAATCTAACCTTGGACTTCAATCTATGTTAGCTTCAACATCCTTGACTATTTCTATTATCTGCCTTGATTTATCTTTCATCATATTACTATTGAAACCCTTACCTAATTTCAAAATATGCTGTACAGAATTCGGTACCTAAATATCAATTAACCCTTTGCACTTGAGACCTTCAAGACCTCAAGTCACTCGGGTGCTGTATCGGCGCCACTCGAGTGCAAAGGGTTAAATTTGCAAACCCAGAATCCCTATTTTTGTTCTCAAAAACCCTTTATAAATTTATATGCTGCTTTAGGACACTGCTTTGTTGCAAAATGGCATTATAAGAAGGGTGCTGGAACTGATAGATGAGCACCGAAACGTTGGCGTTTTATAAGCTTCATTTGATTACATAGCCATACAAAAAAAAAGTTTTGAGTCCTGGGGTCAGACCATGTATACTATATGTTTTGGGGATCGCTGAATCTGAATCCGGAGTCAGATAAACCCTATCGGGTCAGCGTTTCACCATAACACCCGAACACCCCATCATCTAAGCTGTATAAGCCCGTAACGATGAATTCGTTACATCAAACCTCGTAACCCCTTAAAACCACTACCCCATAATCCCTAACACCATAACGTCATAATCTCTCACTCCATAACCCAATAAACCTATAACCCCATATATCGAGGGGAAATAGTTTATCACGGGTAATCTGTATTATTGCGAGTTGTCAGAGAGGTTCCAGATACCTTAAACCCGTTACATTAAACCTCGTAACCCCTTAACACTTTAACCCCAAAACCCTCCACAGAATAACCCCATGATCCTTAACACCATAACCCCATAATTCATAACACCACAACACTATATATATATATATATGTGACTTGCGACGAGAAAAGGGACCTAATGCGGAAAAAATCGATTTTCTGTTTTTGATACTTATAGAAAAATCGTTTTTTCCTCTATCGAATAGTGTTTTCCAAAAAAATTTTTGAAGATTCATTGTTATCGAAAAATCATTGAAAAGTTCGGTCGACACCGGATGTATCACTGCTCTCGGCGAGCAGAGAAACACCTGCCCCTCCGCTTACTCACACCTCATGCTTGATCGTGTCCATATGCGCACGAACATCTAGATTTCACATACGCGGCAGTGTGTTTTTTGTAGTGGTAAGTGGAGGGGGTCATTTTCAGGATCGCCCGATTCTACCTGAGGTGCATGATTTCAGCGACATTTCACTCGGCTCTCTTGTAAAATTCGGCTTTGCCACATTAGGTCCCTTTTCTCGTGGCAGGTCACATATATACAAACTATATGATGTAAAAAATCCGATCGTGCAACCTTCCCGCGGTGACGCTAATGCCGACGGTTCTACCATTATTTAATGGTGCTATGGGGTTATTGTGTTTAAGGTAATGGATTTAAGGTTTCCTCAACCTCTGTTACAACTTGCAATAATACAGATTGCCCGTGATAAACTATGTCCTTTCGATATAGGGTTATGGCGTTATGAGTTATGGTGTTAGGGATTATGGGGTTATGGTGTTAAGGGGTTACAGGGTTTAATGTAACGGGTTTAAGGTATCTCGAACCTCTATGACAAGTCGCACTAATTCAGATTACCCGTGATAAACTATTTCCCCTCGATATATGGGGTTATAGGTTTATTGGGTTATGGAGTAATAATGGTTATGGTGTGAGATGTTATGACGTTATGGTCTTAGGGATTATGGGGTTGTAGTGTTAAGGGCTTACGAGGTTTGGTGTAACGAGTTTATCGTTACGGGCTTATACAGCTTAGATGATGGGGTTTTCGGGGGTTATGGTGGAACTCTGACCCGAAAGGGTTTATCTGACTCCGGATTCAGATTCAGCGATCCCAAAAACATATAGTATACATGGTCTGATCCCAGGACTCAAAACTTTTTTTTTGTGTAGCTGTGTTATTAATGGGAATTGTTTGGCATGGATTAAAAAATTTTGAAGTACAATGAAACCTATCGTAGCCGAGACTCTCCTAAGCGAACATCCCACTCAGACGAGTCACGCTATTGGTCGAAAAATTCGCGTGGTTAGGGCCGGCTTAAATATCGTCTTTAGAGGGTTCTCATATTTTTGTAAAAAATTTTGGAAGTTTCTTTTTTCAATGAATATTTATAATAAAATATTAGCCATCATTTAATTTTCCTATTATTT
Organism: Diplolepis rosae; assembly: GCA_030998225.1. Classification (NCBI taxonomy): domain Eukaryota; kingdom Metazoa; phylum Arthropoda; class Insecta; order Hymenoptera; family Diplolepididae; genus Diplolepis; species Diplolepis rosae. The sequence goes on along the minus strand of JAPYXD010000701.1, from coordinate 21,687,103 downwards.
CCAGTTTATTAGAAATTTTATTCTTTTGTATTTTGGTTCTTTTACTAACTACCGGCTTCTTCGGTTTTTTGATTTTATCTTGACTAGACATTTCACATTTTTCACATTTCTATACACACATGAAAAAAATGAATATTAAAAATGCAAAGTCGCGCAACATAACCTCAACTGTCATCTATACATTTTCTACTAATACAATAGCGGTAAGTTTTCCTTATATTCAAATTTAAAGAATTTGAAATCTTTCTGAGGGAGAAAAGACGCAGAAATTTCAAACTCAATTATAATTAATTTGAAATTCCTTTTATTTTTTGGCGATTAAATTTATCCATGAGTTTATTAAGTGATCAAAAAAAAGAACCGATTATTTTTCAAATTATTATTATTTTTACAAATAATGTGACGCGTCGTAGTGGTTTAGGTTTAAAACCCTCTGAATCGTTATTTTTAGGCACTATAATTTTTAAAGAATTTCTTGATTGGTTTGGGATCTTCCACACTTTTTTAAACTACAAAAGAAGAGACCAAGTTTGCTAGCTAGCCATATCCGCTAAAAGTTCAGAAAATTAGAGAATTTTCAAAATTTTAGAAAATTAGTTTTTGAAAAATTCAGTACTTTTTCTCTTTGTTCCTAGTGTTACTCAAAGGGCTTTAAATATTTTTTTTTTACATTTTTCGATCCTACAAAAAGCAAAGAAGTTGGGGCGTTTGAAAACTTTGAAAAATCACATATTAAATTTACACAGGAAATGAAAAAATCTTCCTGCAGAAGTTGGACATATTCTCAGTTCATTTTTATTTCTGCTCGCAAACGCAATGCTCAGAAAGCCGCAATTCACAACTTTTTTAATTAAATTTTTACTCCAGCATTATTTTTTTGTGTCAGTCTTGAATCATTCATTTTCGGAACTGAGAATTGTATTTGAAACTGATAAGGAATAGCAGAAAGAACCTAGGGATAATTTTTTTAGAATTTTTTGAGGTGAAAAATATTCCATAAAGTCGAAGTAACGTAAAAAAGTTAATTTCACATTCACAGCATCATAAAAGTTTTGATAATAATACAAAAATTCAATAATAATATGCACAAGAATAAAATTCATATCATTTATTTCACAAAAATAAAAAAATTCCATTTCAAATTAGATAAGTGACATTAAAAATAAAACTTACTTCAACGGAAAAATTTGTTGGAACAAAATACTTTCATCAATGTGTAGAAGGCAAGATTATATATATAGAAAAGTCGTTTGTTTAATTAGAATTTGATAAATAGCCATTAAAGACATTTTTTATTTACTTAGTTAAGAAAATGGAATACTGTCTTGTCTTTAATTCTGATGAAGATAAGAGGAAAGTTGAAAAATACAGAAACGAAGACGATTGTTTAGAATTGATTGTAATTACTTTTAAAAAATCCCTTCATGTAACAATCAAACCTGAAATTTAAAAAAGGACATAAAAAAATTCATGTGTGTTTAGAAAGAAATTTGAATTTTAGATGAAATCCGCAACGTATTGAAATATTATTGCTAATTTTTACAAATATTATGTGAAAAATATATTTAGAGATAGTAGAAAAATATTAAATAAAAAATTTTGTCATCCAGGAAAGACCAAACTTTGGGCCCGTGAATTTTTCACCGCAAAATCATCACGGAAGACCTCAAGGCAATTTCCATGGCGATTACCAGAGTAATCTAGGTGGACATTATCGTCCAGATGATATTAATTATGGTCGACCATACGGCGAGAGGCCATACGGACTCGACAGATACGAAAATCAACGACCTTTCAGACCTTACGAAGAACTAGATTTTTACGCCAGGTCTGCGAATAAGGATTCAGCAGCAAAAGGTGACGTAAGCTCTACCAGAAAATCCGAGGAGAAAAAAAATTGACTCGTTGATTTTCTTTTTACGCTCATACCAACCAAAGAAATTTCATTCTCGTAAAAAAAAAAAAAACTATAAAATTCAAAACTTTTCTACTTTCATATTCAAATCAAGTAATTCTTTAATAATTATAATTGAATTCGTTCTTAAGAATAAATCAAATTATTCATCAAGCCTCGTAGACAAAATTGTACATATAAAAAAATTAATAAAAGCAATCCATCTATCAGTATATTTCTCAGTTTTAATTAGATTTGCATTTGGGAACAGATTACCGAACGGACATATTAGCTGTATTTTATATGACTATTTTTAACAAAAGCACCTAAAATTTTGAATCTTTACAGAAAACTACTATAATGTGAGTACTTTATCCTAGTATTAGTAAAAAATATATCCCGAATAATAGAAATGCGTAAAACTACTGGGACTAAAATTTTAAAAGATCTTGGTAATGTAGATAGTTCTAATGTTTCGAGTAGAACAAATAGTACCATATGTAAGAGAAATGTATGCAATACTCACCAATGGTGGTAATAACAATGATGGAGTAAAATAGAGCCCCAGCAAATGTCCACTGAACATTATTCTCCTCTTCACTTCCATCCCAACCCTCCTTTTTCATCTTTCTGAGCAAGTCGGTCTCAAAGATCTATAGACGATTGCAATTCCGGAAGCAATTAAAATTTCTCTTATGATGAAAGAACGAGTTTTATTTAAGCAAAGTAAAAAGTTCTTTCTACCTTAAGTTTATCCATCGCATCGATCGTCCAATTCTCTTGTATTAACACCTTCGAGTCTAAAGTCATTTTCCAGAGCTTCTGCGTCATATTTCCACGAAGATATACAATACTTTTTTTTACCTAAACAAAAAATAAAGACTTTTAGAACAAATGTCAATTTTTCTACCATGAAAAGTAACTCTAAAGTATCATTGTCATTATCCTCAAGTCAGCCAAGTGGAAAAGAGCTTTTATACCATTTTTCAAATGAATACATTTTTAATATCTTTCTATTAAATCTGTTTACGAATTTTTACAAAATTCAACAGTTCCGAGATTATTAATCATGAATTGAAAACATTGCATTTTTAATTAAATTAAAAATGACAAGCAAGAGTTTGAAATATAATTCTTAATTTATTATAGGAGACGAATGTTTTTTTCCAAATATTCATTAGCGAGTTTTGATTAATTAATCATTTAATAAACTAATGCTTTCAAGATTCTACGATTTATTTTCTTTGATGAATAAATGCCCGTAGTCAATAATTTGTGAGAATGGATAAATCCACAAAGGAATATTGTATTATATAATTAATTGGATATGGGTCTTTTTCAATGCATGCATTAATCAACAAAGCTTGCATAAATCGTGTAGCAGAAACGTATATGTACTCTGGTTTAGTCAAACGATCAATATACTAAACTATGTATGCTTTAAATCGACGAAAATAACGAAGATAAACAGCTTAAATTGGATAAAAGCGGCATTTGAATTATAACAAACCAGCTCAGTGGATCTATAAACAGCTCAAAGATACATTAGCAGGAAATAGCTTTTCTAGCTGTTTGAAAAGTTGACGCAGTCTATCGATTGATGTTTATTTCTACTAGATTAATGGCCTTTCTTTCTTCTATAAAATCCAAATAAACTTCCACGTTAATGAAATTTTCAACAAATCATCTGCTTAATATATTTCACATCTTCTTTACTCTTACTTAATTTTCACAAACATGTGTGAATTAAAAATAGATGGTTTATTAAAAATGCAATTAATTATTTATTATTGAAAAAAATGTACTCTTATTGTTATGCATTAATTTGACCCCAGCATCTTAACTATTAACTCAATCATGTTTTGCAGCACTGTACGGTAAGGTTGCACTATGAACACCGAAAAGTGCATGTAAAATGGCAGATTCCCGATGACCTTAAAAATTGTGTGGGAATGTTTATTTTCAAAGTCATCGGGAATCTGCTACTTTGCACACATTTTTCAATGTGCAAAGTGCGAACTTCCCATTTAGTGTTGCAAGAAATAGTATATGATGCAACGAATTTTCACGTTTCATGACGTTCTGAATCTGAAAAAAATAGTTTTTCAATCCTGTCTGTCCGCTTATCGTTGTCGTTGTTTGTACACACAATAACTTTTGAAATTGACCTTCGTGGCAAAAAATGGTGATCAGAAGAATATGAATGATTACTGAAAATCAATAATCAAATTCCATCCTCCAATCAAACTATGCGAGATACGCAAAACACGTTGGAATAAAAAATTATTTGTAACAACTGTTACGCAACTGTCACATAAATAAGTGTCCCAATTACATTACAAGATCAATTCTGTAATTGTTTCATAAACTGTAAAAAATATGAACAAAATGTGAACTTTCTCAAAAAAATGTTTGCTTGTTGGATTCTATCATTTTAACCTCAAAACCTTTGGCAAGCAAAAAATAACAAACAATAACATTTTAAACAATATTACACACTCAAATTTTCATTTATTAAATGTTTCTTGATATACCCAAATTGACCTCGTTTTCTATGTTCTCGTAAAACAACAAAAGCTCATTAGTCATGAAAAGGACCGTTTGTCGAAACGTCGACAAACTAATTAAAACATCATTACAACACCGGAAAGGCTATACTTATTTATTGTTCCATAAATCTTGCGTAACGCGCCTTGATATGTAACTGTAATAATTAACTTCGATGTAACTATTAGCTAACAGTAGTGAGTATCCACTGAGAATTACCTCGACCTGACATACAATCTCTCAAACCGTTTATCGATAGAGTTTTTAGCTTCGAAAAACAGAAAATCCTCCAGTCGGATATAATTGAATGAGATTTTAGGCATCGTGTCAATATTTGCTGGGTTTCATCTGTTCTGAATCTACTTCATTCACCAACCTTTCGTAAAAACTGACCACAAAGTTCTTCATGGCCTTGTTTCAATCAATATTTTCTACGTGATTGATACCGCACTACTAAACGATATATAAATATAAATATAAATAATTCCAGAAGAAATTTCTCTTACACGTAGATTCTGGAAAAAAATACATTCAGTTTAACAAAATTTTGTGCCATAACTCATAATTATGTATTACATGATGTCCCAGTAAAAAAAACAAATTCAAAAGAATTAAAACAACCTGAAGTTTTTGATTCTTGTGAAAATGATAGAACTCTCGAAGCCTGAATCAGTGAAATAGTCACTGATTATATCAGTGAAAATATATCAACTGATGAATCAGTGCCCTTCTTTGATGTCACTGAGGAATCAATGAACGCCCCACGTGATCATAACTTTTTGATTCGCGAATTCAAAAGTTTCATCTACACGCTACTGCTTTATCGACCTTCGAAAAGAGGTTAGATTTTCGACGCGCACGATAACATTATCGTAAATATGCTTTGGTGACTGCAAGTGCTTTTTGCAATCGCGTATAATTATCAAGAGAACCAAAAGAATTCTATTCTTCCATATATTGCTAGTTTTATTTTCACCTGAACATTTCACTGATTCAGTAAGTGAGCTCAATCTATTTCACTGTTTTATCAGTCAAATTTCACTGATTCTCAGTGACAAACTTATAGTTGCTGCCATCAGTGAATAATCACTGTGAACCAGTGGCCGTTTACTGATTGAGGTTTAGAGAGTGTATAGTGCGTTATTTCTTTCGGTAAAATTACCAGCATTTTTGGTATTTATTGTATCCCAAACATGTTAATAATAGTGTGTGTGGTGGAGGGGACAGATTCTCGAACGATTAAAAATAATGTGTTTTCCACAAAAAAAAGGTCCTGAAATGGAAAACAAATTATTTCCAGATTTCCAATGTTATCGATAGTTTTTAAATCACTCTTTCATAATAAGAAATAGTATACATTCTGTCAAAAAAGTACCGGGAATTGATCATTCAAAAAGCCCGCTTAAAGAGATTGTCAAAAACCTTTTTGATGCTAAGTTGCCACCACTGTATTCTCTATACTGACGTCGAGTTCGAGCGCGAGCTGTCATTTAGTTTGTTCACAGTGTTCGATGTTGTCAGTTTATCTTAAGTGTATTTCGCGATTTTTCCAATGTATAAGAATATCGAACAAAGAATTTGTCTCAAATTTTGCATTGCAAATGGGATTTCGTGTACAGAATCGCTGAAAATGTTACAGAAGGCTTACGGTGAATCGACTTTATCAAAAGCACGTGTATATGAGTGGTACAGTGCATTCAAAAGCGGTCGAGATGTGATGAAAGATTTGGCTCGCACTGGTCGGCCATCAACGTCTTCAACTGAAGTTAACATCGCTAAAGTGAAGGAATTATCGTCAGTTAAATAAAGAATATTATTTGAGCGTTATGAATTCACGGCGAGAACTGAAGTCAATGATGAAGTCGATGATTGGATTATTCGTTGGCATAAGTGTATTATTTCGGGAGGGGCCTACTTTGAAAGCGATAAAATAAATTTGGATGAATAATAAATAGTTTGTATTTTATTGACCAATTTCCGTTACTTTTTGACAGAATGTATTATGCAATTACGGAAGAAAAAGTTTATTTTGCGAGTGTGAAGTTTAAGGTAGTTCCTTCACAAAAATTAGACCTCAGGCAAAATTGATAATTTTGCTTTCAAGAATAGCAATATTATTATTGAAGGGCTAATTTGAAAGAGAAAAGATTATTTTTCATGAAAAAAATTTGAAGCACAAAAAAATAATTTCATTAATAAATTTTATTTTGGCTCAAACTTATTTTCTTATCGCTTCGAGCCAAATTTTTAAAAATGATGCGATTCTAATGAATCACGGTTCATTTTTTTAAGAAAAATATTCTCTACAACATGACCGTTTCCTATTTTTCAAATTAAATTAATTATTATCAAATACAGCAATTTGTTTATCAAAATTTTGTTTTGAAAAATTGTTTTTTTATAATTTCAGCCATTAAAGAAATCATTTCCAAAAATTGGAAATGGTCAAGTTGTAGAGAATCTTTTTCTTGAAAAAATGAACCGTGTTTCATTAGAATCGCATCATTTTTAAAAATTTGGCTCGAAGCGATAAGAAAGTAAGTTTGAGCCAAAATAAAGTTTATTAATAAAATTATTTTTTTGTGCTTCAAATTTTTTTCATGAAAAATAATCTTTTCTCTTTCAAATTAGCCGTTCAATAATAATATTGCTATTCTTGAAAGCAAAATTATCTATTTTTGCCTGAGGTCTAATTTTCGTGAAGGAACTACCTTAATGCACGAGCAAAACTTCTTTGAAGTACAAGCCATTATCGACCGAATCGTACTGGAATTACTGCAATAATTACTATTTCCCGGTACACCCAGTTATATTTGCCTCAAGTGATTAAGAGACTTCCAAACTTAAGACCACGATCTTGCCTCGACACCTGGTGCTTTAACCATGACAGTGCACTGACACATCAATCACAGGATAATGTGACCTTTTTGGTTAAGTTTAGGCTGTCTCTCCTGGATCACCCTCACTACAGTTCAGACCTTGTCGTCTGTGATTTTGCACTGTAAGAAATGAATAGTTGGTACACCCATATTTCCGTATAGATTAAAGGCATGCAATACTTAAGAAAATTATCAAATTTATGTGAACAACTTGGTCCAGTTCCTACATATTTGTGTCTAAAATACATAAAATTTTGTTCTTAAATATAATGTGACATGTTTGAAAACGTGTCTGCTATTATATTGACCCAAAATTCACAGAATTTTTATTCATTTTGTTATTTTGGCATAGAGTCAGATTCTTTTTATTTTCACATTTAAAAATTATCAATCCCGTGTGGAAATCGAACCCGGAAACTGATCGAGATCTGGAGGGATAGCCCTAGTTGTAACAGGAAACCGGTCGGGCTATCCGACCAGGAACCTGCCAGAAACGTCACGCTGGTTTGGTTATGTTCCCGACATAAAGGCTGGTCAGGAACCAGCCGGGCTACCCGGCCCTTTTCTGGCTGTTTTTAGGGGGGTTCTTAGTAGCATCAAAGTTTCACTTAATTCACAATTGGACTCATCACCACTGTATTTTTCCTCAATTTTTCGAACTCTTCTGTGTTTTTTAGCGCGGATACGATTTCGCTCACGCATACATTCTTCTTCATCCGTTTTTTTAATTTTTAGAACAGGTATCAGATCAACCGACAAGAATGAAAAATGACTGAAACAAAAGAATTCACGTTGTAGGAATTATAGGTTATACTATTATAGATATATTTTTATACTTGCGCAGATAGTGCATAGGCTATTCGCGCGAAATTGGAACAGTAACATAATATATATTCGAATATTTTGACAGATCCTTACTAAAAATTCATGTATAGGTCCGCATACGGAATCTTATATGTCCCACCTATAGGATTACCCTGTATAAAATGACGTAAGTTATATATATAACCTTTTATAGTATATATGAACTTGGGCACTCTGAGAGTTAAGAGCATGTGATACTTGGTAAATTAGCAAATTTTATTGATTTTAAGTTTCTACATGTTCGTTTCCAAAACACATAGAATTCTGATTTCAAAATTTAGAAAATGGTAGAAAGGATAAAAACAGACGTAGATAGATAACTTTTGGTTTAATAAATAGAAATAAATTCAATTTAAGCAAAATCTATGAAGAAAATTTTTTTATTATCAAAACCAAAAGTAGCCTACCTATGTACGTCCGTTTTCATCTTCTCTACCATTTCCCAAATTCTGAAAAAAAAATTTAATGTATTTTGGACACAAATATGTAGAAAGTGGACCAAGTTGTTCACATAAACTTGCTACTTTTCTCAAGTATCACATGCCCTTAAGAAAAACTACTGCGTAACATAGTTGACAATTTAAAAAAAAATTTTAAACATCATATAGGTTCACCCTGGCGAATGTTCCGGATTGAAATTCATTCCGAATCAATTCGCGCTATTCCAAGCCATTCTGGAATCTGATTCCGAACTAAATCGAGTAATTCCGAATGACTCCAAAGCAAATTTTCAATACGAATCAACCTGAAGCCAATTCAAAATCAATCCGAATAAATCCGAAATTTCAATCTGAATGAATCCGGTCAATTTCGGTCAATTTCGGATTCATTCGGATTGAAAGTTTGGACTGATTCGGATTGGTCAGATTCATTCGAATTAAGAGTTAGGATTGATTTTAAATGGGCCTCTGATTAATTCAGATTAAAACTGGCTTCGGATTTATTCGGAATAACTCGGATTGGTTTAGAAATAGATTTCTGAATGGGTTACATTGGTTTGAAATAAATTCTCAATCCGAGACTTTCTCCAGGGTACTTGACTAGTGCCTGACTAATTCCCGATCAGTTTCCGACAATGAACTTCAACCTGGGTTGATTCTTCCGGTTCCCGACTTGACCCGGTCCGGTCATGAGTCAACCCGGACGATTCCCACCCAGTTCCCGGCCATGCAATACAGCCCGAGTTTGCCCGACAGGGATCCGGCCAGGAACCTTTTTGTAACTGGGGCAATTTCCACACGGGATGACAGATATAAAAAAACGTAAAAAGTAAGGCAAACGTTTCGGCCAAATATATATATACTCCTATATTTTAATCTTTTGATGAAATTTTGAATTAATCTTTTAATTTATGGCACTGAAAAGGGCCTCCATATGTGGCCGAAACGTTTGTCTTACTTTTTAAGTTTTTTATATCTGCCATTGATAATTTTTAATATGAAAATAAAAAGAATTTGACCCTATGCCAAAATACCAAAATGAATAAAAATTTGTTTTTAAAATTTGGCAAATGGTAGAGAATATAAAAACGGACGTAGATAGACTACTTTTTGTTATGAAAATGAAAACTAACTTCCAATAGATTTTACTGAAATTGAACTTTTTTTAAAATTTCAAAACCAAATGTAGTAAACCAAACTTTTTTCTTCTCTACTACTTCTCAAATTTTAAAAACAAAATTTTATGCACTTTAGACACAAACATGTAGAAACTTAAAATTAATAAAATTTGCTAATTTTCCAAGTATTACATGCTCTTAATCGCCCTGTATAACAGAAATAGATCCAGCCATATGGGATGGGTGTTTTGACCAGCCGATTCTTGTTGAATTAATATAAGAGGATTAATCATCCGAAGAAGAAAAGCATCCATATTTTGTATAGCTGACTTATAAAAAGACATTGAGTACTGCTGTGGCTAAAATTGTACAAAGTATATGGGTCATTTCATGAGAGATTTACAGTCAAAATTTTTTATTCGGCGAAATATTTTTTTTTTGCCTTCTTACTTCGAAAATAATCGGCACGTTTTTTTTTCAATGTGATACTTGAAAATTTCGAGATATAATTTTTTTAAGTTTGGCACTCAGGAAAATTTTTTTTTTCCAACAGCTCACTGTAAAAACAGTTTTGAATATAAAAAAATTTCAAAAAAGTTATAGCACACATTTCGTTTTTTTTTTTTTTTGTTATAAGAATATAGTACATTTTTATAAACAATTGAATTTTTTTTTAATTTGGAACTAATGTTTTTCCGATTTTTTTGTTTCTAAATTTTCTTTGAAGTTTTTTCAATATGCAGGCAAAATTTTGGAATGGAAAAATGAAAACTGTGGGTGTAATTAATTTATAAAATCTGTCCCGCGCGTTGCAACGAGCAAGCTCGTACGCTGCAACTACGCTTAAGCTTGTTTAGGCATGCTCGGACTCGAAGCACGTGTGGCAGTGAACCGCTGCAATGGGCGGGACAGATTTTATAAATTAATTACACCGACAGTTTTCATTTTTCCATTCGAAAATTTTGCCTACATATTGAAAAAACTTCAAAAAAAATTTAGAAACAAAAAAATCGGAAAAAACTTAGTTCAAAATTAAAAAAAAATTCAATTGTTTATAAAAATGTACTATATTCTTATAACAAAAAAAAAAAAAACGAAATGTGTGCTATAACTTTTTTGAAAGCTTGTACTCTTTCGCGCATTTCAAGTGCAAGGGTTACATTTTATATTGAAAACTGCTTTTACAGTGAGCTGATAGAAAAAAAAAATTTTCCCGAGTGCCAAACTTAAAAAAATTATATCTCGAAATTTTCAAGTATCACATTGTAAAAAAAACATGTCGATTATTTTCGAAGTAAGAAGGTAAAAAAAAATATTTCGTCGAAAAAAAAATTTTGACTGTAAATCTCCCATGAAACGACCCATATGTATTATTATTTCAGATTTACATGTCAACTGAGATACGTAAGGATATCTTTTATCATAAAATATATATATACAGTAAAACCCCGTTTATCGCAACACCTTCCAATCAAATGCCTCCCGTTTATCGCAAAAACGGAGGGGTTCCCACTTCTTCGCCACCAGCTTGAACAACTGATTATCAGCACATGCGCCTAAACGAATAGTTTCACGCGCTTTCGCTGTTTATCATTGTTTACAGTCGTGTTCCAATAACCTCGAATGCGTTTTTTTATTGTTATTATATGTGCAATTATAAATGAGTGAAAACGTGGAACCGAACGATGGTACGTAAACGACTAGTACAAACAATACATTTTAATTCCTTTAAAGCCTACATATTTCTCTCATAATTATTTTCGAATGCATGATTGAATTTTTTTCAGTAGAAATATTCCCGCATTTTGTAAAACAATTGATTCGCAATTGGTAAAGCGATTGCTGTACTAGGCACAATTCATGCTATAATTTGTCATAATAATATACATTGAAATGTGAAAAATTTATATATTTTTCTGTTACATATAAAACACAAATATGTAGCAATATATACATAAACGATAGTTTCATATCATATAAACGATATATTTCATATCTCTCTAATATACGAAAATTTATATAAATATATGCATCACAAATTTAAAAGTGAGGGGTATTCCCGCCTATCCTTAAGAATCACGTGACCACTCCTTCTACTAATAAGAGGGAGAAAAAAATGGTAAAGTTTATTGCGATAAACGGGAGAGACAAGTTGCAATAAACGGAAGTTGCGATAAACGGAAGTTGCGATAAACGGGTGTTGCGATAAATGGGTTTTTACTGTATATGATTTGAAGCATACTTTTATGATTAGAAAAATCGTGTGTACCATACCCTCTCTTCCCATTGTGTTTTAAAAAAAAACCTACTGCAGGACAGGGCAACATATTAATTTGTTCCATCTCCTTTCTTCCTATCGTGTTAAAAAAAATCGTCCACTACGGGACGGAGTTACTTATTAATTTGTAGCATACCTCTTCTTTATATTGTGTTTAAAAATACCGACCACTGTGGGGCATGGCTGCATATTAATTCTACTATATCATTTCTTCACATTGAATTTAAAAAAAAAGCTACTGCGAGACGAAGCTACATATTAATTTTTCTACTAGCGAGACATAAAGTGGATTTTATTTCACCCTGCGGAGTAAAAAAATACATTTTTTGACCCCCTCGTAGAAAAAAAATCGTGTGCGTCACGGGAAAAAAATTTATTTTACTCGTGTGGTTTTTACCCTTGCTTTGCTCTAGCATCAAATTTCACACTCGCAAAATAAATTTTTTTTCCCCTACGCATACCCAGAAATTTTTAACTCGCAATCGTATGGCTGATGCTGCCGATTCATTTTTTCAGTCTAACTTGTTTCCAAAAGTGAGAAAAACAGCTGAAATGTCGTGAATTTTCGAATGAGACCGTGCTTTTGAAAGTATGGGACCGATTGTGTGATGGATTTCCAAGAAGAAAGTAGAAGACCTGGTTTAATAACTTCTTTAGACGCTTAGAGAGGTGCATTGAATTCAGTGAAGACTGCGCAGAGATAAATGGAAGATCAGACTTAGAGAATCACTCAGATCTTCTCAATATTCAAACGGCCCTTCTTTAGTTTTTTTCCGTACAAGCTTATCTCCCTCGCTCTCACATAGAATAAAAAAGTCTTGAATTTGTTACACAGGAAAAAATACCAAATTAACGGTACTCGTTTTTGGCTTAACCGTACTCGGACAGCAGGTTGCGTTAACCTGTAGCATCCGCGTAAAAAAAAGCCGTAATGGCGCAATCCTGACCACCGAGCTGACGCAACTTGTTTCGACGGATAACGCTATCAAGGAATAAAAATGTAGCGCAGTACACGCAAGAAAGTAAATGCTAATAATCAACATTTTCGTGCTGCCCAGCAGAAACTGAGATGCCTAATTTTGCTTTGGCAAGGGAAAATGCTAAAGTAGAGTAACTTCGATTCTAATTAGAAGTTTTCTAAATTTCTACAATAGAGCAAGCTGAATGCTGTTTTGCAGCAAGTCGCTCGACGTAACACAGCACTCGAGTATCGCGAAATAAGAATTACTGTCCCTGAGTACTTTGTTTCTTATATTCAGTGACCAATTCACTGAAAAAGTGGAAGTCAGATGCTTTGATTTAGATTTAACGCGTACAGTGGGTCAGTGATTCGTAGTTGAAAATATTAGGTATCGCCTTTCTGCACCTCAGAATGCGAGTTTCTGCTAAACAGCATTTTCTTACTGACTCGTAGTGACTAGTGATGCTGTTAGGCTTAGAACTGGCCTTCAGTATATGCACGGACTGAGCCACAGTACAAAAATGCTGCTCAGCAGTAACTGCCGTTGCTGACCGACCGGCGTATTAATAATCAGCAATCGATTACTGATCACCAGCATTTTATTTATTGCGTGTAACATACGTTTTTGGATGTCTGAAAAATGATAACAATATTAGAATCACAGCTTTTATGTGTCATTACACATAACCTCGCCTAAACGCATTTAATTATGCAAGAAGTAATCATCAAAAAAATTAATACAGTGTTATAACTGGAATTTGCACGAATATAACGCGAAATTAAGTTGCTGATTAATCGTTAGAAATACTCCAAACATTTTGAATATTTTCAGATATTCTAAATAATCCAAATATTCGCAACTTGAAAGTAGCGAATATTCTCGAGCTCATCTATGTAATTAATTCTCATAATCATTCTATAACTCTTCTCACTACATTAATGAAAAATACCCCGTTATACCCCCCCCCCCCCCAACCCATGTAATCAACCATATTAAAATCTATTTTTCAAAATCGAAAGACCGAATTCTGACGGTACGTCGTTTATGAAGTCCTACATGTTGACTTATACACCACACTACACATAGCGCGCTTAAACGGGAGTAGTGGTACCGCCAAGCCTGAAGTGCAAGTAGATCAACTCGGTTGTCGGGCTTGACTCAAAGCGGAGTTACCAACTCGAGTTACCATCTAGGGTTAACGCAAATCCCTCTAAGAATACTTTTCGTTAATTTTCTTGAAGAAAATTCGTATTTCAAGAATTCAAGAAAACTTACGCTTTTTCTGTGCCAGGTGGGGCGTGGCAAGAGAGGCTGTCGGTCGGGAAGTGGGCGCACAACTCACCCCTGACACGATGTTATCTCTCATGCTCCAGTCTGAACGAAAATGGATGCTTATCGAGTCATTCGTCACCCTGGTGATGAAGACGAGGAAGCTCTATGGGCGTGCAGAGCGCGGCAACAACAGGGGCCAGAAGAAATCGCGCATCGGGGCCTGTGTTGGAAATCCTGTAATGATTTACAAAAGCGAACGACAGAATAAAGAAATGAATTTAGAATAGAGCGTAAATAAGTCACTTAATTTCAAGTGTTCAAAACATATAATGTTACTACTTGATTCGACGTGCTAGTTCGTCGAAATCTATGTTTATAGAATAGCCAAGTGACCTGATATTTTTCCCTCTGCGACAAAACCACATTCAGTAGAGTTTGAGTTTAGTTTGTCTTCAGCCTTCTTTTAATAAAGAGCAGTCTAACAAAATCGTACAAACGTCTTTTATTTAAGAAGCCCTAATCTCTATAGGTTATGGGCCCAGATCACCGCGATTATACGGAATAATTCTTTTTTTTTGCTACCCCGTGTGTGCAATTATTTGTGCAAGTGAAAATAATAGCATCTAAATTAACGAAACGCAATATACAAGCTTTTGACGGTGAGAAGTACACGGTGTGGAAATTTAGAGTGAAATCTTTACTGGCTGAACTTAATGTGCGAGAAGTTGTAGACAATGATATTCCGGATATAATTACGGACAAGTGGCGTAAAAAGGACTCTATGGCAAAGAGCATTATTATCGAATATTTGAGTGACTCTTTTCTCAGTTTTGCAAAAGACAGTATTTTTGCAAAAGATATTTTTCAAAGACTCGATGCCATTTATGAAAGACGCAGTTTAGCGACTCAACTGGCTTTACGTAAACAACTTCTAAGTTTAAAATTGCAAGGTGAAGTTACCCTTCTTCAACATTTTACTAATTCTGATGCCATAATTGCTGACTTAATAGCAGCAGGAGCTTCACTCGATGAAATGGACAAGATCTCTCACCTTTTTACTGACCTTACCCAGTGTCTATGATGGCATAGCAACTGCTCTGGAAACTTTGGGTAATGATAACCTTACTTTGGCTTTTGTAAAAACGCGACTTTTGGATCATGAAGTCAAACTTCGAACCGAGGACCGATCCAATACTACTCTGAAAGTTTTGCATGCAGGTGAAACATTGTCAACGGTGAAATCAAGTCGAGGCAAAACAACACAAAAAGGGTGGAAATCACGCAAACACTTTAAAAAACAAAAATGGCAACCAAATTTCTTTTCACAAAAGAAATATGGCCACAAGTCACAATTTAAATTATCAAAAGTGGTTTGTGAACAATGTGGGCGCAATAATCATAAAATTAAAGACTGTTATTATTATAAACTGATGCATCAGCAAGATAATCAGGCTCAAAATTTAAAAACCGTACAATCAAACATTGCAGAGGCTGATGGTTTTGCATTTATGATGGAAAATATACATTCAATCCAACGGACCAATATTAATGAAATAATATTCTTGCTGGATTCGGGAGCAACGGACCACATCGTCAACAGAGAAGATTTCTTTTCGAGCAGCTCTGTTTTGTCACCATCTATGCGGATCTCAGTAGCAAAGACGGGACAGTCAATCACTGCAATTAAACGAGGGACCATTCAAGTGGTTACAAATCTTGGAATACCAGGAACCTTGGAAGATGTCCTTTATGCACCAGATGCGGCTTTCAATTTATTGTCAGTCCGTCGCATACAAGAAAAGGGTATGAGGATAATTTTCGACACCGAAGGGGTCACCGTAGAAAATGGTAAAAAGGAAATCATTTTAAAAGGTAAGCCTTTAAAAGGTTTATATGGTGTCGTATTTACCCTTAATAGAAACTTGGTGAATGGAAGTCACATAAATATGACTAAAATTAATAATTTCAAGTTGTGGCATGGACGTCTCGGTCATATCAGTAATACTAAATTTAATAAAATAAAACATCAAAAATTGTTTGAAGATGTTCTTGATCTTGATGACATAAAACCCACAAATTAAATATGTGAGGCTTGCATTTATGGTAAGCAAGCACGACTTCCATTCAATAAATTTAAGAATAAAACCCATGTAAAAAGAACATTGTTTATCATTCACACAGATGTTTGTGGACCAATTACACCGCCCACTGTCAACAATAAAAATTATTTTGTAATTTTTATTGATGAATTCACTCATTATACTGCCACATATTTGTTAACTTATAAATCAGAAGTTTTGAATATATTTCGAGATTTTGTGGCAAAGAGTGAAACGTTTTTCAATTTAAAAATCGTCAATCTATATTGCGATAATGGAGGAGAATATGTAAATAATGACTTCAAAGAGTTTTGCTCGAAAAAGGGAATAATGTTCCATTTTACGGTACCTTATACACCTCAACAAAACGGGGTAGCGGAACGTATGAATCGAACAATTACTGAAAAAGCTCGTGCAATGATAAACGCAGCGGATTTAGATAAGCAGTTTTGGGGAGAGGCTGCCTTAACAGCGACTTATTTAATAAATTTAACACCCACTAAAGCTGTTGCAAGTTCGAAAACTCCGTTTGAACTGTGGCATAATAAAAAGCCCAGATTAAGTCATTTAAGGGTGTTTGGTTCTACCATATATGTACATTTAAAAACAAGAAGCAATAAATTTGACGATAAATCAGTCAAAGGAATTCTTGTTGGGTATGAACCAAATGGGTACAAAATATGGAACATTGAAACCGAAAAAGTTTCTCACGGCACGCGATGTTATTGTTGATGAAACAAATTTTAAAACTTCAAGACCACGATTGTCTAAAGAAGTTGGTCCTCCAAAAAGGGTTCCAATCACCAATAACCAAACCTGTGATGTGAACACAGAGAATATTCAAATTCCCGAAAGTAGTAAATCTCTATTACCTGAAGTCATATCGCAAGATAGTAATAAAGAACAACCTGAATTAAGAAGAAGTGATAGGCTTAAAAATCGTCCTCAGCTCTTTTATAAAGAAAACCAAAATGATGATTTCGATTCATATGCAGCGAATACACAAACTGTTATCTATTCAGTCCCTAAAAGTTTTCAGGAAATTAAAGAAAGGGATGATCGAACTCAGTGGGAGCTGGCTATAAAGGATGAGCTTAATTCACTTCTAATAAATGATACATGGAAAATCGTGTCAAAACCCTTAAATAAAAATATAGTAACTTGTAAGTGGGTATTCATTTAAAAAAATGATGAATCTGGAAATCCCACGAAATACAAGGCTAGACTGGTTGCACGGGGTTTTAGTCAAAAATATTCAGTAGATTATGACGAAATCTTTGCACCAGTAGCAAGGATTTCCACTTTTCGTTTTCTTTTGGCATTCGCAAATCAATTCGATCTCTTAATCCATCAAATGGATGTAAAGAGTGCTTTCTTGAACGGAATTTTGCATGAAGAAATCTATATGCAAATTCCGGAAGGTGTTGAGGCTGGAAATAATCAAGTGTGTAAATTAAATAAATCTATCTATGGATTAAAACAATCATCTCGTTGTTGGTACGAACGTTTTGATTCTATAATGAAAGAAAAAGGTTTTAAAAATTCTCTAGATGACAATTGCTTATATTACTTGGATAAAGGCGTGATAAATAAAAACATTTATTTACTTTTATATGTAGATGATATTATTATAGTAACATATGAGCAAGACACCATGTTTAGGTTTAAACAATATCTGCATAGTTGTTTTAGAATGACTGATCTGAACGAAATAAAAATTTTCCTAGGAATCTCAGTTGAAAGAAATGAAGAAACAATATCCATATATCAGATTACATATTTAAAGAACGTTTTGCAAAAATTTGGTATGAGTGATTGTAAATCCATAGATACACCTTTACCATTAAAAGTAGAGTATGATGCATTGAGCTCGGATGAGTTTTTCGATGCACCTTGTAAAAATCTAATTGGATGTTTGATGTATGCAATGTTATCTACAAGGCCTGATCTTTGTTTTTCAATTAATTTCTTGAGTCGATACCAAAGTAAGAATACGAAAGGGCTGTGGAAATACCTGAAAAGGGTTTTAAGATACGTAAAAGGTACTTTGGAATTGAAACTTACTTATGCTAAAAGTGAGTACAAAAATATGTTAATTGGCTATGTAGATGCTGACTGGGGTAATGATGAACTCCATAGAAAAAGTACAACAGGGTATCTGTTTAGAGTTTTTGACAAATGTACAATAACATGGAATACTAGACGACAAAATTCTATTGCAACTTCATCCACAGAAGCCGAATACATAGCACTTTTTGAAGGTGTCAAAGAAGCTATGTGGCTCAAGTCGTTATTGAGTAGCATAAACTTAAATACAACAGAAGCCATTGTTATATGCGAAGATAACACTGGTTGTATAAGTATTGCAAATAATCCCACGCATCATAAAAGGTCAAAGCATATTGATATTAAGTATCATTTTACTAGAGATTTAATACAAATAGGGTATATATCTCTTAAATATTTGTCCATAGGTAATCAATTGGCTGATATTTTTACGAAATCTGTAACTGCTTCAAAGCTGATGGAAATAAGATTTGCCATAGGCTTACATTAATGTGGCTGACTCATTATTTTTATCCATTTTAATATATGTAAATATTTCTTTATGTATCCAAAATACTTTATACTTTACTATTATCTATTGTATTATTGTAATGTAATTCATCTTATATTGTATTATTTTTAAGTAAGTACTGTCTTTTACACTTTTTGAGTGGGAGTGTTGGAAATCCTGTAATGATTTACAAAAGCGAACGACAGAAGAAAGAAATGAATTTAGAATAGAGCGTAAATAAGTCACTTAATTTCAAGTGTTCAAAACATATAATGTTACTACTTGATTCGACGTGCTAGTTCGTCGAAATCTATGTTTATAGAATAGCCAAGTGACCTGATATTTTTCCCTCTGCGACAAAACCACATTCAGTAGAGTTTGAGTTTAGTTTGTCTTCAGCCTTCTTTTAATAAAGAGCAGTCTAACAAAATCGTACAAACGTCTTTTATTTAAGAAGCCCTAATCTCTATAGCCTGCACCCGCGGTCTTGCGTCTTCGGCGGACTTGGCTGTCCGCGTCGTTCAGAGGAGGAATCGCTTTATTCCTCCCCTGGCCGGCGCGGCTAGTCAGTCTGCCTAGCGGGCGTGTGGCCGCGAATGGGAGTCCCAGGCGAACGGATGACGGAAGACTCGTACGCGACTTTAAGCTGGAACCAACCACCCGTGAAGTTTAAAGCCGAAAGGCGGTTCCGCGGGCGGTGTATTGGTTCGAGAGAGGGGGTTTTTTGGTTTTAACAGGTATGCCTAGACCCGTCCTAGAAGAGTCCTGTACAACGTCTATAAAAGATTTCGCCATTTTTCCTCCTCACCAAAAAAAAATTAAATTTATAAGACATATAATGATAACCCTTGGACCTATTGGTAAGCCTAGTGTTAAATTTAGTCTCCCTGTCTATAAGTTCATAAGTCTGTCCCTTTCCAATGGTCTTGTTTCTGTTACATCTTGAAGTTAGCCGATTTTTAGGCTTGAATTAATAGTATATTACGACCCTAGGCAAGAAAGTTTGAGTTCCTGGCGTATGTGCTATAAATGCCGAGGCGAAGCCGAGGCATTCATATCACATACGCCAGGGCATCCAACATTCTGGCTGTGGGTCGTATACTATTTTTCTTGATCTCCAGCCGAAAGTACGCCCAAAACCGAGGCAAAAAAAAAATTGAAGAAAAAAAATTTTTTAAAAATTAACAAATACCAGAGAAAATTTATTCTTCGATAACAATATTAATATTGATCAACAGTAACTTTAACATCACACATCCAGTAATACTAATTTTATTACAATAATTATTATTACTTTTATTAATATAATTATTAATATAAAATAAACCGCGTACATAAATTTTTTTTTTCTTTTTAAGAGTTACTCTTTCGTGTATACAGATGAATTAAAAAAATTAAACAAACGATTAATTTAGCGGCACTATTGAGCCACAAGAAACAAAAAAAGGCCACAAAAGTCCTTCTTCCTGGAGTGAAATGCGGCCGGGAGGACCGTACTTTCGGCTAAGAGACCAAGAAAATTTTTTTTTTACAGTGCATACACTGGGAAAAAAAACATGGTGAAATCAACGGGAAGGAGTCCCGTCGCCAATTTCACGTTGGCGTAGCGTGCTATTCAACGTTGCACTGACGGTAGAGCTAACGTAAAATCACCCAAAAATGATCAGCTGTGGCAACACTCGCGATTGTTCTTTTCAGTTCTTTTGTTTTCCTAATGAATGTTTTCCTAATTATATATTGGTATTTAAAAGCAAAGCACTGCCAATTTCATTATGAATATGAAATTGCGTCATCGTGTAATATTTTCAAATCACACGGCGTTCCAGTGTTAACATTCCCGGTGAATTGACGGGGCGGACATAGCTGGATTAACGTGAGTTTTCAACGCTACATTGGCGGCGGCAGCACGTTAACCTAATGTTGTAAAGGCGCCCATGCTCCTTCCCGTCAATGCAACGAGATTTTTCGTATAACCTAACGTTTTTTTCCCCCAGTGTAGCCTATTCTACAATCCACTCAGGGTCACCTCATATATTGTACGTACATTATATATGCCTTAGAGTTAAATAATACAAAAAAATTTCAAATCACTGCAAAAATACTGAACTATTTTTCAAATAAACATGTATCTGAGCAAATCTCTAGACATTTTTACTTTTGATCCCAGAAATTAATTAATTATTAATTTTTTTCTTATGGTAGTACAATATATATTTGGAGGCACTCTGCTATTCTGAAATTTTCTTGTAGAAATAAAGTTGAAGGTTTGAAGAATGGTGCAAAGTAATGAAAACGATTTAAATGGATAGAAGAATATGAAAAGTAAATTACAAACATACATTAAACTTTATGACAAAGTATATACAATGAAACAGAATACATTCTACAGCTGAAACTTTGTAATTATATTATTTCACATCTAGACGCAATTTATTAAAATTGTTGATACTGTTTCACCATCAAAGATGAAACTGAATTGGCGGCAACAAAGCGATTTGATTAAGAAAAGCTAATTTCAGGGCTCATTACAATTTGTGTATTTCGGTCCCGACCCTTACGGTTTCGACAATAAATAATTATACACGTAACTCTTTCTAAAAAAGTTATTTCTGTTAATTATGGAATCTACTTCAACATATCAGTGAAGAATGATGTACTAAATATGTATTTCAAAGTCACTAATCTTTCTGTTGCTTCTTCAATGTGTGCTTAGCTACTACGGTCTAGAAATTTAATTTGTTTCTTCGAAAATAAATTATATTTATTAATCAAACCAGAATTGTGGCACATCGAATTTCAATGGACTGAATGTTTGATAACTATTTTGGCTGTCATATTATGAAATATTTAAATGTCTACACTTCGACAGTTTTAAAATATTTTGGAAAGTTTATTTTTCCTAATTAATGGAAAAATGTCCAATTATATTTTAAAATAAGTTTTTATGCCCCAAATAGGGAATTTCAACTGTAAAATTGTTAGGGAAATTTCGGATATTTTTACAGTCCCGCTGTTTTAGTGAAACGTTGTCCTAACAGGTTGGTTTATGTTAAAATCCAACTTTTCAAAGAGATTTACATCTAATACATTAACGAAATATGTTATTAATTATCAAAATTAATCATTTTGCGAAACACTAAATACACGTTTCCCTAATTTTACTTGAATCAATTGCATGTAACTAAATTATATTATCATGAACGCTAGAAATTCCAGAGATTTGCTCACCTACAAATTTTTTCGTCATAGAATAAAGACTTTCAAACATTTTATGTACAGTTTTCAGGGATCAGGAAGCTTTTTCAGGAATGCTGAAGCATAGAATATAAAAATGTAAAAATAGTGTTTGCCCGGCACTGGCATTGAATCTTGCAATTGTACAGTTACTTTTATTTATTCAGTGTTTTTTCTAACCGAGGCGAACCTCCTTTTAAGTAAACGTGTGTATATTGGAGAAAATCATGCACAGTATTGAGCAGCTTTGAATCTCCATTGTGCAAAAGCTTATTGTAAATTGCAAGTTTAGCAGTGTGTCGCCGAAGGCTCTAAAGAATTTTGTACACTTGCCATGTTCCATATTCCTAAGCAGGTCGAATTAATTTAAGATATATTTACTTCTTGCTCATGAGTTGCTTCCAGAGACACAAAAGCGTGTGCTCCCAAAACGCAATAGGCGACCACTAAAGAAACCAGGCTCACATGGGAGAAAACACACTTGCAGAATTTCCATAGTAGACGTAGAAATTTCAAACACCTTGACGGCTTCTCGATTTCCATCGAATCAGCTGCATCAAGTCGAGGTGGCATTTTCAATTGTTGGAAACTCAAATAAATTTAACAACCGATCACATCCCGCTTGAATGAAATTTGCCATTCATAAGCACTGCAACTTTTTTTCAGTTTATAAATTAGTGATGTAGAGAAATGAGTAAATATAGAAAATATATAAGTTTCGAAATCATTTTATGATTACTTAATATTTTTTGTGAATGGAATTAAAGGCAATTAAGATTAAATTGAATGATATGTAAATATAGAAAGGTATGTTAATTAAGTTTATGGAGATTGGTAGGAATTTGAGAAATTAAATTATGTTTAGTGTTAAGCGTTAAGTTCACGAGGACGGAAATCGACGCTGATATTTTGGAATTGCTTCCGCTCTGTATGTCGTGCGCGATTTCGAGACAGAACTAAGAACTACGGCATACAACGTGAGCAAGTTGTGTACCGCGTGGGACGTGCCAAAATTATCCTCCACCTAATATCTAATACACATATGCGCGATCAGCGCAGAAAATTGCCTCTGCTGTGGTAATTTCATGGCGAATTGTCTAGTAATAAAACTTTGCTCGACTGTTTTGCAGTACATGGATGAAAATGAAACGAACAGTCTGCAGAAAAGGCAGACATACATTCTTGAATGTATATGAATAATTAATTATGATAGTGAATAAAAAACGAATACTTATACAAATCTACTGAAAAAGGTTTAAATAAGAAATACACTATGAAACCTGGATATTAAAAAATAAATACTATGAAAAAGTCAAAACGTTGTGAAATTTGGACTATCAATGTTTTCAGAAAAATACCTTCAGAATCAGCTGGAATATTTTTTTTTATCATTTCTGAGTAATATAAAATAAAACAAAATTACCAATTGGAAAAATCAATAATGGTTTTATTAATAGGGACAAATAACCTAGACCCCAGGCAGATAGCCAAGCAAAAACTCAAAAGTGCAGAAAAACAAATTTCAAAATTATTTTAGAAAAATGTGTGTGTATGAGCACTTAAGGTAGTAAACTCGCAAAAATTAGGCCTCAGGAAAAATTAGATGCTTTCAAGAATAGCAATATTATTATTGAAGAGATCATTTGAAAGATTAAAGATAATTTTGCGAGAAAAAAATTTGAAAGACTGAAGAATAATGTTATCAATAAATTTTATTTTTGACCGAACTTTTTTTCTTATCGCTTCGAGCCAAATTTTAGAAAATCATGCGATTCTAATAAATCACGGATCATTTTACAGGGAAAAAATTATCTATAAATTGACCGTTTCCAATTTTCTAAAATGAATCAATTATCATGAAATTCAGCAATTTGTTTGTAAATAAAGAATTTATTTTCAAAAATTTGAAACGATTGAGTTTCACAGAATCTTTTTTCTGAAAAAATGGTCCGTGATTTATTAGAATCGCATCATCTTTTAAATCTTTTTTTTCCTGAGGCCTAATTTTCGCGAATTTACTACCATAAAGGGTTTCATCACCTTTGCATTTTCAAAAAATAATTTTTTTAATGGATAAAAAGGTCCCATAGGGTTCTAAGAATGATGCCCAATAGGATGGATGTATGGAGCAGGCATAGCAGATTAAATCAACAAGACATTCCATTTCAATAGTTTTCAACCAATTGACACACTGTAAAAAATATCGGTAAATTTTCCTACTATGTATTAGGAAATTTTTCCTTAATCCTTAGGAAGCATAGATTTTCCTACAGAAAATGGAAATATTTCATAGATTTGAGGAAAATTTACCGAATTTTCGGACATATTTCCGAACCATTGAAATATATCAAAAATGTGAGAACATTTCACAAATCTCCTAAGTTTTAGGAAATTTTTCCCATAAAAAGCGGAAATTATTTTTAAAAAAACGGAAATTTGTTCACTTTTTTTGGATCTTTTCCCACTTAAATTATAAAATAAATATATATTTCCTAATAAACTGGATATTTCTCCGACCAAACAGTAGAAACTATCTCCGGTCGTATGTCGGAAACATTTCCGGCTATATTTCTGGAAGAATTTACGACCCATTTGTATTTTAAGCTGTCCGACTATTTTCGGAAATACTTTCGAAAAAATTTTTACAGTGCACGAATCCTGTTTTAAATAAAAGATTATTTAATTG
This sequence comes from Diplolepis rosae, assembly GCA_030998225.1. Lineage (NCBI taxonomy): Eukaryota > Metazoa > Arthropoda > Insecta > Hymenoptera > Diplolepididae > Diplolepis > Diplolepis rosae. Next base: position 21,662,273 of record JAPYXD010000701.1, on the reverse strand, counting down.
TCTAGTGGAATACCTATGACTTTTAAGATTGGTTGAAAATTGTTTATTTTTTTAACAAATTAAGGTGGCTTGATCGTTTTTGAAAAAAATTAGAGATTGCTCTGAAACTAGAGATTATTTTAATAAAATATGCTAGATTCATTTGGAAAAAGGAAATACCGTGGTTGACGATGTCAATGCCGAAAAAATCGCTACCGAAAAAATGTCAGTTTAACAGGTAGTCTTATGGGATTCCTCATCAAAATCGGCGAAACTCCGGAACAAAACACAAGTCCCCATAAATCAAATATATAATAGTACTTTTGATTTCGAGGAATCTATTAGTATTATAAAAACAAAGGGTTGACGACTTCAATCAAGAGAAAATTGCGAGAAAAGTACAGAATATAAAAAACCGCCTCGAGGTGAAACTAATAAATTTTTACTATCACTTTTTTCAGGGGACATTTCCGTGATTTCTTACCCTTCTACTCAGATGTAACTATAATACATATGATTATTAAAAAAATAAGTAGCAATGAGCATTCATGTAACACGTGCCCCCACGGTGCCCCTCACTTCATACGACACCAAACGCTCAAGCCACCTTAAGGTCGCTTTTTTGGACGAAAATCGAGTGTTAAATTCAAATGCTCACCATTTTTGCAAAAATTAAAATTTTTTTATAATCTTGGGTACTTCACTGGGCAATCTCATAAACATTAGAAAAAAATTTATTTTTTTGTTCCAGGTGCAAATCTAAATTTTTAGAATTTCTTACCACGAACAACCTCTAAAATAAATTGTTTTTTTGGATACGACAATACTTAGGCCGCTATTTCTTAAAAAATAAATTTTTTTAATAAAATTTATATATTAGTTGATAAACCCTATAAATTTTAATTGCTTTACGTTTTTTTATCTGCCTGAAAATAAATCATAAAAATCACATTATTTTTGGAGGCTCAAGGGTGATAAAACCCCTAAAGTATGAATGAAATCAGTGAACTAAAAATTTTTTAGACATTTTTTAGAATTCTCTCTGAGATCTAGTCCATAATAGAAGGGTTACAATAGAGCCACTTATTATCATCTCCATGTGAACAAGATATTATACAGAATAGTAACGATAATTTTCCCGGATTCCATCATAAATAATTGATTTTAAATGTTTTCATTGTGCAGATAGTAAGATATTAGTTATAACTTAGCTAAAACTTTCTAATTTTTAGCAAAAGAAGAAAAAAAATTCCCTTGGAAAGAAGTTTAAAAAACTTCAAAACTGTTTTTAATCTCAAAGTTATGAGCAGTTTTAATTGAAATGTTATATTTTTTTCATGTGTTTGTAGAAAAATGACATTCAACGTTTAATCAAGACTCAATGGACGCAGAATTGTATTACATTCTCATTATCAATGAGAAGGTATTACTTTAATGTGAATAATAACTCTACTGCATTTCCAGGTGTAATTTTTATTTTCATTATTCGAAGGAAGTAAGATACATCTTACAAAATTCAAAATCGATATAAAACTACACGGAATTGAGAATTTTGAACAGAAATATTTTTCAGCTGGAATGTATGTTAACCAATAAGGATCTACAGGGATATATAAAGATAAGAGGTGATTAAAGAGAAAATAGTTATGCAAAGATTAAGTACAGTTCATAAGAAACGAAGTAAACAAAGAGAATGGCAAGAATGTTGACTAGATTAGACAATTTATCGCTCATTGGATAATTTCTTTTACTTTCAAGGCCTTGGGTCAACCGGATCATGTGGTGAAATTTGTGGGTAAATACATTTTTGTGAGGTGACTTTTTATACACAAAATATCTTTATGGAAAGTTGAGAAATAAATAGAAATAAATATATAGAACTGGAAACGTTATCGACAATTACACATTAAGTGTGAAATTATTTGTATGATTTTTATTAAAACAAATTAGACATACTTTTCTTATTGTATTAAATCATATCTCTTAAATTGTCATAACCATATTTTGGCTACAAAAAAAGTTATTTTACATGAATATAAATGATAATTTAGTCACGTGCTTTAGTTGGTAAATGACCTTAGGGCCATATGGGAGGCTTTGACGTCATCAATCATATACGACCGCTTTATAATGAAAATAATAATATTAACAAATTTTTCGGAGAAGACAGCAACGCAGAAAAATGTATCGCACTACTGTCTTCACTGGAAAATTTGTTAAAATTATTATTTTAATAATAAAACGGTCGTATATAATTGGCGATGACAGACCTCACCACACGGCCTTAAATCCGTAATTTTGCGTTAATTATCCACTTTGGTAAAAAACATTGCAATTCATAATGTGAACCCTAATAAATATCAACTTTCTAAGAGACGAAAAACTGTGCTCTACTCCGTTTGTAAATAATGATATTTGCAGGCATTTATTTGCCAATCATTTTATTTTGCGATGAACTAAACACTAAACATCAAGTTCAAATCATTATTTAGAGTTTGTATAAGAAAATATAACTGGGATGAACCAATAAGAAACGGTTAACACTTTTTGGCTATTATTACAGTTTCTTCTAGGCTTTCTCAAGATGGAATTTAACAGGCTAAAAATAACTGTAAAATAAGATTACATTCAAATAAAATCCGTTCAGTGAAAAAATCTGCCGAATTTACAAAAGATACGGTTGAAATATAAATGAAATTATTTTTTCTCAATGTTATTTATTTAACTTTACAGATCATTTTTGCGTGAGTGCACGGATTAAGTTAGTTGTGATGCCAAAAAGAAGACATCGAAAGAAAAAATTTTCCTATGATTTTAAGGCCTGAAATATTGTATTATCAGTCGTGCCTTATGGAAAAAAAAACATTCTTTATAAATAATATGAGAACGTATTATATTTGTGTAAAATTTGACCTCCATTTTCTTAACGAATATCCATATTTCATAATCTCCTGAATCCGAAAAAGGGTTTATTCAATCCTGTCTGTCCGTCTGTCCCCGTCGTTGTTTGTAGACATGATAACTTTCAAAAGAATCCTTAGATTGAAATGCGCGTTGCTTAAGGTAAAAGCACCAATAGCCGGACGTCTAAGGAAATGTCATTCCATTTTTTGTATTAATCGTTCTAAATGTGATGCGGAATCAAGAATTGCCGCGATTATTCTGATGTATGTGTCCTCCCTACTATAACAAAGAGTCCAGAGTTGTGTTAAATCTGAATAATCCATTTTAATAATTCTCTTAATTAAATAATGCTCTGGAGCCAATTGCCGGGCGAGAAAAGTATTCTTCTTTCTTTCTTTTCAAAGATTTGTTCTTTTGATCCTGCTTATGATTTTCCTTTAAGGTGACTTCTCTTTTTTCTTGCTGTTCCTGTTTTTTCTTTAATCCAGCTTCTTTTTTCTCTTTCTGTTCTTTTTTTTTTTTTTAGTGTAGCTTCTTTCTTCTCTGTCTCTTTCTGTTTCTTCCTCAAGAAGCAGTGCAATGTAACGCCGGACCGCGTTCGGTCATTAGGCAAAACGAATATTCATTGACCTAATAACCGGATTTAAAATATTTAATTAAAGGAAAATGTTTTTCAATTTTGAAAAATATTATGGTTTATATAAAGCGTTTGACTTCAGTGCAACACGTATTAAAATGACAAATGAAGGTAAATGTAAATGTTATTTGCTAAACAAAGACAACGCGTCAGTTAGTTTATAGAGCAGATTTCACTACATTTCGATCAGCCTTGTGCTTCAGTAGAGAAATTTTGTTTTCTTGGCGAAGTTTTAATTTCTAATTCAACAAATTTTTCACTTTTTCAAAGTGTACGTTTCGAGGTTTGTACACGGTACACCAAAATATCGATAAGTGATTCATAAATCTCTAATTTTGAGAAAAATTCATGGCTCTGGAAAAAACTCCATAATTTAATACCAGTTTAGGATAGTTTTCAAAAAGCTCTATAAATTATCCTTATAACATTTTTGAATCAAAGCAAAATTAAAAACGATACTGTATTTTAAAACTTAAAAAAATCAATACACTCTAAAAAAAAGTCTATCCATAGTGAAATTACGTTCTTTTCAGATTGCATCCATTGAAATTAAGCATATTCCTTTTGTCTACCAACAGAATCTTTTTCCTGTTACAAAACTCATCTCTGAGATGCAAAAAAAAAATATTATTAGCAATGAACGATTTTTTTTGACTCTGAAAAGAAATCCTCTGATTATGTAAGGATTGCATTTCTAGACCAGGAGACGAAGTGCGCCTGCGCATTAGTGAGTGTACATCGTCTGGTGCTAATCTGTTCACAGATATTTTGTCAGTACGGTGCCAACTATGAAGAATATATTTATTTATGATCAAAATCAATTAACGAAATCAAATAATGGATTTCTACAAATTATTAGGAATCCCAGAGTGCGACGTAGAAATTTTGAAAGGTACGTATACCAAAACAAACAATTTTGATCCGCATAACCTCATTTTTCATTGCTTCTGATGACAATTCAAAGATATTCCCAAAAATGCCAATAAAACTATTGTAGAAACTGAAATCGTGATAACGGGGTGTGAAAAGGGGGAAATGTCTTCGTTTTTTTTGTCTCAGACTTTCGGTGTTTAGATTATTTTTAAAAGATTATTTAAACGATCGAATGCATTACAGTTTTGTATTGGAAAAAAATGTCGACATTTAAAGTTTATATGGAAATCCATTCTAATATCATTGATAAAATTGAATAAAAACATTTTTTAAATGAATTTTGAAAACACTTATTTAACATTACACGCAAAAAAAATGTGTAGCTGGTACAAAGAAACATATTGCTGTTCAAGCTATATTATTAACTATCCTAACCATAAATGTGGCTACTATAACCTGAAATATCCTTGTGACAGCTACACATTTTTTTCCGTAAAACAGTTTCGTATATGTATAATTTTTTAAACAATTTATTCATTTTATGAAATATACAGTTGTTTTTTATTTGTAAAAAATATTTTGATTCGAAATTATTAGTAAAATGTTTACTATAGAATTTATTGTGGAATTTAAAATGCAACAAAGTTTAAAAATAATTTTGTAACACTCTTTCAACATTATATATTTAATAGATCATGGACTTTCAATTTTACACGTATTGGAAAATTTGTAATGTAAGCAGTTATATCTTAAAATTTCTTTAAGCTAAAATCTAAGACGGGTCGTTATTATATTATTGAAAATGATCGATTGAATATTGGGATTTGTCAAAGTTTGGCTTGTGTACATTTCTTATAGGTTATATCATAGAATTTGTTTTCTTTTAACTTCGAAATTATACTTCCTTCGTACGACACAGGATTTTATTTCCAAACCAAAGGAAAAACTTTGGCAGCAAAATGATAGCACTTGAAACAAAAATACTTCAACTGTTAGAGGATTTCCTCTTATGCCAATTTTGAGTAGAAAATCCATTCATAGTAAACGGAATTGTTCGACAGTCAATATTCCGTTTTTAGAGTGTAATAAAAATCCATTTTTTTTATGTGCCTCCGGCGCGGAAACTCGTTTTTCCGTTACAGCTGAGAGTAACGGAATGTTGCGTATTCCGGTACAGAGGAATATAATGTAAAAATTGAACTGCGCATGCGCATATAGTCTTACAGCGGAGCAGAATCTTCTCATTCTTCTTCTTCTTCGTAGAGCGTTAGCACCCTACTGACAAAGCCTTGTACATTTGAACTGCGCATGCTGTATTATAACAAGCTACTACTACACAAGATTGATAAAATCAACATGGCCGGGACTACTCGTGACATATTAAGTGTAATGACTAGCGCCGCAAACAACTACAATACTAGATTAGATTCGAGTGTACGCATAAAAACTCGTATCCGCATCGAAGTCACATAAAATAGAATACGTGCCAATGCACACAATTCGGGAAATTACGAGACTCGCGACAATGCTCGCAGGACTGATCGCGCCTCAGCTTCGATCTCCTGCGAGCATTGTCGCTCGTCATGCAATAACCCTCATTGTGCGCCTAGGCACGTAATATATGGTACTATAGTTAAACTATACAAGATACGAAAAAAAGTCACGATGTGAAATTGTTAACTTAAATAAGTTCTATGTATACAAATTTTCATCAAGATACTTTTTAATAAAATGTACCCATATTCTTCGTTTTTATTTTTAAAAAAACACGTTTTTATTTAAAATATGCGAAATATTAAAAAACGGTATAATGCAAAATTGTTTACTTAAATAATTTATATACATTTTTATTCAGACACTTTTTGATAGGACGAATATTTTTTGTTTTTATTTTCAAGAATACTATTCAAAATTTGATTCATTAACCTAAATATTTGAGATATAGAAAAAAAATCAGAATGGGAAATTATTTGCTTAAATAAGTTCCACAAATTTGCACCAACATATTTTTTAAAATAATACATAAAAAAATAAACTGGAACCAAAAAACAGGTGCAACATATGTTGTGAGAAAATATACGAAATAATGAGATTACAAAAACATATTGCAAGGAAATCAATATAGGCTTATGCTGATTTTTATTCCTTTAAATTACGAGTTTTCACTTCTTTTCTCACATTCTCGTCATAAATGAGATGGTATTAGTTTCATATGAAAAATTACTTTCAAAATTTTCATCAAATCTTTACGTTTCAAGACCCCCTGCAAAAAACATCAGAAAAAACGCTTTTTACGAAAATGTCGGTCTGTAGGTCGTATACTCGATAACTCTAGATAGAATTATGGAATTATTATGTCTTACACAGTTTCAATTAAGAGATTTTAGAGATATTTGGAAGAAAATAAATTTTTTAATCATGTAAATTATTATCAAGTTACAGAAATGTATACAGAAAATCGAGTGCGAATTTCATTTGAAATCAAAAACAAATTTAGTAACTTTGAGAAAATGTAATTTACATATCTACAATATTATAAAATCGACTTCAGCTTCAGTATCAAATTACAAAAAATAAATTTAAATGTATGCAAAGAATATCAGACTGAGCGCGACGGTCGAATCGCGTGATCAAATTTGCGAGCGAAGCGAGCTGCGCGTGATAAGAATGTGCCCCGCAAAGTTGGCAGATTTTTTCAAAAATTTTTCTTTTAAAAAAAATTTTCTGACGATTTCAGCCACTCAAAACTTTACTTTCGAAATTGGAAACAGTAGAGTTCTAGAGAATATTTTCCCCGAAAAAACTAAGTCATAATTTTTTAAATTCAATCATTTTAAAAAATGGGTAAAAATCGAAAGGAAGGAAAAACTCTGTTGCAAAAACATGATTAAAAGTATTATTTTTCGGAAGTTTTAAATTTCTTTAATAAAAAATAATGTTTTTCATTCTACATATAAGACACGACTGATAATATCATTTCATGTTTTAAAATCATAAAAAAACTTTGTTTTCCGGAGACCTGTTTTTTCGAAGCGACAACTGCCTCAATTATTGTAAGAGCATTTTATGTTATAAAACAATTTCAAGAAGGTTATATAACATTTTTGAGGGTTGATCAATAAGTACCTATGTTTAAAGACTTGTGGCGTTGCTGAGGGAAGTTGGCATTACCATCATACATAAATAGGTACATAGGTTAGTTTTGACTTGACAGACATTTTTATTAAACCTGTTTGGTGTTTTTCGACACAATGGAACAAGAACAATATCGATCCGTATTCGCTTTTTATTTTCGGATGGTAAAACATGCGAAGAAATAAAAGCTAAGTTGGATGCTGCCTATAGGGACCTTTCACCATCTAAGACAACCGTGAGGTATTGGTTAAACGAATTTAAACGTGGCCGTACATCTGTTTTCGATGAGGAGCACCCAAGCCGCCCGGCAGATGTGGTTGCTGCGGAAATTGTTAAGAAGGTCCACGATATGATTCTTGCTGATCGCCAATCCAAACTGCGCGAAGTAGCAGAGACCGTAGGTGTATCGTACGGAACGGCAATCTGTAATGCTCCAATTGAGTGAGGGAAACTTTTAATATAATAAAACAATGGACTTTATTATTATAGGAGTTTATTTCCTCTAAGGAGGCTCTCAAAAGGTTACAAATAAGCTTAAAAGCCTAAGACTGGCTTCCCAGGGCCCGCGCACTACATTATATACGCTTGCGTTATCTTTGTCCCTACTCAAGTGTTGTAGGGCTAAGGTTCATTGGCCTAGTTATAGTTTTCATTTTCATTCTCAGTTTAATTCTTTTGGGTACAATTTTCACTTCCTTATCATCGGTTAGTCTAGCACTTAAATCTCTTGGTGTGACAGAGTTTGAGATCAGTGGCGGTGCTATTGCAACCGCTGTATACTGAACAGTGGGCATTATGTTCACCATTATCTTAACACAGAATAGTCTAATACATTAATTCTTAGGTGCTAGTCGATTTAATAGATTGAAGAAACCGATTTTATACAAGCCATACAAAGTTATCATTCTTAAAGCGACGTATCCTAAATAAGTGAGAACGTCTGTACTGGGTTCTATCCACGCGTGAGTTCGCCGACGTGATCTTATTACTTGTAAAGCGGTTTCCATATTATTTAGAGTTTGCCGCAATTCTTTGAAGTTTTCGTGGTGTAATGACTTCTGAATTAATGGTACTTGTAGGCTTAACAAATAGATGTCATCCGCATTGAACCCATAAGTTACATTTTTCTTAAAATATATGTCCGTTCGTCGTATATTTGATTTTCGTAATTTTAAAATTGATTTTGGCGTTTGAATTATACAGTCTTCATTACTAAATATTAAGCTAGCATAGTTAAGCTTTAACGTTTGCGCGTTTGTTCCGCATAACCCTAGCGAACTGGCTGAACGGTAGCTTTACGCTGTAGCGTAAAGCTATCGTAAAGCTATCGTAAAGTAACATTATAACTCAAGAATGAGGCAAAATAAACATTCAAAATGTTTTTATCCTTATTCTACGTTGAAAATAACGTTAACTGGTAATTGAAATATGCAATAATTTTATTTATTTACGCTAAAAATTGAAAAAAAACATAATACCTGTCATTGAAGGCAGTGCAGTGGTTCACCTTTTGTGGAAATTCTCCGTTAAAGTTGACCATTGGTTGGAGTGAGACACAATTATACTTTCATCTCACTCTAACAAATAGTCAATCCTGACGGTGAGGACATGGAAAGTGATGAACCACTGCACTGCTTTGAATGACAGTATTATGTTTTTTTTATTTTTAGCGTGAATAAATAAAATTATTGCATATTTCAATTACTAGTTAACGTTATTTTTAACGTAGAATAAGAATAAAAACATTTTGAATGTTTATTTTGCCTCATTCATGAGTTATAATGCTACTTTACGATAGCTACCGTTCACCCAGTTCGCTAGGGAAGACATTTAATTCTAAGGGTGCTTCGGCAATTAAGATATACTGATTAGGATCCTTCAAGGGGATAAATACAATACTAGCTCTAGAATTCTGAAAACTGAAAATTGACATGTCTTATCGGAAATCCGTTTATCTTGGCGTTTTATAATAGTTGTTTTACAGGAATGGATCTCGCTGATTAAATAAGTCGGTTGTGTACGTTTACAAATTCGAAGATCTTCAATATTTCTACAACTCCTCAAGGTTTCAAAATCCATAGGTATGTAAAGACTTTTCTCAAGATTTGTTAGGATAATTTCATGTGAAGGTATGGGGGCTATAAATCCATTTCCTTGACGGGTGGGGATAGGAATGCGGTGAAGGGTTTCCTGATCATCATGTTCTAGAACAGGGGCCTTTACTACGTATACGAGTCGTTTATTTATGATCCCGATAGAAATTTCGGTTATACCAATAATATGTTAGTAATTCTCTAGTAATAGTTTAATGGGATATTTTTGAGTGTTGACTTCTAGTGTTCTCAGCTCCTGGATCAAAATTTTTGGTACTAAAATTTGTGGATGTATGATCCCGTGCTTGCCATCATTGACCGCGTCAATTATCAAATTTAAGTCTTCACTATATTCAGTAATAGAGATCTCCGCAGTTGTAATCAAATTCGGGGATAAAGTTCCGAATAGCTGAATTTTCCGATTTTCTTCAAACTTCGTATACTTATGTATTTTGACGCGCTGATTACGAATATGATAGCAAAAATGAGCGACAAGACGATTTTCATGGTGAAATCATGAAAAAACCATAAAAATTATGGTTTTTTTCGTTTATCTAAGCCAATACGCAAAATTTTGCAAAATCATTCAAACAAAAGTTATAGATCTCATCGAGATGCACATTTTTTGTTTGAAAAATTTTTTTCTAGGAGTGATACTTTTCGAGACTACCTTTCTCTTTTGCGCGTGATGGTCCATGCCACGCATATCAACATATATGCCCGTGTCATCCCTTCCCTGTTCTATCTCCTCAATGGAAACAGGTTATTGGACTTCGATGAATCACCTGCAATAAAAATATGTTCTCCTAGTACGAAAAATAAATGAATCGATTCCGTCCCCTATTGGGGGGTCACCCCCCCCCAACCCCCTGGTTGTTGGCTACGCCAACGATTGGGATAACCTTACAGGTTCTATAATATAGATATTATGCAAATTAAACAAACAAGTTTTACGGTTCATCTGGCACGGAGGGTGGAGGCAGACTTGTCGCTTATTGCACTGAAATCTGTTAGATTGCATCAGATGTATCACTAATTTTCTCGAAAAGTATCACTCGTAGAAAAAAATTTTTCAAACAAAAAATGTGTATCTCGGCGAGATCTATAACTTTTGTTTGAAGGATTTTGCAAAATTTTGCGTATTGGCTTAGATAAACGAAAAAAACCATAATTTTTATGGTTTTTTCATGGTTTCACCATGAAAATCGTCTTGTCGCTCATTTTCTCTATCATATTCGTAATCAGCGCGTCGAAATACATAAGTATACGAAGTTTGAAGAAAATCGGAAAATTCAGCTATTCGGAACTGCACCCAAATTCGGGATAAAAATATGTTCTTTTTTAAAAATTTATAATTTAAACATAGTACGGCATTAATTGATTCGCATGAATTCTTTGTTTTACACTATTAAATAGAATAATATAATTATTATTGTCCAGATGGTCCAACACTGTAGCTGATCCTTTCCAGGATGGTGACAGTTTGTGTTCTTTAATGTTGTTGATAAATTTTACTAAATCTCCTGATTCATAGATTTCTTGCGGTAACGCGATTTTAGAATTTTGCAACTTCTTATATTTTTCCTTTTGAATTTGAATTTTTTGTCTGGCTTGTTCTAAGTATCCTTCGTTCCTTTCTTTCCACATGCTTAATATCTCTTGATATTTGACACTGGGTGTTGTTGAAAGCATAGAGGGTAAGTTTGCATCCCTTCCGAAAGTTAGTTGAAAAGGTGTAAATCCGGTCTCATCATGATTCATGTTATTATCAGCCATGCTGATAATCTTTAGATTTTTGTCCCATTCTGTGCGATTGTCTTAAACACTAGTCTTCAATAGATTCTTAATGGTGGAATATGCCCTTTCCCAAGCTCCATTGCTTTGCGGGTGGTAAGTTGTCATAGTTACATGCTTGATTCAAAACAGGTTTTCGAAGCTCTGGATCAATTCAGACACAAAATTTTGTCCTTGGTCGCTGAGAATGTTTTTCGGTGATCCGAAAATGTAGGTGTAGTGGTCGAATAGTTCTTCGATAATTGTTTCTGATTCTGCATTCTTGAGGGGTACAAGTATGAAATACTTCGTTAATATGTCTTGAATACTGAGGATGTATTCATTTCTGCTCGTAGTTTGGGGCAGAGGTCCAAAAATATCTATAGCAATTTTATCGTTTGGATTCACCGGCGTGTCTGGAATAATGGCTTCGCATTGTCCTTTAATTCTTGTTGTTTTTTTAAGTTGACAAATGGAACATTTTTTAACGAAGTAGATTATTTCGTCTTCCATGTTCCTCCATTCCTCCAAGGTCCTTGCTCTTTCTATGATTTTATTTTCTCCATAACGTTGTGCCATAATTGAACCGTGTGATTCTTTGATGATTCCTTCTTTCTCGGCGTTTCTCAATTCTGTTCGTGGTGTATAGCATGTATGGAAACTTTGATCTGGATATTTAAAACAAAGAAAGTTGATGAAATTTTTAAACCTGATCTTTTCTAGAGGTGTTAACGTGGGGTCCCCAAAGTGTAGTCTGGTTATGGTCAGTTTTCTTCCCATAAGGTCTTGGTTTAGTTCGTCTAGCTTCGTTAACCATTTCCTTTCGTCGTAAACAGTCAATATGCAGTGTGCATCCTTTTGTCCTTCTCTTTCTTTAATTACCATTTGCTATCATTTTCCTCCTGCGTTAGGTTTAATAACTTCCCCAGTTGGCGTTTTATTTTGGTTCCATTTGATATATTCCTTGTAGATTTTTCGATTCCATGTAGGTGTGAACTGGAAATAGCCTTGAAAGACAGTACGCTACTTTATTCTCCTTTCCTTTTATATATTGGATCTCGTCATAAGTGAATTCTTCCATTCTCAATCTCCATCTCAATAAACGTGATGAGGGGTCTTTAACATTTGCAAACCATTTTAAAGCTTGGTGGTCAGTTTCAATCGTAAAAACTCTCCCTAAAAGGTATTGTCTCAGTCGTTGCATTGCCCAGACGATAGCTAGTAGTTCTTTCTCGGTAGTGGAATAATTTAATTCTGCGACATTCAAAGTTCTTGATATAAAACAACATGGGTGTCCCTACTGTGATAGCACAGCGCCTATGCCAACGTTTGATGCATCGGTAGCGAGTAAAAACTTTTTTTTAGTTGGGATATTCGGTTTTACCCCATCTTTTGTTATTAAGTGTCCTAGGTATTCCAGCTCTGGCCGAAGGTATTCGCATTTGTTGGGTTGCAGTTTTAATCCAACTTGTCTTAATCTTTCTAGAAGTTTGACCAGGTTTTGATTATGTTCCTCGATAGTGCTTCCGAACACTATTATGTCGTCTTAATAAACAAAGCAGTTCTTTCCCACTAATCCCCGCAATGCGTTGTCCATCATTCGCTGGAACGTGGCAGGCGCATTTTTCAAACCGAATGGCATTCGGTTGAATTCGAAATGTCCTTCGGGCGTTGAGAAAGCTGTGTATTTTTTTGATCCTTCTGACATGGGAATCTGATGGAATCCAGAATTGAGGTCAAAAGCAGAGAAAAACTTTGCTTGTCCCAATTGATCTAAGATGTCTTCGATGACTGCAGGCCATGCCCGCGTAATGCTTTAGTGGTGGCCCAACATAGATTTCGTCAGAGCCATCTGGCGTAAGCTCAAAACCCTAAAAGAAGATAATAGATGACTGTTCAGATCATGTTCAGATCATATTCAGATCATGTTCAGATAATTCAGGAAATAATTAAATCGAAATAAACTTTGAGGTTAAATAAAATTATCTAAGTAATTATTATTGAGTAATTATTCGAATCGTATTGATAATCTTGCTTTTTGTGATTGCAGTTTCCTGATAAGTGCATCCTCACATACATGGAGTTTTAATTGTGTATCGCAGAGTACTGTCAGGCTAAACACAAATAGAGATGATCACCCAAGCGTCCCAAAATTACAAATATATACATTGAAATAATAATACTCCATGTATGTAAGGATGCACTTATCAGAAAACTGCAATCACTAAAAGCAAGTTTATCAATGCGATTCGAATACTTACTTAATAATAATTACTTAAATAGGTTTATTAAACCTCCAAGTTTATTCCTATCCGTTAGCATCTTAGCACATTTTAGTGACCATTAGTGATGCAACTACAGTGCGGTGGTCAGCGGGGTGAGGTTTAAGAAATTATACTTCGGCGCCATCTGGCTTAAGCTCAAAACAGGATCAAATTATAGTGGCCGCTATCGCCTACGTTCTCGAACACGGCCTGGATGACTGGTAGAGGGTAAGCGTCTTGGTCCGTGTCGTTGTTTATTTTTCTAAAATCTATCACAATCCTCCATTTCTTTTGTCCCGAAGCATCTGTTTTTTTTGTACAACCCAAATGGGGGAGTTGAATGGAGAAGTTGAATCTCTGATTACTTCTTTTTTTTGTAATTTTAAGATCTGTTTCGTGACTTCTTCTTTGTGACATTCTGGTGGTCTATATGACTTGATGTTTATTACTTTTCCACTTTTTAGAACAATTTCATGCTCTGTGAGGGTAGTACAAGGGACAGGGTCGCCTTCAAGACTGTAAATGTCATTAACGTTTACAATAATTTTCCAAATAGATTTTGCCAAGTTTTCCTCAATATGTTGTATTCTAGTATTCTGTTGGAGTTTCTGAATTTGGGATGGTATCTCTAAAGTTGGTTCAATATAGTATTTTGAGAATTTAGTAATGTTCTGGTTAGTACTAAATCATGATTTATTCTTTCTGGTTTCTGCAGTGATTGGTTCCCGTAATTGTGTATAGGTACTATTACTGCTCCGTTTTGAATTTTGTAGATTCCGTCGGGTATCAATGGCTCATTTTCAACATAGTAAACTCTAATTTGATCAGCAAATTGGATTCGCATGATCTGTGCTGTATTATTCTTTATGTATTCATCATCATTGTGAAGCGGTAGCTTTACGTTATCGAGATATAAATATTCTGGTGTTATTGAATGGCGAGAGTACTTTCTAAAAAAGGGTAATCCTACGATTCCTTCTTCAGGCTAGGGGAAATCGTCACTTACTATGTGGAAAATATGCTTTTTATTAAAATAAAGTATGTTGGTAGCGTTATTGGAAACGTGTTTATCGTTTTCCATAAGGAAATTTTTGTTCATTTTGAATTTTTCATAATAGGATAGCACTTTTGATTCTTTAATTATATTTATTGATTATCCTGAGTCGTTCAGTAGTCGGCAGGTGCATCCGTTTTTTGATTTTCCGCGTATAGATTGTAATCTTCCGCTGAGGGTTGATATTCGGCCGTATTCTTGTAGCGCTCGATTTCGGCTAGTTCTTCTTCTGGCACTTCCTTGTATTCTAAAGATACTTCTTTTTCGGTTTCCTGAATGTTGTGAATTTGAGGTGGCCGTTTCAAGTTGTATCCTTCTTGAAAACCCTGCTTCTGTTTTGCGTAACATTGAGCTTCTAGATGTCCAGTGCTATTACACTTTCTACATCTCAGTTGCATGCGCTGCTGTAGAGGCATACCATGATTTTGTAAACTCCATGTTTGATTTTTTATCGCAGATGATTGTCCCCAGGATTGTATATTAGTTTGTGGGGGCGGTCGCACAGGTAACCGGTTAAAGCGATCGCTCGTCGGAGGCTGCTGTCGTGTTTGCGCAAAGGAGTGAGTCTTCGCTCACTCTCTCTACACGAGACTTCAGCTTCCAGTGCTTCTTGGAACGCTTTGTATAGGTCCTCGTAATTGTCTATATGGGTATGTCTGATTGATCTTTTGGCACTTCTGGTTATTTTTTCTGTTAGAACGTAATCTAATAGAAGAGACGGTTGGGAGCATCGAAGCTTTGCTCTTTTTACTGATTTAATAAAATCATATACACCTACGTCATCGTGTCCATTTAGACTTTCTACTATCCTTATTATATCTTTAGCAAGTGATAAAGGCTCGTAACCTTGGTGTTGACTTGCCATTGGGAAACGTGGTTCCTCTCTTGTATGTGGTAGTTGGTTTGTTTGCGCTTCTTTACCGGATTGACGTTGTGTAAGCCTGTTTTCGACTTCGCTCTCGCTATCTGAGGATCCATTTTCTTCACCTTCCTTATCTTCCTTATTGTCATCCTCGGTTAGGAGTGCATCGTTGACTCGAGCTAAGCACTTTATCTCATCTGCCCTTTTAGTATTTTCTTCGTTTAGAATCCGCATGTTATTTTTTAATCTTTTTTTCCGTCGGTGAGAATTTTTAGTTGGTCCATAATTTGTTCTAATGGGTCCAATGACTTGTTCTAAAGATCCTCATTGGAGTTATGATAGGATTGATGAAAGGACATATTGGGAGTGGTTAAAAAATATTATGAATTTAAAAAATCGTATCCTTCGACCGTTCGGGTAATTTAGTTGCATAATTGTGTTAAGATTCGCGTTTATAGTTTATTTGATAATCTGCAGATATATCAGTCTCCGTTCAACGACAGTAAAGAAGACTTATTCTTAAAGGACTGTTTGTGTTTTTACATTTTCTGGTTGATTTAAACTCTTCACTTGAGGGATCGTGCTACAACAATGCTTCAAGGTTAATTCAGAGTAAGTTTTTATACTTTTATTAGAGGAGATAGAGGACGTGGAGCACAACGTCATACCTGCTGATGCAAGCCTAACAAGTATCTAGACTTTGCTTCACCTGATCGCCGTAGCAATAGTGGCCATTCAACGTACCCAAAGAAGACTTATACTCACTAGAATACCTTTACGAAATTTTCTATCTTACTCAGCTATAATGCTTACTTTGGCTGCAATCGTTGACGTATAGCTTTGCTGTGGCACGGTGTCTTGGAGATAGCCGGTAGCGTATCGCTGGGCTGGAGAGTCTTATCGCACTGTTCGGCGTGCTCGAAGGGTTTCAAAGGCTTATTGTCTAGATTAATTTACACATTAATTTACAATCTTTATGTGATCTTCGGATTATTTCTTTCGGTGAACTTCGGCAATCATCGCGCTGCGCCAATCACTCGGGATCCAATCGCGAACTTACCAGACGAGGTGATAACTACAGTGTTATCGTCAGCTGAGCGGAAATATGGATTTCACTTCCTTTTTATTCTTGTTTTCTGGCGTTTATTTCGAAATAACTTTCCGAGATATACGGAAAGATACGATTTTCAAAGAAAAATTAATATTCTTATGAAATTTCCCAACGGTTCCATAGTTTCACGCAACGCCGCCACCAGAAAATTTTTCGAAAATTCGTGATATTATGAGCCCGCGAAATGACTCCATAAGAGCACATGTTAAAATTCCATATTTCGAGACGTGATAATTCAAAATTTAATACGGTAAGGCCTAAAATAGCAAAGGACTTTTCAATCGGGAGGAGTCTAATCTATCGATATATGAAATAAAAAAGGGCACTTAACCACCTCCCTTCCCACTACCGGACTACCTTAAGCGAAATTCGCAGGAGTTTTGGCGTCGAGTCATCACTGCTCGTGAAACCTGGATGTATTACTATAAGCCAGAGGCCAAGCGACAATTAGAATAATGGATTTTTTCAGGCGAATCTTCTCTGAAGAAGGGAAAGACGGTCCCATCGGCTAGAAAGGTCATAGCTACGATTTTTTGAGATTCAAAAGGGAAAATCATCATGGACTTTTTGGGAAAAGGACGCACGATCACGAGGCAGTGCTACAGTGAATTATTGGACGAATTCGATGAGACATTGAAAGAGACATGGGCCCATTTGGCAGAGAAAAAAGTGCTTTTCCACCATGTCAACGCACCACCTCACTCATCCGAATCGTCATAGCCATATTGCATGAATTGTGTACACATTGCTGCCGCACCCACCGTACTCGCTCAAACTGGCTCCCTGCGACTTTTTTTTATCCCCCAACATGAAAACGTGGCTCGCGGGAAAAAAAATCAGTTAAACGAGTAGATCATCATCGAGACAGAAGCTTATTTCAACAAGTTTGATAAATCGTATTTTTTAGATGGTCCAAAGAAATGTCCGGGATGTTGGGAAAAATGTATCGCCCCAAAAGAAGATTACGTTGAAAAATAAAAACAAGTTTTCGTGAAAAACTTGCGTCTATATTCCTACACAGGTACCTGTTGGTCCACCCTTGTATATTTAAAAGTTGCAGGTTATGAAAAAAACCTAAAATATCCTTAATATTTTTTAAATGTTATTGCAAATTGCGAAGAACATTGTCACATTATTATATCACAGTGTCATAACTCTACAGGACGAAACTCAAAATTCTTTTTTTATATTTTTATTACGAATGAGAAGGTATTGATATTGTGTGGAAAATGATACTCCAATTTTTTTTCTTTTTATGAGATACTTGGAAAAAAAATTGCTGTGGCTATATAATTAATTAAAGAATTATAGAAATGCGAAGAGAAAATCGAGAACGAGTATCATGAGGGAAATGTGTTCTTAAACCTGATAGAGCCGTGTTGAGCCTTAAGAAAGTTAGTTTCTTTCTGAATTTAAAATAAAAAATAATTAATTTTTTCAGAACGCGAGGTATATACACCTCGGAGCGCGAAGCATTATGAAAATGTGTCTGCCAAAGGCGGGTAGATTTTTTATATTCTCGTCATATGAGAAGGTATTGGTTTTATGTGAAAAATCACTTTCGGAATTTTCATCACATCTTTACGTTTTGAGTCCCCCTGAGTCAGAAAAAACGGTTTTTACGAAAGTGTCTGTCTGTCTGTCTGCCTGTAGTAGTAGGTCGTATACTCGATAACTCTCGATAGAATTATCGGATTGGGTTGAGATTTGACATACTTTATCGGAGCCGAAAAAGTGAGGACGAGTTCGTTAACCAGCCACATCCAACAAAAATTGTGAAAAAGAAAGCATTTTATGTATTTTCGAAAAAAACTTTTTGTAAAAATCCAAAATTCCAATACTTGTTTCTGATAGTACTCATAGATACAAAATTGTTTACTACAAAATGATCTACAAATTTGAATCGCCACGTTTTTTTATAAGATTAAAAACATACTATTCAAAATCGAAAATTCAAGTTTTTAACCATAATATGTGAAATACAAAAAAAAACGTTTTTGATTAAATGTATATTTTTCGTATTAATTTTAAAAAATACGATTAAAATTTAATAATTCCATTTTTTAATCAAAATATGTGAGATATGAAAAAAAACGTCCTAATCGAGAATTATTTGACTTGATGAGATCTACAAATTCTAATGTGCACATTTTTCGACAGGATCTATACCTTATGTTTTGGGTTTAAAAAAACAATACTTTGGTTAAAAAATTCCATTTTCTAACCAAAATATGTGAGATACAAAATAAGCGTTAAAAACAGTCTACTAATTTCTTTTCTTTTAGAGATTGTGGGTCACGAGTGGGAAAGGTGAAATATAAGTATAAAATGAAACTTAACAATAACAAAACAAGAGTATATATATTTAATATAGTTTCGATACAGGAAACGATCACGGCAACGAGGTGATATCTTTGACTGTCGACTAGTCAACTCGAACTACTCGCTTGGAAGACGCTCTTCCAAGGGGCCGCTTCAAAATCGTATTTAAGGGAAAGTTTTTATATCGTTTTACTGTACTTAGTGCTACGTGAAAAAAATCGGCTTTCTCAAGTTCCTCACGACGAGAAACAAACTATCTGCGCACCATCCGTTTACCTATCCTAATCCCTTAAATTGCTTTACAGCGCTCGGCCTAAGTCTGCTGCATTTTCCACTTTTATTTGTAGCTGTGCGAATAGTAAAAATAAATTCGCTGAAAAATTATTTAAACATACAACTAAAATAAAATGTTTATAAAACGTATTCGCTACAAGATCTTTGGAAGAAAATAGATTTTTTTTAATCATCTAAATTATTAAAAAGTTACAGAAATGTATACAGAAAATCGAACGCGAAGCGCGAGTGTTATGATGAGAATGTGTTCCTTAAGGCCGATAGAGCCTTAAGTAAATTGAATTTCCTGTTTCACTTGAATTCAAAAAGAAATTTAGTGACTTTGAGAAAATGTGTAATTCACATCTACAATATTATAAAATTGACTTGAGCTTTAATATCAAATTACAAGAAATTGTAATGACAAGGATTCCAGTTTATAATTATAATAAGCACAGATGTAATCCTACTGATGAAATTTTGTCAGAAATAGCTAATTAGAATGATACAAATTGTAGCTCGAGATAATCTGGACTGTAAACTCAATTTAGGCAATGCAAAGTTGTCAAAGGAAAATAACTAATTAATTGGATAAAAATTAAATAATCTGAAAATTACTCTATGTGATAAGTTACAGTTATTTGATAAAACCTCCATTCAAAAACCGCTCAAATTTTATTAGGTTATATGTGTATCTCTTATACCGTTTACTATCGGTTTAGATACTATCGAATTTCTTTTAGAAAATGTAAAGATAAATATTAACTGTACTGAGAAATTTTGATAGTAAAAATAAATATTGAATTGTAGAGAAACAATTTAAACTATATAAATTATTATAGAAAACTTCATTACAAGCTATGATAAACTTTTTATTGATTTTATAAATTATAATATTTTTACTGGCAAATATTTTCACTATGACTCACTTCTCCCTAACTTTTCTGAATTTCTTAAGTTAAAACTTATTAGGTGTACAACTTTAATAGGCTGCTTTTTCCCAAAATTTGAGGTTTTATTCTTAAAAAGTGATTACCTGTTTATGATTCAAAGTACTGTCCGTCGCTAGCCAATACTTTTTTCCATCTTTCTGGCAATTGTCGGATACCATTTCGAAAATCGATGCGTCTTTTGAGGTGGTCCACCAATCGATCCATTTTTTGACTTCTTCATAAGAGCGGATATGCTGAGGTGCCAGGCCATGTGCCATCGATCGAAACAAATGGTAGTCAGAAGGAGCAACGTCTGGAGAGTACGGCAGGTGGGGTAAGACCTCCCATTTCAACGTTTCCAAGTATGTTTTGACCCGTCTTGTGATATGTGTCCGAGCATTGTTATGCTGAAGGATACTTTTGTCGTGTCTCTCTTGGTGCTGTGGCCGTTTTTCTTTCAATGCTCGGCTCAAACGCATCAATTACGTTCGATACCGATCCCCTGTGATGGTTTCAATCGGTTTAAACAGCTCATAATACTCCTCATTGAGCTGGTCCCACCAAATGCAGAGCATAACCTTAGCATCGTGAATATTCGGTCTGGCCGTCGACGTGGAGGCATATCTGAGCATTCCCTATGATTTTCTGCGCTTGGGATTATCGCAGTGGGTCCATTTTTCGTCGTTGGTCACAATCCGATGTAAAAACCCCTGCAGCTGTTCACAAGCAAAGAATTGACGTTCAACATCTCTCGACTTCAACTCGTAAAGAACCCAATTGCCTTGTTTCTGAATCATTCCCATGGCTTTGAGGCATTTCGAAATGACTTGTTGAGTCACTTCCAATGATTCTGCTAATTTTTCTTGCGTTTGGCACGAGTCTTCAACAAGTAATGCCTCCAATTCGGAATCTTCGAAAATTTTCTCTTTTCCACCGCAATACCGGTCCGCGACATCAAATTTACCGC
Source organism: Diplolepis rosae (assembly GCA_030998225.1). Classification (NCBI taxonomy): domain Eukaryota; kingdom Metazoa; phylum Arthropoda; class Insecta; order Hymenoptera; family Diplolepididae; genus Diplolepis; species Diplolepis rosae. The sequence continues at coordinate 21,641,094 of JAPYXD010000701.1, read as the reverse complement.
TTTTCAAGCGATGAAACTACTCATAACACGTTCTTTCACTAAGAGCAGCCTCACTGTAAGAACATAAGAGCTTTCGATGAGCCTCAGCTGCAGTTTTCTTCAAATGAATGCAGAAAATCGAAACTTCCCGTAAATAACGAAAATTTGGCTCGAAAACTGACATCTTCGATCGAGAATAAATTTATGATGCAAACGCAAATTCACTAATATGGTGCTGTCGTTATGTTTACAGATGTGCAAGCTTCCTGTGTGACATTTTGGATCTGCCTATTTCGACCAGCACTTACCGCTGCAGCCATCTATCAAACAACGGCGGAAGCAAAAATTCAGTAAAGAGTTAAAATGAGGATATTTTCATATATATATAGGGATAAATATTAAGACTTAATTTGAAATTAATCTTAATTATTCATTAATTTCTAAATTCCAATTGTGTATTAGCGAAATCTTTTATACACTTTGAAAAAATATACATATATATATTAGGATGTGCCAAAAAAACGCGATATTTTTTTTATATATTATTTATATTTATTTAGAAATATGTATGACCTTTCGGGCTTTTACATTTTTTTCCATCCCATAATACCCCTTATGAATACTTTGTACAATTTAATTAATTGATAAACTAAAGAAGGATTACAATACAATAAGATAAGTCTTACAGCCAGTGCCATGACAAATGACATTTTTTTACTCATAATATACAGGGTGAGTTGTTTATCTTGAGACATCAAAATATTTAAAGAAATACAAAATGTACAAAAAGAAAATATCTGCAATAAAAACTTTTTATTTCCGAAGAGGAAAAGCGACTCCACAAAAATTTACCCCACGCCCTACACCCTAGGGGTGGGACGGGGGTGACTTTGAAATTTCAAATATAATTTTCTTTTTGTTATAGAAGATTCGGATTCTCCATTCAAAATTAGGTAAGTTTTATTCGAATATTTTCTTTCTTAATTAAAATTTAATTTTTAAGTTAGAAAATTTTTTTTACCCCACACCCCCAAGATGCCTCAAGATAAAAAACTCACCCTGTATATTCATGTAATAAAATAGTAATCAGAAAAAATTGATTACATTGATAATTCCTTGTCATTTGAACTATATTCCATTAATAAAATAGTTAATACGTCTGGTTGCTGCCACCAGAAATGATCCTTGTTATTTTAAGGCCATGGATCATCCAGATTACGTGACCAAATTCCTGTAAAAGTTCATGTAAATATACTTTCTTATTTTACAAAATTTCTTCCTGGAAATTTGGAAAATACAACGGAAGACGATAGAGAAAGTATGACAACTTCGTTTAAGTGAAAATTTTGCAAAAAATTTTATAGTTAAGTGTAATTGTCGATAAGTTATCAATTTTTTCGACATTTTTAGTGAAAAGAAGTTAAGAGATGTACTTTATTTTCTTCTGTTACGTTTCCTAAATTTTCAGAAAGATATTTTGTAAATTAAAAAAGTTATATTACATGACCGAATAAATGTATAATTTAGTCACGTGGTTCGATTGATCCATGGCCTTAATCAGGCTTTCACATTTTGCGCCTTAACTAACAAGGCAAAATAGTTGATTCCTTGTATATGGGTGCAAGGAATTTTTTTCAGCGAATCAAATAAATTTATCCGTGGCTCGAAAAGCGTTAAATCAAATAAAAATTGTTCTTTGTAGAGTGTCCGATTGTTCGCGTAAATTGTAACCACCCATATTGCTCTGTCTCCATTTGAGTTGATCTACGAGACACGCATTTTCCTGGAAAACTAATGCCTGTACACATTTGTTCACAACAATTTATCTCCGTAAGGATATCGATCAAATATGGGAACGACACTAGGGAAGGGTGTCTCCAACGTGAGACTGAACTTTATTCCGAAGTGTAAATTTGCTGCTAGAAGTTGAAAGTTCGAATTTAGACGAAACCGTCTTCACAAGCGGTGATTTTAGTGAAAATTTTAAGAAAAATGTTAGATGAACAGCATACAGATTCTTGCAGTTCTCGTAGGACTAATGTATCAGCATCACAGAAAAAATCCGAGAAACCTCCTTTCAAACTTTGTTTTGCAAAACATCAAGAAACCGGAAGGTCCGATGCTTGCGTTTCAAAAATTAATGGTAATTTTTTCTAATTTAATTATTGCAGCTCAAAAATTGAGCTAGTGGATTCCATAACTTTGCTTTAAATTTTTTAGGCCATTTGAATTGGCGTGAATTAAAAACATCGTTTTCAAAATCAAAATTTAATTGCTGCACAAAGCGATTGAAAAATGTCTAGCATGATCCCAAAACCACGTATCAAAAAAATTGATACATTTTTTCTATACATTAAAAAGAATAAATTTTAGATAACACATAATTATAAGAATATTTAAAAGAATAATTCTTTCAACTTCCTTGTAAAAATATTGAGGATTTTGTCATCGGGAACAAGTTAAAGTGAAAATATGTTACAAATTTTGTTTTTCGGAAAATATACATTTTTCGATTCTTTTTCGATAAAGTGGTTAGTTCAAAAATTTTATTCTCAGAAAACGATTTTCAATGTATCAAAAAACAACATAAATGGATAGAATTTAGCGACTCAATTTAAATTTCTTTTATTTTCCACACTATTAGAAAAATCTATATGTTATGGACACTTCCTTTGTTATATTTACACTATTTCTGCCTTTTTTGCTTAGAAGCTATAAATTAATTGCACGTATAGTGATTGACTTCAAATGATTTTTACACCCATTTTTTTGAGCAAAATTGATTTTAACTTTGATGAAAATGAAAAAAATCATCCTCATTGACGAATTTTAATCAATACATTTGCAACAATACTTGCAACATTTAAGTGCATGAATTTTTTAATATTTGGAAGGTGTTGACGTAAAAACACACGCACACACACACACACACACACACACACACACAGACGAAAAACTGTATAACTTTTGCTTGGTAGATTTTTTTCAAAATGATGAATTTTTTACGAGTTGTTTTTATTTAAAATGAGGTTAAAAACAAAAAAAATCAGACAACAACTTTTAAGAATTCCAAATTTCTTCAAGAGTGGCTTGCTACAAAAATATGACTAAAATTGATTGTGGGCCAGAATAACGATTAGAATTGGTAGAATTTTATAAAATTTAAACCAAATTAAATAATTCCCAATCATTTAATGAAAGTTTTATTCAATTTTTGTTGAATCAAGTTTTTGCAGTAGGATAATAGCACAAACTTAGATGCTTGGGAGGTTTTGTTAGGACAACTTTTCATCCTCACCACTTCCAAATACTTGAATTTAATATAATCTTTTTGCAAAGACATGAGTTCGGATATCGCGGTAAACATGGGGCAAAAAAACGAGTTTTGAACATTTTGGTTATTGGAAAATTTTGCACCTACAACACTCATTTTCTAACAGTGTATTTATTTAGATGTACGCTCAAGACTCATAATAGGAGCAATTTCAGGTGTTGCCTCCTGAAACTCAGGTAATCCTCAGATTAAAACAATCAGAACTGTAAGAACAATTTCGGTCATGGGATAGAGTTAAAGCCAACACGTTGAAGTGGCACTGCCCCTTTTCTTCTTACCACACTTAACGACTCAAATTGTTCACATCACCACTCTTTCAGCTCCTCGCACTGCACCACTGCCAAACTCATTCTAGGAAGTTCCTAAACCCAGTTCCCCTATTATGAGTCTTAAAAATATGTAAAAATATTTTCATTGAATTTTAAAGTGACATGTTTGATAACATGTCGGCTATTATATTGACCCAAAATACATAGAATTTTTGTTTATTTCTCGTTATTTTGGCATAGGGTCAGTTTCTTTTTATTTTCTTCGATTAAAATTATCACTATTAGATATAAAAATACGCAAAAATTGAAAGAAAGTGAAACGTTTCGGACACATATGGGAGCCCTCTTAAGTGCCATAAGTTCAAAGATTAATTCAAAATTTCTGTAAAAGATTAGAATATAGGAGATAATTAAAATAAGAATCATCATAGTAATCAAAAACTTATCTCATGGCTTGCAATTCAAGATGAAGTAGTCCAGTATGCAGCAACACGAATTGAAAGAATATTTAGAGTTCACCGTGAATAAAAAACCGGATAAAATGAAAAAGCATAAAAAATTTTTGCAAACGAACCGACCGGAAATTTTTTTGAATTTTCTTATTAAAGAAGGATGCCCAATTGGTTATTAATGACAAAACGCGAACAAGGTTTAAATTATGAAAACTTTTCTCGAGGACTTTGTCACCGGAGTCTCTCACAGAATGATCTGAACTGTTTTAAAAACCGACTCGGGACATGTGGCTTTGCTGACCGACAATCTTTTTTACATTCTCATCATGGATGAGAAGGTATTGGTTTTATGTGAAAAATGACTTTCGAAATTTTCATCAAATCTTTACGTTTTGAGACCCCCTGAGTCAGAAAAAAGGGTTTTTACGAAAGTGTCTGTCTGTCTGTCTGTCCGTCTGTCTGTCTGTCTGTCTGTCTGTCTGTCTGTCTGTAGGTCGTGTGCGGCATAACTCTCGACAGAATTATTAGATTGAATTGAGCTTTGGTACACTTTATCGGAGCCGAAAAAGTAAGGACAAGTTCGTTAACCAGCCACATCCAATCAAAATTGAGGGATTGAGCACTACTTTTGTGTTTTTGAAAATAATATTTTGAAAAAATAAAAAATTTTAATACTGGTTTTAGATAGTGCTCATGAATCTCTAAAAATTATCCTGATAACATTTTTTGATTAAATCAAAATTAGAAATGTTACAGCATATTCAAATTCGAAAAAAGTCAATATCAAAATTCCAATTTCCAGTTAAATTTTACGAGATACGAAAAAACGTTATGATACAATATTATTAAATAAGTAAACACCTACAAATTTGAATTGTAACACTTTTTCATAAGATGCATATTTTTCTTATTAATTTAAAAAAAAACGATTGAAAATCCAAAATTCAATTTTTTAACAATAATATGTGAAATACGAAAAAAACGTAAGAATACAAAGTTGTTAGTTTCAAAAAGATCTACAAATTTTGTCTCACACAGTTTCTGATAAAAGATATATTTTTCGTTTCAATTCCAAAAAATACGATTAAAATTCAAAAATTTCATTTTTTAGACATAATATGTGAGATTCAAAAAAAACTTTGAGATGAAAATTGTTTGGCTAAATAAGGTCTACACATTCTTATCCAGAAATTTCTCGACAGGATGTATATTTTAATTTTTTGATTTTTAATATTGAAAAAATTCGATTTTTTTCACCAAATTATGTGAGATACGAAATAAGCGTTGTTCTGCAAAATCGTTTCCTTAAATAAAGTCTACGATTGTTTTTCCTTTTTGAGATATTTGGAAGAAAATAAATTTATCAATAATCATGTAATTTATTAAAAAGTTACAAAAATGCATACAGAAAATCGAGCGCGAAGCGCGAGTGTCATGATGAGAATGTGTTCCTGAAGGCCGATAGAGCCTTAAGTAAATTGAATTTCCTGTTTCACTTAAACTGAAAAAGAAACTTAGTGAATTTGAGAAAATGACTAATTTACATCATCTTTAATATCATTAAATTGGTTTGAGCTTCAGAATTAAATTATAAGAAATAAACTTAAACGTATGCGAAGAGCACAAGACCGAGCGCGAAGCGCAAGGTCCAGGAAGAAAGGAGCGCGCAGCGCGACGATCAAATCGCGCGCCCTAGGCGCGCTCAAACTTGCGCGCGAAGCGCGCGATGAGAATGTGCCCGCGAAGCGGGCAGATTTTTTTATAAGCAATCCTGAGAGGTTTTTTTTCCTCCTTGAAGAAGACTATTGTCCTATATCTAGTTAAGAAATTCGAGACGTTTATGGTGATTTTCACGAGTGAAGACGAAGGAGTGTATTTCTCAAGAAACAATTTTTTATATCAGCTTCACGGACAATCCATTTAACACTGAATTTGCAAGCAAGGCGTTTCATAAACATAAATTATTATAATATCTATATATGTAATTTTACTCAATACTATTTGAGTATGTTCAGAAATAAAAAAATTGAAAGTTGTTTATTTCTGCATTCAGATTTATTCTGAGATGAAAATCTTGATTTCAGGGTTTGAAAATCAAGCATTTATTACTGTCAATTTTTTACTATTTTAATAAATTTTTGAAATTCAAAATAAGTACTTTTTACATGCATTTATTTTTACATGTAAAATGTTGTTACAAAGTCAGTACTAAATAGAAATTACATTGTTAAAGATTGTTGTTGAGATAAACGGCGTTGAAAAGTACATCGAGTGATAAATTTTAAGTAGTTGAACAAAATGGTTTGGTTCACTGCATTTGGTTGATTTTAAGCAAATTTTTTTTGGATGAACTAAATTCCTGCTCATCTGACTAAACTCGTTTACTCAAATAAGCCAAAGCTTTTAACTGAAGAGTTTTGTTGACCTCACAAAATTGTTTAGTGATGTTACAAAATATTTTGTTAGAATTAACAAAAATATTTGGTAAAATGAACCAAACATTTTTAACAAAAAAGTTGTGTTGGTTCAACTACACATTTTGTTGCCCGTATAATAACAAAATTCTAAGGTTGCACCAATCAGAATTTTATTGATTCAACCAAATCTTTTTCTGAATGTAAATTAAACGCCGTTTTTACTATGTAACTTGGATGTCAGTAAAAACGGTACAACCTTCTACTCATTCTCACATAGCTACGTGAGGTTGAGTGATATATAGCTTGAACCTTCAACCATAAAATCAGATATAGGCAAGTAGGAGCCTTGACTATAAACCCGTTAGGGACTGGTTTTTTAATGGCACAATCTACGTTTGCAGAGTTGACACTAAAGGAAGAACCCCCGGACAAAACATTATGAAGCTTATTAATACAATTTTTCCATGATTTCAGAACTTTTTCTTATATTCTCATCACATATGAGAAGGTATTAGATTTTTGTAAAATTTGACACCCTCTTCTTTTAACAATTTCCTATGCTCCATGACGCCTTGAATTCTAAAAAGGGTTTTTTTTTCATAACACGCACATCCAAAAATAAATTTTTTCATAATTTTAAATATTTAGGATTTAAATATTTAAATATAAAATTTTAGAATTTTAAACCTTTCTTAGTGCGTTTTACCTAATTAAACAAATTTTCAACTCGATAGCTCAATTAAGGCCAGGGGCCAAGCAAGTCACATGACAAAATATATATGTTAATCCAACTATGTGAGATAAATTTTTTTATTTGTAACATATCTTACTCAGAACTTGGTAAATGTATCAGAAGATAATAAGGAACGTCTGTTAAATTCGATTTATTAAAAATTCTACAATTTCTTTTATCCTAAAATATAAAAGTGAAGTGTTATCGGCAACAACAGCTCCATAACCACATTTTCACAGAAAATGAAATATCGTCTTGAAATTTTGGGAAATGAATAAAAATTTACTAACAAGATGTAAGACAGGCCTGTTAAGTCTTGAATATTCATAATAAAATAATAGTATATTACATTACAAGGGTCGAAACACAGCGATTGCAAACGAGTGTGAAGTTTGCTGCCCGAGCGAAGCGAGGGCTGCAGCCACACGAGTTGCATTCGCTGTGTTTTGTTTCGAGTAATGCATACTATTTTTCATAACGCCTCCTTTGAAAATCCGATTTTCGGTACTTGCGAAGTGGGACGAAAGTGCGGTTTGCAACCCTACCTTTAAAGTTTCGCCCCTAGGGTTGAAAATCGCAGTTTCGTCCCGCTTCGCAGGTACCGAAAATCGGATTTTCAAATGAGGCGCTATGAAAAATAGTATGCATTACTCGAAACAAAACACAGCGAATGCAACTCGTGTGGCTGCAGCCCTCGCTTCGCTCGGGCAGCAAACTTCACACTCGTTTGCAATCGCTGTGTTTCGACCCTTGTAATGTAATATACTATTATTTTATTATGAATATTCAAGACTTAACAGGCCTGTCTTACATCTTGTAAATGCGAAGGATGAAAACAAATGTGGGTAAAGTAGGGATCGGATAGGTCATACATGGCCGTAAAGGCCACAAATAACTTAATTTTTTTTTTTCCAAATTTCTTGTTCTAAAATTGATATAGCTTCTAATTTTCAATTTTTCAAGGAATATAACTATTATATTCTTCGTTTAGCCACACGAAAAAAATGGATATGTAGGAATAATAGACTTTCCATGATTTAAGAGTTGAAATTGTCTGCGAGGACACCTGTCGGAAAAGTATCCTATCTGATACCGAGACTGGTGTCCTGATAAAGTAGACAGTGACATTTCAATTGTACCATCAAAATTGTAAAACTGTTGGAAATGTTTGGGATTTTACTACATTTTCACAATATGAGTACAATGTAAAATTGCATATTAATGTATGTATATAATCGTAATATGAAGACAAATTTCAATACTTATATTATAATTTTATAATATACAACAGTCAGAAAAAATGATTTGATTGAATGAAAAAGAATAATTTGTTGAAATCAAATAAATTTTTCTTCAAAACAAACAAATCATTGCATTCGTTCATGTTCAAAGATATAATTTGTTCAATTTAAGGCGGAAATTTATTTGATTTTAACAAATTTTAATTTGGTTCATGGATACTTTGTTTGAATCAAATAAAGGGTTTCCCAATAGGGGTGATATGATTTTGAATGTCCCTATCGGGCTCATTTGAACTGAAATTTTTGACGTCTGCTGTCAGTTGTGATCAGTAAGGTTTGCCATTTAATCATGAGTAGTTTCACGCTTCCACAACGTTTGGAAATTGTCCAATTATTTTATCAAAATTCGAGAAGTTTTGTCGGTGTTCAAAGAGCATATCGTGCAAAATATGGTCGTCATTCTGCTCCATCCGCGCTCTCAATTCGTCGAATAATCGATAAGTTGGAGAGTGAATTTACTCTATTGGATACTAAGCCTAAAAATCGTATGCGTACCGCACGTTCTACACAGAATATAGCCGCCGTACAGGCCAGTATCGAGGAAAACCGTGAATTGTCCGTGCCACGCCGATCTCAGGAATTGGGCCTGTCCAGGATGACTACCTGGCGTATTTTGCGATTGGATCTTGGCCTGCATCCCTATAAGATGATTCTGGCCCAAGAACTGAAGCCTAATGACCATCGTTTGCGTCGGGAGTTCGCGGATTGGGCTCTGGAATCAATTCAAAATGATCCCAATTTTCATCAAAAAATCATCTTTTCTGATGAGGCGCATTTTTGGCTCAAGTCTCGGGGGACATTTGGCCGATATATTGTTTAAATCATAAATGGCATAGAATATCCAATATAATAAAAAAGATTTCGATCAATTCCGAATGAATATTCAGTGTTTTTTTTCAATTTCAAAACATATCACCCTTATTGGGAAACCCTTTATTATTGAATTCAAATAAATCAGTTTTTTCAAGCCATTGAAAGTCTTTCAAACAAATAATTTTCTGTGATTCAATCAAATTTTCTTTCTGCGTATACTTCTTGTATAATACATATATTTCGATTCCCTACAGTAAATCCCCATAATGGAACCCATATCGTAACCTACATAGGCACTTATCTTGCCGCCTAAAGAAATCTGTGAAAAGAATTTTTATATGAAATAAGAAAGGAACGTTTCCTATTTACTATATAGGTTCTTGTGTAGGTTCCTACCAGTGTAGGGTAATTTACTCTCTAAAGAGTAACTTGTTACAGTTACGTTAGATTACAATAAAAAGTAACTCATGATATCGTTACAGTTAATTTTCCAAAAAAGTAACCCGTTACGGTTACGAGCTTCAATCGGGCAGCAAAGTTCACACTCGTTGCAATCGCAGTGTTTCATCCCTTGTAATGCAATATGCTATTTCATAGCAACTCTTTTGAGAATTTGATTTTCAATAGAGGAGCTATGAAAAATTACTTTTTTTCACTAAATTCACTACAGTTTTTATACCTTAAAAGTAAGGAAGGATTCAGATGGAATGGGAATAAAAATTATTTTGTAATCACTTGCCATCGACTTTAAATTTGGATAGGACTGAAATTGTAAAAATATTCATTGACGATTTGAATAATTTCGTATACCTTACAATGAAAGCTTCTGAAAAATTTGCCGAAATTCTCATTGACTAGTCATATCTAAAAGTCAATGATAATTAAAAAAAGTTTCGACGGTTAATATTTTCCGTCCAACAGCCTTAACTTCAATCTATTTGGATCAAATTAATAACTCCCTACTAAAATAAACTGTAATTGTATTTTTTATGTTTATAATTAGTTTCGATTATTAAATATAATAACTTGGAACATGAGTGTGCTGAAAATTGCACACTTCTCTGAATGTAGAAAACTTTTATGTATGCCCAAGGCGTAGATTACTTTCATTCGTTCCCGCGGGAATCAGGGATGGGCAATTCTCTTAAAAAGTATCGATGTCAGAGAATCGATACAAAGGAATCGATTTTTTTTCAAAATGGCGGTTCCTTAGTGATTATAGTTTGTATGTGCGAAGTCTTCTCCCCAGATGAGCGGCGTTGCACGCGGCATGCTTTCGAAATGCATTATACTAATAGACAAAAATTCTAAATAAATAAGTTTTTGAACAATATGAAATGAAAAAATGTTCCTAAAATGATTCTAGGACATAAAATACACATTTTCCATAAATCAATTAATACAAAATAAAAGAAAGAACACATTAAGTTTCGTAAAATGTATACTGTGGATACGCAGAAAGAATTCTTGAGACCCTGAACAACATTTTTTTTATGTTATCCTCATAAAACTGAAAATATATTAAAAAATATATAAAAAGCTTAAGCTTCTAAATAGAAATATTTTCCATTTTTATTTTCCAGCATCAAACGAATGAAATAAAAAATAAATATTTTGTTAAGCCCTGTGTTCAACATAAAAAACCATGTGAAGGGAAATATATACTTAATTAAAAATTTCTAAATGTAACAAAAAATATTCATTGATATAAAATTGTCTAGTACATATTTTTAACACATTTTAAATTTTTAACACATTTTAAATTTTTAACATGTATAGATCGATGATGACTAGTTAAGTCTCGCAAAGCTTGGCTTCTTTTTTCTTCAAGACACTAACTTTTTTAATTTCATGCCATTTCCTGTCTTACAATTTGTCACATCCTTATTTAAGATTAAATTAAATTACATATGCTGACATTTCCACAGCTTCATTGACATGTTCTTTGCATTGAAAAATAAATATTGTTTCACATGAAATTAAATCGTCTAGAATTAGATCAAAAGAAATGCTAGACCGGCAATGTTTGTTAGATAGATATTCGACAACTGTGATAAGCTTGTATGACTTAACATTTGGACGTATGAAATCTTTATTTATCTCTGCAAATCTACTCAAACTTTCAGGTAACTGATCAGAAGAAAAAAATATCGTATCTGCATGAATTTCAGACGTAGTCAAAAATGCATTTAATCATGTTGAACACTGAGTGTGCTGTTTAATGTAAGCAGTTATACGACCAGTTGTGTAAAAAATCAAACAATCTCTAACAGCTAGTAAAGCATAATTGTGCGCTACTGCATCTACAAAATCACTAAAATCAGTGTCTTCACAATTGATTATTGCTTTTAACTTTTCTCGAATTTCTTAAATGCGTTTTTACTATTCGACTGATGTAATTCTTTCAATTTTGAAATTGTTATTAAGGGCTGTGGAGGGTTGCCATCGAAAGTACTACTCTCAGAAAAAATATTTGATTGAATCAAAAAAATTATGTGTTTAAAACACTTCCTTTGATGTAAAGAAATGTTTTGTTTTAATGAAACAACATTTTTTTGATTCAAACGAAATATCTTTGGATTAAATAAATATTGGTTCGAATCAAATAAATTTCTGCCTTAAATCAAACAAATTATATCTTTGACCATATATCAATGCATTAATTTCTTTGTTTTGAAGAATAATTAATTTGATTCAAACAAATCTTTATTTGGTTCAAAGATATTTTGTTTGAATCAAACAAATTTTATTTCATTTGAACAAATTATTTCTTCACATCAAAGAAAGTTGTTCAAACTAATCATTTTATTTGATTCAATCAAATCTTTTTTTTGAGTGTACAATTTCCAAGCTTTGGAGGTTTCAAAATGCTAAAGGCAGCTAATATCTTGTATATTTGCAAGAAGGTTGGTGTACAAGAATGATCGTTTGTTCCTCCAGTTAATCTGATAGTGACAAAAAATCTCTAAACGAAAGGAAAGGAACACAAAATTAGTGAAACTTTTATACAGTATTGATAATATTCCATTCGAAATCTCATACTGAATAAAATATTATTATCTTGTTCAGTTAAATTTTCTGAAATTAAGGAAACTTAAGAAATACTAAATGGATTTTAAATGCAACATCAACGACACTATATTTCGTATACAAATCCATTTTGTAAAAAAATATAAAAGTGCTTTCTTCGATATTTAATTTATACTTATATTATATTATATATTATATATTTATTTTAATTAATATTTAATTACACTTTTTTCAGAAAATCACCCGTTCAAAACAATGCTTTTGTAGATAGGGCTGGTCTTAACTCGAAAGAAAGGCTGGGATACACTGGGATAGCAGAACTGGCGCTCCCCCACTATTTTTCTTTAAAAGAGTTGAAGAAAAATAGTGAAAGAGTGCTAATCCTGATATCCCAATCTAATAGTGATAAGCTCCATAGAAATTGATTTTCGCGCATTTTGATCACTAAAAAAGTTAAAACTGTACTTTAAAATTTATGTTTAAAAAACAAAACATTAATTTCCAAACATACAGAGAAAATTTATGAAATCGAAATCTCCCATTCTCAGATTAAACTTACTTAGAAATCAAAGGAATCTGAAATAGAAAGAACATTTTTTTAAAACAAAGATAAATTTTATAATTTAATTATGTATTTAAATAAATGCATATATATTTTATACAATTCATTCAAATGCCTGTGCACTCTGTACGCATATCCACGAAAATGAATTTAGGAAACTTGATTTCCATTTTTTTTATTTATTCACAGAATCTGAAAAATAAATAAAATATTAGAAATATTCTTAAAAATTTACTATAAATGAAGTCACAGCGGTTGGTGATTATAAACTTACCTTAATTATATTACGCAGAGTTTGATTATTAGAATACTTCAAATATTGAGGAAATTAAATGAAGATCAAAAATTTAAGAATTTGATTCAATTCGTGATGCTGCATACTGGACTACTTCATTTTGAATTGCAAGCTATGAGATAAGTTTTTCAATTCTATGATAATCCTTATTTTAATTATCTCCGTTTTACAGAAATTTTGAATTAATTTTTTAATTTATGGCTCTGAAGAGGGCTCCCATATGTGGCCGAAACGTTTGCCTTGCATTCTTTTTGAGTATTTTTATGTCTAATAGTGAAAATTTTAATCGAAGAAAATAAAAAGAAACTGACCCTATGCCAAAATAACGAGAAATGAACAAAAATTCTATGTATTTTGGGTCAATATAATAGCAGACATGTTATCAAACATGTCACTTTAAAATTTGATTTTTATACTGTAAGGAGAAAGGGAGTGCAGGTCCGACGGAAGGTAAGTGAATAAATGAAGGAATAGAACAATTGGATGTTATGAAGAAGAAAATACATCAGAAAAAAATGTATTGTGCTACAGAAAATTCATTTTAGTTATTAGCTAATGGCCTTAAAGTAATTATTATTTATTATAACATGAACTCTTTACTGACCCTTACTTGGTTGAAATTGGAATAGGATGAGACAGAGAAAATCACAAACGAAAGAAAGCCCATCCCTAGCGTGAATAGGTAGGTACTAGTGGATATTTTTAGAAATTTTTAATGCACGCTTTCATACTTTACTCTGCACTTTTGAATCTTACGGAACGGTGATTCATTCTTGAACATTTAATACTGTAAGCCCACACTTTATAGTCCCTGCCGCAGGGCAACCACGCGTACATCGCAGCACGCACGAGAGCTCGGCAGCCAGCATCCTAGGATTGTTTTAAAGCGCAGAAGCAGTATCTCCCACCCGCGAGCCATGGTCCAGAGTGGGAGATGACAGAGATTTGTATAAAAAGGGGATGCTGCGCTAAGAAAGACATTCCGGCGGCTCGCCAGCTAGGCGCAAACAGCCTTAGGAAGTGTTCTCTGGACAGGCAAAAGGGTTGTTGCCCCTTTGACGAGTCTGGATTCACCTCCTTGGTACGCTTTCGAAGCAGGCTACGGGGTTGTTGCCCTGTCCCTGTAGACGAGTTTTGATTCGTACCACCCCCTGATCTCTACGAGTATCCCTACGAGAGAATTCAATATTCTCACGTAAGGCACTCACGAGATTGAATGTTTGCGGCCCACAAAGCCCAAGGAAGACTTAGCAAAAATTATCTTGCTTAACTAATTATGCGGTTAGATTTAAATTATAGAATCTGATATTTAGATACCCTCTTTTAGATAGAAAAGATTTTCTTTAGTTTCTAAAGTACGGAATAGAATTGTTTATTTCTCTGTAACAAGGTTCATATTGGTTTGTTTAACTGTATGTACGTGATTCCCTTAAACAGGAATCCGTGTTATTTTAACTAGGTTAGACTTAACTATGGGTGATAGTTGACTCTCGGAAAAACAATTTTTTCGGTGTACAGGACTCTCCGAGGACGGGTCTAGGCATACCTGTTAAAACCAAAAAAAAACCCTCTCTCGAACCAATACACCGCCCGCGGAACCGCCTTTCGGCTAATGATTAATTAATTTATCAAATTTCATTTGCTTTTTTTACTAATGCCATACCTGCGCATACTAACCTATTGCTACCTTTGCTAACGTCTGTTAGCGATAGTAAGTAAGCAGTGGCAGATAACATTGTTAGCAACTGCTGCAACGAGAGTAAACACTTAAAGCCACTGGGAGTGCATTTGTATGTGAATATATTGTTGGCACTCCTAGCGTTGAGTTCACACTCAACGCTCCTACCCAGATAACAATCGTGCGAGGCACGTTACCCGCACAGCATGCGAGGAACACGGTGCGTGCACAGTGCGGTACATATGCGTCGCATTTTGTGGCAGGCACGTACGTGGGAGGCATATGTCTCGCACTTTGTAATAGGCATCTATTTATATATATATATATTAAATATTATTGATATAAGACCTTTTTTTGATAATAAAAATGTTAATTTGTGTTAATAATTTCAATAATACTGTATTTATTTTATTTATTTAATATTAATAATAATTAAATAATTAATGTTAATAATTTCCTGCAGAAAAAAGGAAATATGAAAAATTCCTGGAATATAAATTTAAATTTTGTAAGTATATTTTTAGTTTACCAATATCGACAGACTTATTTAAATATTTAATGTTCACAAGTTAGAAATTTTATAATTAAAGTTAAAGTTACTTTTACTATTTTTAAAATGTTTTTCAATTTATTTTATCTCATTATAATATTCCCGCGTGATCACATGGTTGGAATAAACTTCAACATGGTGTTTCTTTTTGTTGGTTAAGCTAGGTCGTTCATAATCAGTTTTTTTCACGTCATTTTCATGATCATAGTTTTAGAGCATTCAGTGGATTCAGTGTGCGTAAGGTAATTAATATTTATTCTTAAAGTTTGTTAGTCTGACACGTGGTTTTTCTTATTTTAAAAGTACAAGCCACAATGTAAAGTTGACCACGTGTCGACCTGCATCACTAAATATAACTATAATAATATAAGCAAATGTACTATAACGCATTACAAACCTAACGACTAAGTCGGACTAAGCCTCTCGGATGCGCATGCTTGGAATATAAGAAAGAAAATAGCGCTCATAACCTTCAAATACTGCAGGGCCGTGTAAGAAGTGTATGGGCCCCACGTAATGCGGAATTTTTAAATTTTATGTCAATTTATGATTCTGATTAACATTTTTAAGATTTTTAATTATTAAATCTATTTTCTATAAAATAAAATATTTTTGAAAGAAAGAAATCAAATTTTTGAATTAAAGAACATTACATAATAAAAAGATTTATATACATTATAGAATTATTACTTTTTATTATTGCATATTAGTGAAACTTTATACAGGTTATGATTCCTTAAATTTTTGTTTTCAAGAGTAAAATCAACGTATGTTCAGAATCTAAAAAATTTGAGTTTTTTCAATTCCAAAAATATGATGAAACTATTGAATCAAGAATTTTATCTCATAACGCAATTATGCATTCAAATTCGCAATAAGTAATCCCAACTAATGAAGTACTATTAAAAAAAATAGTACACTTATTTACTTATCATCAGTTTGTTTTTCTATCTACTCTTATGTACTAACTTCTACTGCTTATGTTTACTATGTGAGCTTCAATTGATTTTACTATTCACCCCATGTTAATTGAACTACATGTTTAGTTATTGTTACTACCTCGCGAAATCAGATACACAGACATATACACTCTAAAAACAAGTGTGTTATTTCTACACGTAAATCACGATAGTAACTTTTTCGGCATTTGAAGTGTGTATTTTCAATACACATTGCAAACGCAACGTTTAATTTTCAAACACTTTAACATTTTGTACCCGAAAAATTGAGTAGGCAATGTTTAGTAAGTACAAACTTCGCTAAATTACGCCGAAAGGCGGTTTCGCGGGCGGTGTATTGGTTCGAGAGAGGGGGTTTTTTGGTTTTAACAGGTATACCTAGACCCGTCCTAGGAGAGTCCTGTACAACGCCTATAAAAGATTTCGCCACTTTTCCTCCTCACCAAACAAAAAACAAAAAAAAAGTGTGTAAAAATTACACATTTTCCTACACACTTGTTTTCGGAGTGTACACACGTGGTCGAATATGATTATTATGATTACATGCGAATTCACATCGTCCCGCCGAATTTTCCAGTGAAAAAACCGTATAAATGCTTGCTGATTCCCGAGTTTTTTTAACCAACTCACAGCAAAAGTCGCTCGTATAGGAATTGTATTTCTTTAAACACACTAACGGCATATTTTTCTGTAAGGCTTACATTTTATTACTTTTATTACTGACAGTAATAGTACAAAATGTCACTCGTCTGGGAGTAGTCCGTTGGTACTGGGGCAGTACTAACCAGTACCGCGCCAGCGCTCGGCATAAATCCCAAAGCGGCTTCCAGCCAGCATTTGGACTCCATACTGGGGCAGTACTAATGAGGCAATGCGGAAGACGCTAGATACCTAATAGCCGTTAGCAACAACTGCTAACTTATTATATGTCCTCGAAAAAGTGTAAAAACCATAATTGCAAATTTTTAGATTCACTGGGAGAGCTATTGCTGCAGCTCTTAATACGAAGGGATGTTCATTAGCAACAGCCATTAAATTTTTTTCCATGGGCCAACTGAAACAGCCGGGAAAATTTTATGTGGAATTATACTATGCGGCGGTTCAATTATATTGGTATAGTTAGAAATAGAAGTAATCGCATCAGGACCTTTACTTTTTGGAATATGCCAACTTTGGCATGTTATTGGCATCTAGTTGGCATTTTTTTGGTAAAATTTTTCGAAGTGATAATTAGGTCGCAATTATCGCTTTTGATTGATTTGTTTCAATAAATGCTCAAAAATTGATTATTCTGATGTTATCTTGTAAGTATAATTTTGCATTATAATGTTATAATTTAAAAATAATGCGATTATACGAGCACTTGTAAAAATAACTATTACAGCAGAGTTCAGATAGCGCTATCTGAAGTTCTTTATATAATGATGAGGTTAATTAATAATTATTTTTAAATTTAAACATTATAATACAAAATTAAAGAAATCCAGAGGATTTCTAAACCAAAACTGGGATGAGGGTAGCCAGCTAAAATAAAACTCGAAATCTACTGAATTTACAATTATCAACCTTTATTTTTAATGTTACAAAATAGGAGAGAGATAGTGAATCATTAAAGTTTCCTTCTCGGGGTCATATATTAAATTGGACTTACTCAGATCCAGGCTGGAACCACTGATAATCCGGAAGGGGTACACACCTTCCAATTTACTTCACAATATGTTGAAACTGAAAGGTTTACATATTTTAGTAGTATGAATAAATAAAAAGCGATGATAACAGGACGTGACATAACACCAGAATAATCAATTTTTGAGTTTCTATTGAAAAAAATCAATGATAGGCGATAATTTCGACGTAATTATCACATGGAAAAAGCATACCAAAAAAATGCCAACAAGATGCCAATAACATGCCAAAGTTGGCATATTCCAAAAAGTAAGGAGAATATAAGATTAAAAGCATGTATTATTTGTATAATACACTTCAAGTCATTTTAGCGTTCTACGTTTGTGCTCGTTTCAATCCCGTTGAATCCTGCGATGAAGAATGAACACGTTTTAATTCTGACAAGAGTGGAAGATTTGAAGCCAAGTTGATTCTGTTTAATCTCGTAAAGAAACTTATAATATTAAAGATATTTGATGTGCCTCCGGCGCGTAAACTCGTTTTTAAGGTACAGTTGAGAGTAGCGTAATGTTGTGTATTACGATACAGCGGAATGTAATGTAAAAACTGAACTGGGCATGTGCTATACAGCGGAGCGTAATCTTCTTCTTATTCTTCCTCTTCTTCGTACAGCGTTGGCACCGTACTGACAAAGCCTTGTGCATTTGAACTGCGCACTCTCTAAACCTGAATCAGTGAAATAGTCACTGATTATATCACTGAAAATATATCAACTGATGAATCAATGCCCTGCTTTGATTTCACCGTAGAATCAGTGTATGCGTCACGTGAACATAACTTTTGAATTCGCGAATTCAAAACTTTTATCTACACTACTGATTTATCGTTCTTTAAAAATAATAATAATTACGTAATTTCGTTTTAGTGTTGTTTAGCCAAAAATAAACGAGTTCATCGATCGTTAAAATATATTGCTGGTTTTATTACTCCCACCTGAAGCTTTCACTGATTCAATAAGTGAGTTCAATCTATTTCACTGATTCATCAGTCGAACTTTACTGATTCTAAGTGAAAGACTTATAACTGCTGTCATCAGTGAATAGTCACTGCGAATCAGTGGCCGTTCACTTATTTAGGTTTAGAGAGCATGCTCTATTACACTATGCTACTACTACACAAGATCGAGAAAATCAAAATGGCCGGAACTAGTCGCGAAATATCAAGTGCAATGGATGAGAATCATGATAAATACTAGATTAGATTCGAGTGTATGCATAAAAACTCGTATACGCACCGAAGTCACATGAAATAGAATATGTGCCAATGCACACAATTCGGGTAAGTTATTAAGACTCGCTTAAAATGCTCGCAGGACTGATCGCGCCTCGGCTTCGTGTCGGCTTTGTCTCGACTTCGTCTTGGCTTTGCCTGAGCTGCGTCTCGGCTACGCCTTGAGTTCGCCTTGGCTTCGATCTCCTGCGAGCATTGTCGCTCGTCGCGTAATAACCCTCATTATGCGCCTAGGCACATAATATACTATTAATTCGTTTTTATAAGTCAAAATGTAAAAGAAACTAATTCAATTTAATTACGTAGGATAACCTGAGAAGTTGAAGTCATTTTAATTTCATCCTGTGAGTGGATATGTGGAACAAACTAATTTTGTTGTTTCTCGTCTAAAATTGAAGTCAATTTAATTCGTTTTGACCACTGTAATGGCAGGAGTTTGAATTCTAATTAATTATTTTGCAAATTTTTTCTAAATAATTTAGATAAATCCCCTTAAAAAATGCAATTGAGAAATAATAAATATGAAATTTATATATCTTAAATAAATTTTTTAAATATAATACAATGAATTGAGTAGGTGATGGCCTTTATGGTATTTATTAAGATGTTAAAAAAAGGAAATCAAAAGTTCAGTTTCAAAAATTCCTTTGAAAAAGAAGATTTATTAATTTCCTCAGCAAGTCAACTTTTCCAATGAAGCTTCATTCCTTATCAAGACTAAAATAAATAATAATACATATAGGTTATTTGAAGATGAAACGTGTAACAAAAATAGTCCAAGATTTTAGTAGAAAATATCATGAGATGTTACCTTAAACAGTTCGTTGCGAGGATTTCGAATTTATAAAAAATTTTTTTATAAAAAAGACGTCACATGATTATATAATACTTCGTAGAAATTACAGATTTATGAAGTATAAAGTTAGTTCTTCATCTTATTATCAAAATTTGAGTATTGCGGAAACTTGTTTAAAATTATTAAAAATTGCCAAGAGATTAAAGAAAAAATCCAGTTATAAGTATGTTGTGATTATTGTTTTAAAATTCATCGTTATGTGTAAAATTGTAAACTTAATCTTTAAGAGGTCAAGTTTATATCCAAGTTGTTTAGGATTCTATAAATAAAACAGAAATATTCAGCAAAGCAACACTTAATTAGAAAAGATATTAAAATTATATTTGAAATGTAAATCAATTTTGAAAATAAATTTTTATAAACTTACTCATTGTAAAAGATTAATCTATGTGTTCAAAATGTCACAACAACTTTCATGGAGAGTCCATGATGACTAATTTGAAAAGTAACAGAAATGTAAGGTTAAGATAGATAGTATAGCTAAAAGGCGGGAAACATTTTTAAATTCAAAAATTAATTAGGTCAACAGTTATTAAGCAGGTTGAACAATATTACAGTAAACGCTTATTTGGCAAGTTGGATAATATTAAAGTAAATATCACTTAGATTTTCGATATCTGTTCTAAAATTAATTGAGTTATTATTTTTTTGGATACGAATTATTTCAAGGCAAAGTCTTTTTTTTAAATTTTGTTCATGTTCTAAAATTTTTACTTCTTTGAAGTCAAAATTATGTTTAAATTTATAAGCATGTTGTGCAAGTGCAGTACTATTACTGTTGTAATTTTTAATTGATCTGGCATGTTCTAACATTCTAGTATGTAAAAATCTACAAGTTTGACCAATATATAAACTATTGCATTGTATACATTTAATTTTATAAACTACGTTGTATTTAAATTTATTAGGTGTCGGTGTTTTAACTGACTTAAGTATTTTTTGCTGAATAATGTTATCATAAGTAAAAATGATTTGTAAATTAGAGTTTTTAAATATTCTGTGAAATTGTTCTTGAAAATTATTAATGTAAGGTAAAGTAATTATTTTTATAAATTCTTTAGACTCAATAGTTTCATCTAATTTTTTGTAATGATATTTATTAGTTAGAAGATATTTGTATCTATTGGCAATTTTTTCATTCAGTAAAGTTAATGGATATCCATTTTTAACCAAGGTTTCTATGACTAAATTTAAATTTTCATTGTGGTATTTTTCGTGTGATAAAAGTATAGCCCTGTCTGTCAATGAGTATATAATACCAATTTTGTTTGCTAGGCTATGATTAGAATAGAAGTTCAAGTAACGTCCAGACCAAATTGGTTTTCTGTAACAATTTATAACAATTTTATTATATTCTACTTTAATATTAAGATCAAGAAAATTAATACTATCATTGATAGAATTTTCCTTTGTAAAAACTAAATTCGGGTGTATACTATTAAATTTATCAAAAATATCATTAATTTTATTTTTTGGTAAACAGATTAATATAAAAGAAGTGATGGGTCTTAGTGGACAATTAGGTTTATGTAATTTTGGCAGACCAAAGAATTTAGGGGCTATGCATGTGTTTGAGTGCAAAAATTTGAAGGTGTTATCATTTATAATTTTTTTACTTTTCCATAATAATAAAGTTGATTTTAATTCTAAATTAATATCATTAGTAGGGTCTTTATCTAATTTAATATATGTAGAATTGTCTGATAAAAGATTGAATATTTTACTATTATAGTCAATTTTATTCATAATAACTGTTTTATTACTTTTGTCTGCATTTAAAATTATAAGATCATTATTATTTTTGATAAAGTTTTTTGTCTGTAAAATTTTTGTTGTTAGATTAAGACTTCCAATATTATAAATATTAATATTGAAAGCTAAATTTTGTAACCAATATGAAACGTCACTTCTTATTTTATTTCTTTCAGTAGTTGGGATATTATGCAAATTATATTCAATGTTTGTGACAATCTTATTAATAGGTAAAGTTTTTTTAGTATGAACGTAATTAAATTTTCCACTAAAACTAAGAATTTCTAAGACATTGTTTGGCATCTGCTTATTTGAAATATTCACAACCCAATTTTCTTTATCAGTAATGAATTTAGGTAATTGTGTAATTTTAAGGTTTTCTAATTATTGTTGAGCATATTAAAAGAATTGCGATAAATTTTGTTGAAAGTTGGTAACTGCTTATTGTATAATTGTGTAAAAAAATCAACTTGTTTAAAATTATTAAAAATTGCCAAGAGATTAAAGAAAAAATCCAGTTATAAGTATGTTGTGAATATTGTTTTAAAATTCATCGTTATGTGTAAAATTGTAAATTTAACCTTTAAGAGGTCAAGTTTATATCCAAGTTGATTGGGATTCTATAAATAAAACAGAAATATTCAGCAAAGCAACACTTAAGTTTCCGCAATACTGAAATTTTGATAATAAGATGAAGAACTAACTTTATACATCATAAATCTGTAATTTCTACGAAGCATTATATAATCATGTGACGTCTTTTTTATAAAAAATTTTTTTTATAAATTCGAAATCCTCGCAACGTACTGTTTAAGGTAACATCTTATGATATTTTCTACTAAAATCTTGGACTATTTTTGTTACACGTTTCATCTTCAAATAACCTATATGTATTATTATTTATTTTAGCCTTGATAAGGAATGAAGCTTCATTCGAAACGTTGACTTGCTGAGGAAATTAATAAATCTTCTTTTTCAAACGAATTTTTGAAACTGAACTTTTGATTTCCTTCTTTTACCATCTTAATAAATACCAGAAAGGCCATCACCTACTCAATCAACAATTTTATACTGGTAACAACAAAAATACATTTTCAAAATAATACAATGAACGTTATGTTTACTAAATATAACAAAAATGAAAGTGAGAAACTCTTGCAAAAATTAAATGCACATTGATTTAATCAATCCAAAATTATACATAATTGAGAATAAATTCAATTTAGAAATTAAAATGACGTGTAAACTTAACATGAATAAATAAACTTTTTTCTTATTCTTTTGAGGCTAATTCTGTTCAATTCCGTTCCACTAAAGCAGCACTTTTGACTACGTTTAAATCCCAATTCGTTAGGTGGATTTATTTCAATCCGTTTCTTTTACTTTTTTAATACTCTTCTGGATTTAAACGCAATTTTCAAAAACGGTATTGAATTGAATAGAAACGTTTCTATCTAATTTAATCCATATCTTCTTACCGGGGAGTTTGCTCAAGGGGTAATATCGTTTTTTCAGAGCAAAAAACATCAGTTTTTCAAAAAATTAAAAAAATTGCAAAAGTATTTATTTCGACATTATTTATTATCTTTATGTATGCTTAAATATGTTTTATACATTTTTTAAACATTATTTTATGTTATGGGCGTCTGACGGGGGGAAGAGATTCCCCGTATCCTAATCTATGGCTAGTGCGCCACTGCCATCTTTTTTCATATTTTTCCTCACGGAGGGATATAGAAAAAGGTAAGAGTTTCTAGTAATTCAAAGTGTTTATTTGAAAAATGTATAAAAAAGTCTATACCCTTGAGTCCCTAAACTTCTACTTTTTAATCTTTTACTTCCAGCGGAAAAGTTGGAAATTTACAGAAAATGTCTGAAAAGAGAAATTGTATAGGTTATGAAAATACATTTCAATCGAAAATTGATTTTAGAGTACCTATCGGCACTTGGAAAAATGAAAGTTGCAGCTATTGACGTGTAAACATAGTTATATGTTTGTAAATGACCTCGATAAGTCTTTCGACTTCAACTTCTAAATACCTTCTGTAAAATGCCAGCATGAAAGTTTCGGTAGATTCGCGATAGATTACTATTGAAAATTGAAAGAAAATGAGCAAGAATAACTTTCGTGTAACTAGACGTACACATAGGAAAATACTATAGAATGAAGCTATCACATGCGAAAAAAGTTTTTCTGTTTGAAAATTTATTATCAGTGTAATAAAAAATGCTAGTCTGCTGGAAACTCATCTGACTGTCGTCAACAATTTCTAGCTGAAGTGGACAAAGTTTGAGGTCGTTGTGGTAGAAAAGTTTTAATAATATATTCAATCGGGTCGAAAAGTTCCCTCTCACGTAACTTTTGGGAAATTTTTTCACATACTCTAAATTAAACTATTTTTACAGTTTTCTAGATACTTTATCTTCATTTATCTCAATCAAGCAATTATCTTTCTGAACATTTACACTTTCAAATAATGATTAACTACCAACAGGGATCAAATTTTTACATGCGTATTTTATTTTATCAATGTTAGTGCATTTTATTTTTAAAAATTTTGGTAACAAATAAATATCTGTGATTCAAACTTCAAATGAATTTTAATTGAGCCAAAGTAAGTGGGAATTTCAAATAGATTAAGATTTTAATCCAATTTTACATTTCTGTGCAGCTGAATTTATCACACCGAAATTTTATTCGCGAGCAGTAGATTGCATTCGAAGTGAGGACGTCATTGAAGAAGCCAAAGAAATAGCAAAAGAGGAAACTAAAACTCCGAGGCAACTATATCATTGGCCCGTTTTAACGAGTCACATGTAATATTCATATTTTTATTTAACAGGAAGAATCACTAAATCCCTCATTTCTTGCAGATATTAATGTTTGATAATCATGGGCAGTATTTTTTATATAATGATGAGGTTAAAATTTAAATTCGTACTCGTATTTTTAAAATTAAAAATCAAAAAATATATTAGTTTATTAATGTCTTAAGATAATTTTCGTGCAAAAAAACAGGTATCTGGAAGAAGAAGTTTTTTTATGATTTTAAGATTTAAAATTATATTATCAGTTTTTCTCATTAAAGTTATTATCTACGAAAAATAGTACTTTTCATAATGTTTTTAGCAATAGAATTTTTCCTTACTCTTTCTTCATACCAAATTTTGAAAAACTATTGGATTTTCATATATAATGACTTTTTTTCAAGGAAAATATTCTCTAAAACTCTACCATTTCCAATTTTTAAAATAAGTAAAAATTCTTCAAATATAGTTTTTTTTCTAAAGTATTTCTTTTTAAAAACATCTTTTAACGAATCCAGTCTCTAGAAACTTTACTTTTAAAATTGGAAACAATATAGTGGTAGAGAATATTTTCACCGAAAAAATAAGACATGATTTATGAAAATCCAATCATTTAAAAAAATTTTTTAAGGTAGTTTTCATCCACAAAAATTAGACCTCAGGCAAAAATAGATAATTTTGCTTTCAATAATAGCAATATTATTATTGAAGAGCTATTTTTAAAGGGAAAATATTATTTTATAAGAAAAAAATTTGAAACACAGACAAATAATTTTATTAATAACTTTTATTTTTGACCCAACTTTTTTTTTATCGCTTCTTACCAAATTTTAAAGAATTATGCGATTTTAATAAATCATGAATTATTTTTTCAGAGAAAAGATTTCCCACGACTTCACCGTTTCTGATTTTTAAAACTAAATTCTTTAATGGCTGAAACCATTAAAAAACATTTTCCAAAACGAAATTTTTATAAACAAATTGCTGAATTTGATAATAATTTATTCATTTTCGAAAATTGGAAATGTTAAGTTGTAGGGAATCTTTTTCTTGAAAAAGTGATTTGTAATCTATTAAAATCGCATAACTTTTTGAAATTTGGTAAAAAGCGATAAGAAAGAAAGTTGGGGCAAAAATAAAATTTATTAATCAAATTATTTTTCTGTATTTCAAATTTTTTTTATGGAAATTAATCTTTTCTCTTCCAAAATAGCCCTTCAATAATAATATTGCTCTTCTTGAAAGCAAAATTATCTATTTTTGCCTGAGGTCTAATTTTTGTGGATCAACTACCATAAAAAGCAATAGTAAGCAAAAAATCTATTTAAAAAAAAATTATTAAAAGTATTATTTTTCATAAGTTTAAAATTTTTAAAACAAAAAGAATGGTTTTTCTTCCATAAGACATGATTGATAATATAATTTAAGGTCTTAAAATCATATAAAAACCTTTTTTCTCAGAAACCTGATTTTTGGCACGACAACTATATTTAAATATAACTTAATATATATATAATAAAATAAATATAATATAAATAATATAATTTATATATAATATAATAAATATAATAAAAAATATTATATATATATGTAATTTACAAAAGTAAATTAATATACAGTTGACTTCTTTTTGCAGGTACGGTTGGTGGCATGATAAAGGGATCCATCCAGTTGATGAAAGATTCGACTTTCGTAAGAAAACTTCAGATTTCGTGAGTTTTCAAATGAAAATTTATTCTGAAGATCGAAAACTGAAAGGACTTGGTCAGTAAAAAAGTATTGCTGTTAATTAACTTTCTTAGTAACAAAATAAATTATATTTGTTTGAAAAACTATTTTGTAATTTATTTATTACCTTTGTGGAATTTAATATTCAATTTCAATTGATTTAATTATATATTTTACTTACGAAACAAAGTTTCTTGCCCCTGTATAATGGCTTCTTTTCATATTGTTATGTACTATAGGTTGCATAGTTTTCATTAAATCATTGAACTTAATAAAAAACCTTAAGCTTTAAATTTAAAAAGTGAACAATTTAAAAAAATACTTTACCAATTCAGTTTCAAGAAAAGAAGGACAAAATCGGAAGTTATTTTCATAAATGCTACTTAAGACATTTTGCAGCGATTCACTTTCTTAGAGTGCTTTTACAGCAGTCGATAAGTCATTCACCTTCTACGAGATTGCCTATGCATTACATAGCTTTAGAATTCGAAACTAAAACCTTTGTCCGAATATGACAATCTATTTTTGTAATGATTCAGCAAATTTACATTACATTTAAATGTACTCCTTAATCATCAACTTATTGGTCTTAGGAACACTTTATCAATAAATGTTTTCAAGTCAATGAACTTACTTGTTTTGTCAACAAAAGTTTTTTAAGCAAGATATTAATAACTAATATGATACTACTTCACATAGAATTTATTTGAAATTTTCATGTTTTTACAATAACAAATAAACAGTATTCAAAAATTAAATTATTAAATAAATATAATTTTTCTACAGTAAAAAAAAATATTTTAGATAAATATAAACTAATTTAAATACTTTATAAAATTACAACTTTATTTGATGCTTGCTCTGATATAAATTTTATACTTACTAATGTTCAGTACAAACTGTAAATCTCTTCTATCTTTTTGATAGCGGTAACCAAGAATTTGAATATTCGCGCTAAATGTACCCGCGTTTTTTCGACGCATGCGCTCACAGACTTTAAAAGCCGCGCATCTCGAAACAAATATCGAATTCTAGCCAATCATGTTTCGTAAGTGGACATTATCTCGAAAATACTCGATGTGGCAAGCAATCAAAGCCCGCCAGTGACGGTTGATTTACCACGGCGCAAGCACTGACAAGAGTAAAAAGAAGTCCACCGATATTCCGCCAAAAACGAATCCCGGCATGGACGAAAATACGAGACTCAGCGACGAGTACATCGACAATTCTGAGGAATTATCGCCACCAGAAAGGTAAGTCAGGTCATTTTGAATATGGGACGATTTTCTGGAATTATTCTTGGTAACTCAGACCTGTTCAGGTATACGAAAATGCGTGACCTGCCGGTGGAAGTAACAGGCAGGTGTTCATCCGCACGCTCAGGTAAGGTTAAGAACCCCTGGCCACAGTTTTCATCCCCAAATCACTACTAGATGTACCCTCTAAGACGCTTCAAAGTACCTGCCCTTAGAAAAAAATAGTCGCCAGTGATTTTTGTGCAAATTATAATGTCTGAAACCTGCTGGTACAATAGGTAAAACTCTTTCCAAAATTATTCCACACCTCTTGAAATTACGACAAGTAGAAAATTATTTTCAGTTTTTGACCTGTGAATGGAGTAAGTGTTTGTGTGAAAATGCGTGGAAAATGGCAGCTCTTAAGACGCTTTTCCACTTTCCTGTGTGGCGTTTATAATTTATCCTGATACCTCTGCATCCTTTCACGCTTTTTCTGAAAGTGCTCCAATTTTTCATAAATTTTTACTGCCAATTTTTGTAAGGAAAAGTTTGTTTATCGTTTGTGTGTGTAATTTTCTTGAACACACGACCACGTGTTCATAAATATTTTTTGTAGGACAAAT
Source organism: Diplolepis rosae (assembly GCA_030998225.1). NCBI lineage: Eukaryota > Metazoa > Arthropoda > Insecta > Hymenoptera > Diplolepididae > Diplolepis > Diplolepis rosae. The sequence goes on along the minus strand of JAPYXD010000701.1, from coordinate 21,612,801 downwards.
TTTTTAGAAAGTTGTAAAGTGAGTTAGTAGCATAGCAAATTCTCGAATTAGTTTTATTGTGATGAAATTTTTTTTAATCGATATTGCCATTAATTATTTATATTATTTAAAGAAATATTTAAGGTCTTATTAAATTGGTAAAAAAATAAGTATTAATATATTTCGTTCAATTATAAAATGTATAGGTTAAGTTTGTTTATATAGAAATATATTAAAACCTATTTTAATGACCTAATTTAGAGTAAAAGTTTACATATGCTTTAGATTCTACTCGACATATTGCTTTAAAATGAAAAAAAAATAAAACTGCTTTGTATTAATATTTACAGTTTTTTTGATATCTTTAATGTAATGAATATTTTTTAACAATAACAATGATTGAACATTTATATCTTACATAAACAGAAGTATGAAAACAGCTGAAAACTAAATTTGTTTTTCAAAACTGCAAACAGAAAGTAGTATTTTTCCAACTATATTCTAGTCTTATCACAAAGCTTCTTTAAAATATGCTATCCGATTTTGAAATAAATTAAATCTGCTATAAATGAAATCTTTGAATTATTTGTAAATGTATTTGCATGTTTGGAAACAATCAAAACGTTTCTAGCATTATAAAAATGAATTACAGCTTATATCTCCATTTCCACTAAAAAATTATTGTTGTTTAATTTTATTAAAACATTATTCAAATTTGCAGTAAAAGATTGCGTTTAGACGATGGCTGTAATAACAACCTAAATGCACTATCTGAAACATCGAAGAACAACAGCACGCATTGGTCATGTTCAGGTGACACAAGTCTTGTGGAACCGGAAATTTTGGAGGACATGGGCGTCAGTATGCTGGAAGACGAGAATAGCTGTGAAAGTGATCTAAAAAAGTTGCGAACGCAAGACCCTTCGCCAACACTTACTGAAAGTAATGATGGAATTCTTGATGATGAGAATACGGTCTACAGCAGACGAGATTCTATGTATAAACATTCCAGCTTTGAAACAGTCACAATGGATAAATATGATAGGTTTGCCCAACAAATTATTCCTAAATTATTAAAACGCATAGCCTCATTTAAAAGTGTTGATTAGCACTTCGAGATAAATATTATTGGTCTTGATGCTATATTACAGCAATGTAAAAATTAAACTCAAGTACGTTGCAAAATAGTTTTAAAAACGTATTTTAACAAAAATTTTAAAGGCTCGAGGAATTGATAGATTTGGACGATCCAACAAGTTTCTCCACTGCAGGAAATGAATCCGGATATGGTTCGAGAGCAGAAATTGAAATTTTTGGAGAAGCTAAACAGAGTATTCACAAGGAGGATCAGAATCCTACCTCAGATAAAAGTAATTTAGATTTACAATTCGGTTTACGTAGGAGAAAAAAACCTTCAATCGTAGGAGAAGATAAATTTAACAAATTATCAGATGAGATGATCTTGATGATATTAAAATGGCTTCCAAAACAATGTCTGGTAGGAAATTGCTCTTTATAGCTCATAATTAAATCGTTCTAATAAATGTATATCTATTTACTCAATAAAATATTTTTTGTCTCAGGTACGTTCCATGTTAGTGTGTAAAAGGTGGTGCCAAATAGCAAGAGACGAAGCGTTATGGACTCGTTTAGATTTGGGTGGTAAAGTATTAAGTGATGGAACTCTAGGTCATATAATTCCTCGAGGTGTTCATATACTAAGGCTGGCTCAAGCAGACATAAATTCACCAATATTCCATCCAAATAGTGAAGCAGTTGTAGAAAGCTACACCAGTAAACTACAGTACTTAGATCTTTCAATGGCTGTCATTTCTTCTGAAGATTTAGCTACTTTACTCTCAAAATGTAAATACTTAAAAAAGTTATCCCTTGAAAAATGCTTATTGAATAGATCATGCTGCGCAGAGATCAGTAAAAATGTAGAATTAGAAGTATTGAATTTGACTATGTGCGAGGGGATGGATCTCGAATGTGTTGGTAATTTAGTGAAATTAAAACGGTACTTATTTTATTTACAAACTTCTAAAAGTTATAATTTAGAGCAAAACATTACAACAAGACTCTGCTCTATTTCAGATTGAATTCTTTGAATGTGGCATGGTGTTCTCTCGATAAAGAATGCATGGCCCTTATGTGCAAGTCTTTACCTTCAACCATTACTCGGCTGAATATTTCCGGATGTCGCAAAACACTTCTTGATGAGAGTAAGTTTAAAAGCTTCTATGAAAACCTTTTTTGGTCTTATTACTTGATACATTTATATTTCCATTTTTGTTTGTTTTTATTGCAGATGTAAAGGATTTGCAAAAAAGCTGTCCAGATCTCGTAGAATTAGATCTGAGTGACTGTACATTACTGACAATAAATACAGTTCATAGTCTTTTGAAATTTACGCGTCTAGAACATTTGTCCTTAAGCCGATGTTACAGCATTCCAACTTCGATGTACATCAGATTAGCATATATGCCGTCTCTGATGTATTTGGATTTGTTCGGTTTAATGGCAGACCCAATATTGAAATCGTTTCAAGCTAATTGCGATGAAACCGAAATCAACAAGTTCCTATATAGCTCAGTTGCAAGACCAACTGTGGGAGTGAGGCGGACGAGCATTTGGGGTCTCAGAGTCAGGGATTAAGTTACAAATAATGATATCACAGAACTCAATTTTGGAAGAGACCAGAGACTGAAAATGTGTGTATTGTATACTCAAACGCATAATTTTGGTTAGATTTTCACAATTATGAAATACTTTTTTGGATTGCTTTTAGTTCAGTACTTGAGGTACAAATCGTGATACAAAAGTATTACTGTAACGATTCAGATATCTGTTCAGTCCAGATTTTCTTAACAACTTGTAAATATAAGTTAAAGTATTGCACAGGGACTTGTTATAGTGATTGTAATTGTTCTCTGAGGCTGTGCGTTAAAGATACTTTATTTTTAATAGTTTTACGTCAGTACAATTTAATTTAAAATTTACAGATGTACCAATTCTAATGCTACAATTTATTGATTTTTGATTAAAATTATTAACGTGTGGATACGGATTGAGTCAATGTAAATGTATTTGGAATGGACAGGATTATATTTTGTACTGAGATGTATATTCAAGTCATTTTAGGAACGCTGTTAAAAAGTTTTCCACTGTCGTGCATGTGCCTTGAACGAAAGATTGTTAAAGATAATTCCAGTTAATAAAATTTAAAAAAGAATTCATTTACTCTATTGTTTAATTATGAAATTGAACAATGCTTGAGGTAATTAAAAAAGAAAAATGGATAGTCCCTATTTTTAAAAACGACGTTGCTCCAAAAGAATTTTATCTATTGTGATTTCCATGAAATACCATAATACTAAATGTAAGCGAATGTTTTTTTTTACATTATGGAGTTTTCAATAAAACAATAAGACACTTATAAATAATCTGTTTATAATTTAAATGTTCTTTTGTCTAAAAGTTAATAAATTATAAACAGTTGTGAAATGAATTTGTTTATTCATTATGCTCCACACATTACAAAAAGTCTGCATGTCTCTACATTAAACTTTTATGAACATTGTATATATGTGAAAAAAGGTACCTAAGAACCCAAAAATTGATTTTTCCTTGTTGATCTATTATTATAATTCAAGCATTGCTCTTTCATTTGTGCCTGTTTTCATTCAAAATGACTCACAATTATCGGAGTTATTAACAGTCAAAGTCAGGACTGGTCAGGACGGAGCGTTAGAATTTTATTTTTCGGCCCCTTTTTCTCAGATCTGTGATTTTGGCTCTTAGGTACCTTTCTTTAGTCCGGGTCACACATTTGTCTCAAAAAAGAATATTTTAATTCTTATAAATAAGAACATTACTCTTTACTAATTTCCCTATTAATACTTTTACAACTGGGGCAAATTTTCTGTACAAATCAAGATAAAAATAATTCACTTGTTAATTATTACAGGAATTTTATGGTCATATATATATAAAAAAATAATCCCCATAAAAGTCAATAAATTTATTAATATATCCCTGAGAGCCAACTCTAATATTTACAAGATTTATCAACCAATGTGATGGGTCACTGTGCAAAAAAAATGACGGCAAAAAATTGGGTACAGGTCTGTTTCGACAATGCTGAACCTTTCATATTTTCCTACAAGAAAAAGACGTCCGCTTCTCGAAAATTACTCATTCTTTCTAATCAGAATTAAGACTTTTGTCTAATGAAATACACTGGTTTTCAGTAATGGAAATTGCTCTATCGGTGGAGTTGCAAATATGTTCAAAAACATATAAATATTTAAATTTGTAATTTTCGACGCTCATGCGTCTTATTTGGTAAAATTAAAGAAAAAAAATATTCAATTAGAAAAGTAGCACTTTTCTCATACGTTAAATGCTATTCTTTTATCTATTAATCTAAATCCGACGTATTTTTTATATCTAAGTGGTAAACCTCATGCTGTAGCTATTTGATCTGAAGACGGTGGTGCTTCTATCGCCTTTATTTCCTTTTTTAAAGGTTTTACATCACTCGTATCTGTTTCTCCTGCGTATATCGACTTCGACTCCTGTCTTTCTTGTTCGCTTTGCCATTTAACCTGAAAATAATTTTAAAACATTAAAATTTGAATAGAAATTCTTAATTTGTTTTATTTTACTCAAATTTGTATGAGTTAAATTTAATTAGAAAAACCATTGAATTTACCTTTTGTTTGTGCTGTTTCACAGCTTCACGAGTTCTATCAATGATCATTTGTTCCGTCAGGACTCCATCTTCAGAAGCATAAGCAGCTGCTTGCCAGGAAACACCCAATTTCGCAATTTCTCTTCCCGACATACCTTCCGTCATTTCCGCAACTTTACTGCAAAGCGCACTGTAATCAAACTGTGCAACCTTCAACCTTTTCTTACCTTCAGTAGCTGGTTGCAAGACAAATTTATCGAAGTACAAGCGCACTAAACGCTCTCTTTCTTCTCTACCTGGCAGTGAAAACTCAACCATTTCATCCAATCTATCATTCACCGCCCAATCAAACTGTTCAGGCGTATTTGAGGCCAACACCAACATAAATTTGTTACTCTGCTCGCCAGTTCTGTACAAAAATGCATTTAACATGGCTCTGAGATCTTCCGAAATTTGTTCACTCGACCTTTTTCTCAAAAATGCATCAGCCTCGTCTATGAAAAGCAAAAGGCCCTTCCGAGAGGTAGATGCCCAGTCAAAAACTTTGTGAATCGCTGTGACACCATCTCTTCCTAAAGGTGCTAAGTCACCTCCAGTGAGGATAGCATAGTCCATTCCAGAATGTTGAGCAAGCTTCTTGGCAAACATAGTTTTACCAGTTCCTGGTGGCCCGTGCATTAGAATATTTCTGTACATTCCTCTATTTTGTTTCGTGTTTTTTGTGGCGATTGCAACGTCACGAAGGCGCTCTTCGAGCTTTGGTGCTAATACGACTCCGGATAAAGCATCACTTTTTTGTTCTTTTAATTTCTTTACTGCTTCGACAGGATGTCGAACTGCATCTATGACTGAGAATCGAGACGTTTCTCTAACTAGGGATGGCTTTCCGAGACGAGATTCGATATAACGAGCTGCCACTCCAGTGGAGCCCTTGGCAGAGTAAACCCCGAGCGCTACTAAAGATAAACCTCCGGCAGCTGCAAGAATTTTTTCCCAATCTTTCAGAAGAGTTGTGACTCCAGTTCCTACGACTGAACCTACAGTTCTACAAAAAAGACAAGAAACATATAATGTAACATAAAATAATTCTTTTTAATATGAATAATTTAAAATTCAATATTTTTCATAACTTACTTAATAGATTCGAGAACAGTAGTTCTGTTTTCCGCAGCTTTTAGTCTAATTTTTTCGAGATTTAAATCTTGATTCTCTCTATCGATTTTAGCCTGGGCTCTTAATTTGGCATCTAATTTTTTCATTTCGTTTTTGTGTTTTAATTCCATTTCGTGCTCAATCGTAGCTTTTCTCATGGCTTCTTGTTTAGCAACAGATTCTTCTTGCCTTCGCAAGTTTTCTTCATTCATTCTCTGCTGTTGTGCAAGTTGTTCATCGTATCTCTTTCTAGCTAACTGATCTTGATATTGGGCCCTCATTTGATGCTGCTTGGTTTCTTCTGCCATGGTTTTTCTTCTCTCCTCTGCGTCTACTCGTTTTTGTTCTACTTTCATCTGCTCAATACTAGCTTCATACTTTTTGAGCTCTGTTTGCAATTCAGTTTGTCGAGTTCTTTCCTGTAACTTTGAAAGTTCTAGGGCTTCCAATGCGTGAGCTGCAAAATAGAAATAAAAAGAGATAAATTTTGTTAATCATATAACTATTTTTAAAATCATCTCATGAATGTCAAATGAAAGGTTAACATGTTGATTATACATTTAAATCAGTTGTAATCAATACAAAATTCTTATCGCAAATAAATAAAAAAATATATTTATTTGTTGCAGAAAAAAACGTTGCAAATTGTGGTTGAATAAAAATTAATAATTTATATCCTGCGTAACATTTTTGGTGGGAATTTGTTTACAATAAAAAACGACAAATGACAACAAACCATAACAATGCAATAACTGTATTTTTTAAGAGAAATTTGTGATTACTCGTTAATGTTTGTAAAACTATTTTTATTCAAGGAAAAAATAGTGTTTTTTAATGATTGTTTAATGATGCAATAGAAATCACAGTTGGACTATAAAGTAACGACAATTCCTAATGATTTGTTTCCTTGAAAAGAATCATATGAAATTACAATTAAACTTCTATTACATCAGTATTTAGTTTTTGAATCTTTTTACAAATATGTTTACTTCAAAAGACTAGAATAGCTTTACATTAAAAAATATCACAAATTTAATTCAAGAAGTTTAATGCTTAGAAAGTACATGAGGAATTTCACCAATTTCGATAACAATACCTTTCGGAACAATCATGTTTCTATTAAAATTTGCTAATTCTTGTACTCTGAGTCTCTCATGAAATAATTTATAAAATAAATATACCTAGAATTTAAAAAGCTTCTAGAAGATTGATTAAAAATCAAGAAAGGGAATTTTCATTGTTATTATAATTTTTAAATATTGTTGAGAAAATATTTTAATTTAGAAAGCTTTCATTCAAAACATAAAAATTTCATCATTCCACGTGGGAAATCTCATTTTTGTAGCATTAGTTACTGGGAAAATTCCTAACCCAAAAATGTCTAACTCAGTTGGCTTACGTAACCTTACATAATGGTGATACCGGTTACAGGGAAAAGATAACTGAAAAGTTGTAATACCCGATTTTTCCAGTTCCTTGGCTGCTGCAGCTGCTCGTTCCAAGGCACTAGAATCAAATCTATAAGCATCCATTTGAGTCTTTGGTGGTCCTTTGGCCGGTGGTCCATCATCTGAACCACCGCCGCCGCCACCTCCTGATGCCGGCGGTGGCACGTATTGTGAAAAGTCCTGCGGTTGTGTGTAACGATTCCCGAGCAACCACGACATTTTCTATGAAATCCTACGAACACCGACACCTTGAAAGTTACTTTTGTCAACCCGTTTTTTGGTTAAACGTCCCGAAATTGTTAACACCGTTCCACACGTGCACGTTTCTCGTTGTGTCTTGCTTAAATTGTTGTAAATTGTGGAACGATGAACTTTGGAACCAGTTTCCTCGTCCACAGCAGACGACGAAACTGAATGAACGGAATATCTCTGACGGAATCAAACGGAAATATCCGAACTTCTGCTAAATTTAAATTATGTCCGTGAAGGTAGCACTCCGATCATAAAGGAGGAATTACACCTCTGCATGCAGGTATTATGCATGCAGGTTACCATGGTAACATACAAGAGAGAAAGAGACCGACAATTTTCCTGTTTCTTTCCCACTAATATGTTACCATGGTAACCTGCATGCATAATGCCTGCATGCAAAGGTGTAATTCCTCCTTAAAAAATCCAAACTTTTTTTGATGGAATGATCTATTAGTCGGAGTGCTAACTTCACGGACATATTTAAATTGCATAAAGATATGGGCATGATATAGGCATGGACCATGGAGTAGGCATCGAGAATAGACATAAGGAGACCAAACCAACGACCAAACTAATGTAACTGAAAATGAGCATCTTTTTGTCAGAAGTACATTGATTGAGTACGAGAACTTCCCAAAAGATGACGCTCCTGCAAGTAGCGTAAAAAAATGAACTCTTCGGGTACTCATGGTTTATACCATGGAGACTAAATATAAGGAGACCAATCTCCATATATCCATTCCCGAAATGAAGTTCTGCCAAGTACATACACTGGGAAAAAAAACATGGTGAAATCAACGGGAAGGAGTCCCGTCGCCAATTTCACGTTGCGTAGCGTTGCTCTCCCGTTGAATCGCTGGTGCTATTCAACGTTGCACTCACGGTAGAGCCAACGTTAAATCACCCAAAAATTATCAGCTGTGGCAATACTCGCGATTGTTCTTGTCAGTTCTTTTGTTTTCCTAATAAAAGTTTTCCTAATTATATATTGGTATTTAAAAGTAAAGCACTGCCAATTTCAATATGGATACGAAATTGCGTCATCGTGTGATATTCTCAAATAACACGGCGTTCCAGCGTTAATATTCCCGGTGAATTGACGGGGCTGACATAGCTGGATTAACGTAAGTTTTCAACGCTACATTGACGGTGGCAGCACGTTAACCTAACGTTGTAAAGGCGCCGATGCTCATTCCCGTCAATGCAACGGGAATTTCCGGATAACCTGATGGTTTTTTTTTCTCAGTGTAGTTACAAAACTTCCCAATGAAGGAATGTGTGTTCCCTGGGTGCAAAATGGCGACGTCCAGCCCCCTGCATCTCTGAGTTGAAAATGACATGAATTGTGACTGGCTGCCATGGTGGCGCTGACTGTTCATTGGGCCGACTTACACGAAAATCACATTACAAAACATAGTTTTTTTAAGCTTTTCTCTGTAAATTTTCAAATTTTCGAGTTCTTGAACGGTAGTGAGATAAAGTTCGCGAGTTTAGAAACAACTTTCCAAAAAAATTGATGTAAAAAATGGTGAAATGTGTGTGTTTTGGGTGCAAATCCGGATATTGGCAATGAAAACTACCACCGCGGGCAAAGAGGCGCGCGTGTCGCGAAACAAATATGGCCGGCAGTGGTATACATTTTTCTACAGCTGCATATGGATAAGTTTACAAAAAACATATAATGAAAATAGTTAAGTTTTTAACAAATGTTAACTCTGCAGCTACATACACTGTGTGAATTTGCGAATGCCATACCGTCCTCAAGAAACCTAATAGAAGGTCAGAAAGTGGTGAATTCTGACATAATTATAATGAGTGGCGTGACTAGCAGAAGCAATGAAAGCATTGAGTTGTTCGCATTATGTCTTCAAACAAGTGCATTAACGTCAGGGCCACACACAATTACTGGCACACTAAAAATCAACGATTTGAACCATAATTATCTGGACCGAAGTGGTTTGAGCAAATTACCACTTGCTTGCTCTGATCTTTTATTTTTAATCTTCTAAGCCACTCTGCTCTTTTGCCGACAATTTCAAGGCTTCCGAACAAATTTTTGATTTCAATATTAATTCCACTCTCTGGCACTTCATGGAAACTTAAGTTCTTATTTTTGTTCATTCTCGAGTCGCAACCTTTTACACAACATTTTGTTCTGCACTCCGATTTTCGCTGTTGAGGTGAAAATTCCATTTTGAAAACTCAAGAGGAATGAATTAAGATAGATAGGCCACAAGATATATGCTCTTTTAAAAACACTTTTATTAAGTTTATTGGCAGAATAATATTAAATTTCCATATGTCAACGTTAATGAATGTATACCACTGTCGGACATTATTATTGGTTTATGTTGCGGCCGGTGGTGTCGCATTCTAATTTTAAACTCCCAATAAGTCTTGCTCTGACAAAGTTCGTTTTTTCATTGTACCGAAGGATGAAAATACGATAAAATTATGGCAAATTGCTATCCTTCGCGATGACATCAAATTAAATGCAGGTCATGCGATTTGCGTAAAGCATTTTAAGCCAGAAGATATTCTTCAAGAGAGGTTAACCTATGCGCCCGATGGAGTAACAGTTTTGGGAAGAGTAAGTACATCGAACACATTGTTTATTTTCTTAATTAGTTTAAAATAAAACAATTCATTTAATAGAGATATTAACAATTAATTTCATAATATAATAAAGTTTAATGTCTCAATATTAATAAATTGTATCTAGTTGTGCAATGAATTTTTTTTGCACCGCAATAAATGTCTCAAATACTTATCTCAAACAAATTTAGTTACAAACATTTTGTGTGATAGAAGTTAAAAAATAGATAAATGAAAGTGACTGAAAACAAGAATAGATGAAAAAGAATATTTTTTAAAATTCTGAATTAAAGTTAATGCGAGCCTGTTAAAATTGGATTGTGTTGAAATGGAAAAAAATTGTCTGATTTCTAACAATTTTGTTATTAAAATAAAGTTTTGAACTTTATAAAAGAATATGTTTAGATTTTTTGTTAATTTACATTCCTTGCTTCTTATAGCTCATAGTTTTACTGAATTACATAGGATTCCTAAAGTAATAGGAATTGAAAACTTAAATTTATAATTAAAAAAAATTAAGATAGCTGATATAAAGGAGGCCAATCTCACATACCAAATATTATATTTATGAGATGTTCAAAATGGATGAGAACACCGTATCATCTAAACAAAAAAATTAGACGTTAATATAAGTTATCAGAGAATTACTTTTATTAGATAAACTCCAGTCAATTAAAAAATCACTTTTACTCGATGTTATTTATACAATAATCTAAGTGCAATTTCTTTTAAAACTATTTCACTGCTTTGAATTATAATATATTATAATAATATATTATTAATATATTTCATAGTATAATATTAACAAATTTTAGTCCAAATTCCAAATAGTATTTTTGAAATTTTTTTTTTGAAAAAGAGTTTCATTTAATTACAGTAGTAATATATAGTATATGTATTATATGTTTTTGTTATATGTTATATTATATATGTGTTATATAATATGAAAAATTATCAAATTTTATTGTAACGAGGTTAATTATTAGTATTAATATTTAAATAAACGCAAAACAATAATAATATAAAAAACATGATGCAAATAATGCAATTCCCGCCAGAATTTAGAAATTAGATTTTCTGCCTAAAGTGAATTTCTTAACCTTTTCGAAGAGAATAAAATTTTGTGAAAAATATGAAGATCTTATTAGGTTATTGTTATCTATAAGAAAATGCGATAAAATAGTTTTTATTAGGAGAAAATTAATTTTTTATGCTTTTTCCTATGCATTTTTTTGAATCTAGGGCCTATGAACAGTCAGCGCCACCACCGGCGGCAGTCAACTTTCACGTAATTTTTTTCTTATGCATTTGGTGGCAAGATACAGGGGGCTGGCGACGTCTAATACACGGGTGTATGCCAAAATCCCGATGGGTCAAAATCCCGACTAGTGTAGTGTGATCGAGTTTTCAATGGAAAATAAAAGCATGACCGAAACAAACAACAGATGGGCGTGTGCTGTGTGTCGAGACAACTGTGGAAGATTGGCTATCCTATCTGCTCGCTAGGTGGTGCTGACCATGAAATAAATCTCATACGCATAAATAAAGAAAATATAATGTATATTTTTTCGTAATAATAAAGAGTAGAATATAAAAATACATTTAAGATAAAATCAATAACATTTTTTTTAATAAAATTCAGAATTAATTAAACCAAGCTCGATCTGATTAAAATAGATGGAATTTTTTTTATAAAAAGTGACTAGTTTCAAGGTTATGTGTGAAAAATCCCCATTAATTGGGCAGAATTCGAACCTAATTAAACAGATGGTAAAGTTTTTATATAAAATTAGTAGATTTAAGGTTATGTGCGGAAAATCATCATTAATTGGACCAAACTCGAACCTAATTAAACAGATGGTAAAGTTTTTATATAAAATTAGTAGATTTAAGGTTATGTGCGGAAAATCATCATTAATTGGACCAAACTCGATTCTAATTAAACAGCTGGTAATCTTTTTATATAAAATTATTAGTTTTTAGGTTATGTGCGGAAAATCACCATTAATTGGACCAAACTGGATATGATTAAAACAGGTGGTAATGTTTTTATATGAAATTTATTAGATTTAAGTTTATCTGCGGAAAATCATCATTAATTGGACCAAACTTGATCCTAATTAAATAGATGGTAATGTTTTTATATAAAATTATTAGTTTTTAGGTTATGTGCGAAGAACAATCATTAATTGGACCAAACTGGATCCTAATTAAACAGATAGTAATGTTTTTATATGAAATTAGTAGATTTGAGGTTATGTGCAGAAAATCATCATTAATTGGACCAAACTTGATCCTAATTAAATAGATGGTAATGTTTTTATATAAAATTATTAGTATTCAGGTTATGTGCGAAAAGTCATAATTAATTGGACCAAACTTGATCCTAATTAAATAGATGGTAATGTTTTTATATAAAATTATTAGTATTAAGGTTATGTGCCAAAAATCATCATTAATTGGACCAAACTCGATTCTAATTAAGCAGCTGGTAATGTTTTTATATAAAATTATTAGTTTTTAGGTTATGTGCGGAAAATTACCATTAATTCCATAGCGGAACCATGTCCTAGAATACTTTGACCGTTCTCTGACTGTTCTATGACCGATCTATGACCTCGCATTATTACGGCTAAGAACGGTAAAAAAGACATTAAAAGCTTTGCAATTATGATTCTGTGGCGAAATTTGGATTAGAAGGTGAAGCAATAAATACAATTATCTTATTTTTCAGCGATAAAAACTAGGAATACATCATGTACCTCTCATTGAAGGCAGTGCAGTGGTTCACCATATGCGGAATGTCTCCACCAATAGTAAACCTTCACGGTGGAGACGTTCCGCCAATTGTGAACCACTGCACTGCCTTCAATGACAGGTATTATGTTTTTCTAGTTTTTATCGCTGAAAAATAAGATAATTGTATTTATTGCTTCAGCTTCTTATCCAAATTTCGCCACAGAATCATAATTGCAAAGCTTTTAATGTCTTTTTTACCGATCTTAGCCGTAATAATGCGAGGTAATAGAACGGTCATAGAACAGTCAGAGAACGGTCAGAGTATTCTATGACCGTTCTTTCACATGGGTCCGCTAGGGAATTAATGATGATTTTCCGCACATAACCTTAAATCTAATAATTTTATATAAAAACATTACCATCTGTCTTAATCATATCAAGTTTGGTCCAATTGATGATTATTTTCCGCACATAACCTTAAATCTACTAATTTCATATAAAAACATTACCATCTGTTTAATTAGGATCGAGTTTGGTCCAATTAATGATGATTTTCCGCGCATAACCATAAATCTAATAAATTTCATATAAAAACATTACCATCTGTTTTAATCATATCAAGTTTGGTCCAATTAATGATGATTTTCTGCACATAACCTAAAAACTAATAATTTTATATAAATATTATGCGAACTTAAATTCTCGATAATTTATTAAGGTTCTAGAGTTCTAAATTTCTCGGATATTTAAATCCGATCACGTTCTCGTGATTGTGACCGTCATTTTAAGACAACTTGAGCATTTACAGAGAATTTAAGGGAATTTTACCATACCTTCACCAATATTTTCTTTATCATTAAGCCTTATAATATTGTATATTTATTTCCAAACACTATGAATTGGAATAGTGAAGGTTTCATAAAAATAAACTACGAAAAATGTCAAGTTTTATCGGAATTCAATATCAAAAAAAATTTTTTATAGCCATTATATTAAATTCAAACATAAAGAACAAGTAATTCAAGTTTTCTTCTCACAAATTACGCTTTGATTTAAATAATTGTATGACAGTTTCGGGACAGTTTATGCACTTTTTTAAGTGCTCTATTTGTCGAGTGGCATGCTTTCTGTACATCTGATCACAGTATTTGCACTTGAAAGAAGCTTTATTTTGTGTTTATTAATAATTTTTTTTTAAAAATTCCAAACTATATTCTTTTTTTTCCATTTTCATTGCGCACGTTACACGAACTTCCAGAACATAGCATTTATCAAAAACAATTGAAAGCTTGAACCGTTACCCCGTTACGGAAAAATATTTTTGAATTCTCATAAATTCTCGAAGAGCACATTCATCAAAGAAATTCTCAGTCATATTCCCGTGCTCCCAGACATATTCTCGGTCACATAAACTCTTTAGAATTTAGAACTCTAGTCTAACCTTGAGATGAAGGTCAACGGCGGTAAGTGGCAGCACTGTCGTCGCATTCGATTGAATTTCTTGCAATTCCTCGAAAGCGAGGCGAACGTAGCCAAACGTAGCCAGGTTCCGTTGACTCAGTGAGTGTGCTGTTTTCAAACATGGAGAGGTTACTTTTTTGAAATAATATGTGGAAAATAGGCAGCCGAGGTGTTGTCGGTTTATTAAGTGTGTTCGCCGGGTCCGTAATTCTTTATAACGCCTGGGGACCGATTCTAGTCCTTGCAGTTCTTCTATTACTGGTCGTGAACACGTGCTACTCGCTTCTCATCAACGACAGGCTTGTGTCGCCTCACACTTTGCTGGCATTGGAATACGTTAAGGAAACTGCTTCAGAGTTGAACGACGTCCTTAAATATATTAGCGATCTATTGTTCAGCTCCATCCGAGACTTTACAGACATCGCAAAACGTTACTATCGTCAACGCCTCAACTATAATATGAACCGTCCCAGAAGAAGCTCTTACCATCTTAGCAGTGATTCATCCAAGGCCAGGGACTCGTCATCGTACCCGAAGACAAACGTTAATCAGCTAACTCCCATACCAAGGCGAAATTTCCACAATGTTGATGACTGGAATGAGGGTAACCAATATGTAGAAAACAGTGAATCTGTGATTAAGCATACTTCCACCCCCCTGGTTCCTTGGAAGAAAGAAAACATGCAGAACGGAGAACCTCAACAGCTTTCCTTTCAACGATCTCCATCTAAGATTTCTCCACTGCAAAGTAGAAATCATACATTGTCTCGTGGAGAGGAGACAATTTTCAGTCCTGAAGGCTCACCTTGGGGGACCAGCATCAGTCCGAAAATGCGTGCAAAAGCTGGAGGAATTAAGACTGTACAGACTATCGCGGGACCACTTTTAGCATCTACGAGATACAACATCGATACTAAGTGAGTAATCATTGTTTTTCTTATTCAAATTTTATATAAGTTATAGGTTACATTTAAATACTAGCATTTCAAGCTATGAAAAATTAAATGCCTCAGAATTATAGTTCTTACCTTATTTTTATTTAAAAAATCAAAATGATATTCAATTATAACCTTTAAAATCAAAGTTTTTGGTATTTCTTTAGATGAAAAACCGTGATATTAAGTTCAAATCACTAATTCATAACTATGCATTAGAATTTTTATTTAAAAATACAGTTTTTACATGATATATTTACTCATTAAATTACGTCCAAAAGACGCTGGCAAAGTATTTTTGGCATCGAGAAATTGAATTTCTTAATTATTTATACTAAGATATTTTGAATGCAAAAAATGATCAACGAAATTATTTTAATTTTAATCATTCTTCCGTTTTACAGAATTTACTCAGACGTGACATCACCAGGTTTGACTACCCGGTTGTCGAAATACGCCTCGGATATTAACAACAAATTACTTCATCAATCCCAGTATGGAATGGGGCACTTCCCAAAAGTAAATCTCAATGCGAGTCCCACGCCTCTGATAAATACGAAAACAGCCAAAATGAGAATGCCCGTAACTGTAAGAATAGCTCAACCCGACGCGATAAGATACAGTTCTCAAGAGAAGCATAAAATCTTGAACATGGTATGTCACCCTGAAACTCCGAACTCACCCAATGTCGTCCAAGCTCTTAGAGAAATATCTTTGAAACGTCATGCTTCAAGAGAAGATGTAACTTCAGAACTGGTCAAAAAACAACGAACTGATGGAATTTACAGCGAAGAATTGGAAACTTTAGAAGAAATGACTCAGAAGAGAACCAGAGACGAATCCTCGAAATCAGACGAGGAAATATCGCCCTCACATATGTCTGCTAGGCCTATAAAAAGATCGAAAGGCCAATCGTGCAATGATATTTTGAATTCATTTAGTTCTAGCGTCCATGTTCTCTCTGGTGTTAAAAGAAAAGCTAGTAAGTTTTTATCATTTGAGCATATTATTCCAATTTTATACCTTTTATAATTATTGATTTTCTTCTTTTTCAGCGGATATTTCGCGAAGCAGCACACCAGATCTTGAAAAGCATTTCAAGTCCTTAGATAAGTCACATAATGATGGCTTTTCCACATTTCCTCCTCAGACTGAAACACCTAAAGCAATGCAGCGTTACGTAAGCGAACCTTTGTCTGTCAATAATGCTATACATAATCCAGAACAAAAACCTCGAAGACAAATTTCTCCTGAATTCAACACCAACGTGGAAGAAAGGTCTGTTTGTAATCAGAGTGGATCTCCAGACAAAAGAGATCATTTGGAAATTAAAAGGCCACAGGTTATGCAGAAGCCAAAACATAGTAGTCCTGTGAAGCTTGCTGACAAGTTATTCATGCGAGCAGAACCGCAAAACAACGAAAAACTACGTAATTTGATCAAAGAACAAGAAGATAATCTCAAATCTAAATTTTCGATGGAAGATAAAGATGAGATAAAAAAAAAGGACATTGTCAATATGAGACAAACCAGTATGCGAGCGAGACTTCAAAGCATGTTCGATGCCATATCTGGAAAGGGTAAGTTTCCAAATATTTAAAATCAGTCATAAATTTTATATTTTCTCGTATTTGTTTATAGGAGCAAATAAGATTAATCCCGACGTCGTTATTCAAGCTGAGGATGTTAAGGATCCAGCATCTAGTGCAGTTTCAACAGATTTTACATCTTTGTGCTCTTCAACCACGACAATCAACACAAACACTTCTCCAATCCTGTCACCAGTTGTGCCAATCTTGAAGACAAGTATGAATAAGAAGTCTCCAATTAAGCACGTTACATTTAGTCTGCCTCGTGGAGAACCTGTAACCACCACGAGCGCTTTATCTCTTTCTACGAGTGAAAACGTTTCTTCTAAAACCGAAGATGCTAGTCAGTCAGAAGCGCCAACATCAGTTGGATTTTCTGTTAGTACAGCTTCTACTGGGAACTCAGCTGCTCGGGCGCTTTCATTTGGCATGAATACTAGCAGTGCTCCAACTTCCACTATTCAAGATTCATCTAGCCTTTCCTCTACTAGTATTGCTACATCAGTGGTTACAGCTCCAACTGCTTCAAATACTCTGTCATCAATCACTGGAACTGCACCTTCGATTTCTACAAGTTTAAACAACTTTTCGAGTATACCTCAGAGTTTAAATACGTCTCAGAGTAGTACACTATTGGTTTCGAGTACTGCTCCATCTACAACAGCTCAGTCTACCGGCTTCACATTCGGTGCTACTGTAAAATCTCCAACTTCATCATCTTTACCAACTTTAGGACAAAGCGCCTTGGTTATCAACCAAAATATGGCATCATCTGCAACTACTTCTCTTCCTAGTGCAACATCTTCCACCCCTACATTCATTACAACCACCACTCCCGCCACTGCTCCTGTCTTTGCATTCGGAGATAGCAATTCAGCTTCTCCAACAACCAAGAGTATAGGATTCTCCCGTAACTCATCTATCGAACAAAATACTCCAAAAACTCAACCTCCACCAGCCTTCGGATCAGTGTCATCCAGCTTTTCCTTTTCTGGAAGTGCCGCTCCAGTTTCTAATAGTTCAAATTTACCCAACAACATAGAGTCAACTTCCTCCGGGTTCAAAACTTCAATCACGACGCCTACCTTTTCGTTTGGAAGCGCACCTGCCACAAAGCCTAGCTCTGTTTTTGGCGCATCCACTTCCACTCCCACAACATCTGCACCAATTTTTGGTGGAAGCAACTCTACTCCAAGCTTTGGATCTACAACTAATCCTGCAACAAATCTTGGAACTAATTCTACAGCCAATTTTGGAGCAATTCCTACAAATACGGTTCCGAATTTTGCAGCTGACTCAACAGCTTCTAGTTTTGGGAATAATAATACAAACCTAAACTTCGGAGCTGCAAACACAAATACTGCGAACCCTTTTGGAAAGCCTGCAACAACAGCTTCGATATTTGGATCACCTGCAATGACAGTTGCAACTACAACTCCTTTTGGGAATGCCAACAGCCAAACTCTTTTCGAAAACACATCAGCGTCAGGGACATCAAGTGCATTTGCAACTCCAAAAACTACAGCATCGATCTTTGGATCGAATTCTAATACTCCAACATTTGGAACAGCAACAAGCACTCCTAGTTTATTTAGTAACAATAACGTTAGTTCTGTAGCTCCATCAACCCTACCAACGTTTGGACCTTCAGCGACGTCTTCGAATATGTTCAGTCAGGGCAACACGAACATTAGTGCGCCACCAGCAGCTTTCGGAGTATCCACTACGACTTCTAGTTTATTTAGCGGGGCTAATGCGAATGCAGCGACGTCTTCAACTGCAACTCTTGGAGCAACTTCAAATACCTGCAATCAATCTAAACCTCCTCCTGCATTTGGAGCAACAACTCCTTCCACTTTCGGAAGTACAGGTACTTCACTTTTTGGAGCTCCAACTACAAACTCTACTGGATTCAGTGCAACAAGTCCTGGAAACAATGCGACCCCGATTTTTGGTTCTTCGAATACAGCATTACCGGTATTTGGAGCACAAAACCCAACAACTGCAACTTCAGTTACCCAGAACAACAGCTTTGGCTCTGGATTTGGAACGACGAAGCCAAACACTCCTTCATTCGGTTCGACGGCTACTACGACAGCTGGTTTTGGAACAACCCCCACTAATAGTTACCAGGCTTCAAGTAACAATTTTGGAACTGGGAATAATAATCCTCCTGCCTATGGAAGCAGTTCAGCGTCATCTTTTGGCTCTCAAACTGGAAGTGTTTTTGGAACTACAAACACGTCTGTTTCAGCGTTTGGAACTCCAGCTAACAGCAATAATGGAAATAATAATACTAATGTGGGTGGCTCGTTCAGTTTTGGAGGAAGCCAAGGGCAAACGCAACCAACATCAACATTTTCGTTTGGTGGTGCGAGCGCTAATAATAATAGCAATGCCAGTACTACTGCGGGAGCACCATTTCAGTTTGGTTCATCAGCTTCTAAACCAGGTCAGTAAATTATTATATTTCAGTATATTTACAGTTTGTGCACTGGAATTAAATGAGTTATAAAAACATAAAGTTTCTCTATTTGGCTTTCCAAGCATAAGAAATGTGGTAAAAATTATAAATGATTCACTGTTCAGTTATCGAAAAAATAAAACTTACAATTTTTATCTTATATATGGGCTCTCATGAGAGAGTTAGTCAAGATCAAACAAAATATTATGAAATTTATATGAAGGAAGTTACATAGATAAAAAACTTATTCAAATTAATAACTTGAATATTTTTAGATATCTCTATTTTCATTTTATAACATTTTATTCATTCATTTACATTCATTTTATAACTGAATTATTTTAGATTACGAACACTGAAAATTTTTTTAATTTTTATTTTTGAATGAAAATTAATGATGTATTAAATTTTCAACATTTTATTGATAAATCACACTTAGTTTACACTATTTACATTTAGTTTTTAAATATAATAAAATTTGTTTACTAAACTTAGTATTTTTTTGATAGATTTAAATATTTGCAAAGTTATAAATCTTTGAAATGATTTGTTTGCTTTTTACAATTGGTATATTCTTTCATTTTCAGCTACTGGATTCAACTTTAACGCGCCTTCTTCTACACCCAACATCAATTTTGGCTCATCAGCCCCTCCAACTTTCAATGCACCGAACCCGGGGACGAACAATTTTGCAGCTCCTGCTGGAGGAATGTTCAGCATAGGAACTGGATCCACTGCACCGCGATCAAGAGCTTCGCGACCGAGAAGGCAAAGATGATGGAGAATGTAAATTTAATTTAATTTTTTTTTTTTCAGTAAAGCCAGTCGTTTAATTTCTGTTGAATCGTGTGCTCAAATATGCTCAAACGTGTGTTGTACGTAGCTTTTTTATTTTATTCAAAGTGCTAGCAATGGCGCAACTAAATTTTTAATAATTAACCTGAAAGTTAGTATATTTTTATTCTCTATAAAAATAAAAATAATTTTCTAGCTTGTTAAACACAATATTATTTTTAGAGTTAATGAAGGGATTTTTATTACTTGAATTCAAGAAACAAATTTAACGAATCGTAATGCTCTTTTATTTTTTAACCACATTTTTTTATTTCTTTTAAATATATCTTTTACATCTAATTTTGATTTCGTTAAAATGCATAAAATTACAGTATTCTTACTTTGTCGTATCGTGCATCAGATATCATGAGCATATATTTATGTCACGAATTATTAATTAGGAGTGTTCTTTATTTACAATTCTAGGTTGTGCTTTTCGCAAGAAAAGGAGTATAAAATTATTTAGTTAATTTTTTTATTATGAAAATAAAACAACAGAAACCAATTGAACAAAGCACTTGTTCAAACCTCTATTTTTTAGGAATATGTTATTTTATTTCGGGCTGTAAAAATTTGTAAAATAAAAATGTAAATAGTCAAATAATGAAGGATATAAGTGACAATTTACTAAATTAAGCAACCGTTCTTGCCTTGGTTAGTTGCGTCCTTGCAGTTTAATTATAACAATACAATTTATTCACGATATTTGATATAAATAGAACACATACGTTTGACAGAAATAATATTGTAATGTAGTTATAAAATGGATTTGTTTGATCATTTTTAATTAATGTAGTGATATTTTATTTTATATTTCAGATAAAGACTTTGAAATGATAAGGTAGCAAACGCAAATTGCGACTATAACATTACACAAAAGTAAACATAAGTGATGTAAAACATCAAAGAAATATTTTAAAAAACTTCCTTCTTCAATACAGTGAAAACATGTAAGCTTTCGAATTTCTAGAGTGGATTTAGTTTCACTGCTGTGAATCAGAAAAAGGTGATTGTTTATTTTTTAAATTACGTAACGTAAAAAATGTAAATATTTGCAAGTATTTAGCTAATTAATCTTAGCGCGAATAAATTGTTTGTTTAAAGTAATAGAATTGACTGTACAGTTACAATTAGCTTAAAAAAGCGCCTGTTTCGTTTTCGATAAAAAAAACTGTTTTAGATTTAACGAAGGAGAAAGGGAATAAGTGAATTGGTTTAGAATGTAAGTGGATGGATTTATATGATTAATTTCGAGAATATACGAGAAAGATGCGTACTCGAATTTTGTTTGTTAGTGTACTCTGTGTATGATTTATATCATAATAGTAAAGGGGATATGCGTACGAAAAACTTTTCATTTCTCGAAACTTGTATCATATTAGAATTAGAATATCGTGCGAAATAACAGGATTTAAGTTTCATCAATACATGTGGAAATTAATCATTTTAATATTTATAATAAGGCGTTTAGTAATATATTATTATGAATGACTATCGTACGTGAGCAGAGTAATAAAACATATTCTCATATTATATGTAGTGTCTCTTCTTTTTCGTAATATCTTATTTATTTTTGAAATATATTGAAATAATTCAAGTAAACAATAAATATCCATTTTATTTGATTGCCTTTAAGGCCTTTAATCTACTGGACCACATGACGTCAGTAATTGTCATTACAGTATGTTATTTTAGTTATTAATTTGTTAATAACATTACAGAATAAGTTGATCCATAGTCTTAACTTCGACTAAATATTGAATTATGATTTTTTTTTTAATATAATGTATTTTTCGAAATACAAACTTTATCCTTTGTTTTTTACTTTCAATATTTATAGATGAGTTTCAAAAAATTATTGAATAAAAATAAAGCATTGTAGAAATAACTACACTAAATAAATTTGATAATTTTATTTCAAAATACTGAATTTTGTACAAGAGAATAAAGTCTAAGAAATGTATATTCTGACAGAACGAAAGAAAATGACAATGAAAAAAAATTTTAATTTAATAAAATTTCTGCTTTAAAATGTCATCGATTGTCCAAATTTAATCAGTTTTTTTAGTTTCATCTTTCACAAAATAACTTCTAGTCAATGTAATTTATATCTACAAAATTGACTCCTGATGAACAACAAATCTGATCTGTTAAAAATTTTACTCGTTAATTCATCAAATTAATTAAGTAATCGAAAGGAAACTATTTTTTTGATCGTGGTAAGACTGGAAAATAGTTAATAGATGCCGGCTTCATTTTGACAAAGTACTGTACCTTTTGAGTTAAGCCGAGCGTGGCGCGGGTGCGTTTGTCTTGTTTCTAGGCACCGTGAAACTCGCTTTCTCATTGGTTGTCTAGGGTCGCTGCAGAAAAGCTCAGCTAATCATCAAATCCGTTACAAGAGAACAATGTTTGAACGGTCGCCTGGTGCCGCGGCCATTTTAGGAACATTAGAAGGAAACCAACAGTACAACCAGAAGGACGGGAACATCTAGGTTCGGCAGCGGCCTTTCTAACACCTTAACATCACCACCATGGCTGACCCGGAAAAACAATCCGAACAACAAGCGATTGTGCAAAAGAAGACTGTCATCGGTGAGTGGAAACATTTAATATCTCATTTTATTCGAATCTGTTCAGTTTATACCCTCGTCCCGTTACCGCCGCCGAAGTTACCCTCGAGGCCGAGCTGCGCTTCTTCGTAATGGCGCCCGCGTCCGCTGTTCTTGTGACCATGTGGCCGGCATGTTCAGAATTCGAAATTACTTATCCTCGACATTACTTTTTGTTTTCTCTTTTTTTTCTGATTCATGAAATACTCGAGTTTTCGGAGATTCATAAACTCTCAGTAACGTTGACTTGGGGTAGGTTGTGTTAAAAAAAATATAGCATGCTTGGGGTTCTAAGATCGATTTCCAGGAAGCGCGAAGGGACTACGCCTTCTCTGGTTCGAGTGGCCCCCAGGTTGTTCATAACCTCAAAATCACCGGTGATTCGAGCTCCGAAACACAAGGCACGTTTCGGAGTCAGATGTAGACCTGTCGAACTTTCTCGAAAAGTAGTTATGGCTGCGGTTCATCATTTTTATTTCTGTAATGATAAATCATCAGTTTTTAAACGAATCTGGGAACACATCGGATTACGGATTATATAACTTCCAACTTCGCTCGTAGTTAAAAATTCGAGATTTTGAGTTTTTTTTATTGGTGCTCCAACTTGATTTTGAACATTGAAAATTTTATCTTGCTGAATAGAATTTTTAAATATTTCAACAAGAACTTGATTATTGAGATAAATGACAGCACATTTTCTAGAGTTTTAGAAGTTATCTATGAAACGTATAATTATTATATTATTTCTATGTTTGAAATTAAACTTTGTTTTCTTAATTAATTACATTTATATATTGAAATCCAAATTGTACTTGAATTTCTGATTATATACTCGCACACTTCAGTAAGCTTTTGTGTGATCTCAACAATAATAGGATCTGTTATAACATGTCGTTGACAATATACGATTTCAAACGCTTTCCTATCTATTGTAAGCTATGTACATTCTATTTTCTTAGAGGTCGAAGCTTAGCTAATATTTTTATTTTTGTTTTGAATCAGGTTATTTTGGGGTGGAATATTTCAATTTCGAAAAAGGACCTTGTGGAAACATGATAAGTTTAATCTACGAAACATAGCTTATTTCTATTCGTAATTTTTATGCGCCAGTTTGTATTAATCTTTTGAATTACGAAATGATATGTTTTTTAATTCTCAATTTTTATTAATCTTGAAGTTCGATAAATAAAAACTTGTTTCAAGTTCATAAAATTAAGTAGAATTTACATAAAAATCTTCAGATGAATTTAATTTTTAGTTAAAATTTAAAGCTTTCAAACTCAATTAGCTAATTTAGAATAGGAATATTTAAATAGTTTGTTTTATCAGAAGTTTCTCTAGGTTATAATATATATTTTCTAACGAAAATATAGAAAAGCAAGCCTATTAAAAGTGTAGTGAATAAAATCGATTCTTAAACTTACGACCTGGATAATGAGGGCCGTGTGTGAAATGTGTCTGTGAGAATATTCTTACGTCGTGTTTTGATATAACCAATCTCATTACCTGCTTGTTCATTAACGCAGGTAATAAATTATTGAATTTTCAAAATCACTTTACGTTCGTTTATATATTTATGTTTTCGAAGTCACATCTAATGTGAATGACACTCACAAGATCACGAGTCTAGAGACTTGATTGCTCATCGAAATACGATCAAGATTTTCTTACACCTGCTTATCTTTTTATACAAAACTTAATTGAAAGACGTGAATAAAAACACGATTTATTAAGGATATTAGCATAAAGTATTGAAAAATATAAATATGTAAAATATAATAAAAATGAATAAATAAAATAGAAATGACTTGATATAAAATAAGTTGTGGAAACTCAATCTTCTAAGTCTTGGCGTTAATAAAACCTTGACCTCATTTGAGTAACTCCTAATGCATTTGCTAACAATCAGTTTCTTTTATTAATTTTAGTTACAAAAATTTCTACTTCTCTTGATATTATATAGATTGCTTTCAGAAAATTTATTTTCAACTTTCTTTTTAGTTTATAGTAATCATGTGCTTTGTTAATTTTTCTTTTTGTTACTAACCAAAATTAGATAATGGAATATATATTATATTTATAAAAATTTCTATTTAAATTAATATTTTAAAAGATCCAGCTTTTCAGAAACTGAAAGTCGTTTAAAAATTGTATTCTAATGGTTTATCTCCCTCATTTTCTACAAAGTACGTTCATTTTGACCTAATCTTTTAAGAATTTCATCATTTTTATGATGTAAAGATACTGTAAGTTTCAAATTTCTTTCTACGCAATCTTTCCTTTTCCGTGAACTTGTTTCTTGCATAATCACCGCCTTTGCAGTTTTAGCCACACGCCTCCTCTATCAGATATACTTTAACCATTCACAATCTCAATAAAAAAAAACCTATTCATTTCTCCTTGTAATCAGTATCTTGAAAGATTTTCAATAAATTTTTGATGATTACGTTTACAGTATTTGTTTTTTGTCTAAGTTTTATTGAGTTTCTACAGTCAGATCTTTATACAGATCTGATAGATAAACAAGATATAATTTATAGGAGTTAGAAATGTACGTTGAATACAACCTTTTGCAAGTGTTTGCATGCCAGCTCTTCAAGTGCGATCAACGTCAAAGCTAACGTGCTTCAGAGACCAGGCATTCGATGAGGATTCGGGAAATTCGAATCCGATTCGAAGTTAAGGAAGATGATGCATTGTCTGCATTTAGGAAAGAATTTGACACTCATGGCCATCCCTTGTATAAATGACCAAATCCCTGCTACCATATATCGAATATTACTTCCTTTTCGTTATTTGTTTAATGTCTCTCTTCCCAATATTCACATTCATTATTAAAAATATTTTGTTATCATAGAAAAATTTAAATTTTAATTCATCAAATTTTGATGTTGCAGCTACCAAAGTCACCGGGACTGTGAAGTGGTTCAACGTAAAGAGTGGCTACGGGTTTATAAACAGGTGAGTCCTTGAATTTTTTTAAAAAAATTTTGAAGTTGAGAAATTTTTATTATTTTTTTTGAATTATATTAGGATTTTAAATCAATTTATTTTCTTATTCTTACTAAATATTCTGTTATGGGATTCAGGTAATATATTCACTCCTATACCCCCCCCCCCCCCCCCCATATATATATATATATACACTTCTCTCAAGCCTTCTAAAATCCCTCAGAGAATTTAATTTTTCAAGAATAAAAGTAAAAATAATCTTGTGACATTCAAAAACGGGTGCCACAATTTTATTGAATCAATCATTTAAAGTAAAAAATTCTATTTAAATTTTAATAAAATTTGAGCTTTCTTAAAATAATGTCTTATTTGTTAATATTTATGGCATCCCTTCGTGTTTAACAATTTTGAAAATACTCTGTATTTTGCCCACAATGAAACTATTAAACCGCTGTGTTCCCTAGAGATACCATTTCAGAATCAGGAGTTAACTGGAATCTAGCAACCAGTGTTGGTATTAATTTTCATGTAAGAGTACTCGTACAACATGAAGTAAGCTCCTTTGTTTTTTGACTCGACTGAGGCTGATTATTTCGCCATATATATAGAGTGTGCTCTGATCGTTTAATCTGAAGTAGGCATTGTAGTCAAGTATAGACTCAAGAGTTTATTTCAACTTGTTCAAATCCTATTTTAAGTTGTCGACTCTCATAATTCAGCTGCAAATTTGTTAACTGTTAATTGGAAGAAATTAGGAAAAAGATATTTCGTTAAAAAAACATAATAATTATTAGATAAAACATTAATTTGAAGTATAAAATTTAAATGATGAAAAACGAAGGGAGTTTGTGAGTTTTATGGCGCGAATATCTTTAACCTCATTTTGCTATTTCTAGGTCTCTTTATTTTTCTGGATCTTTGCCAAAACTGCCCCGCACAAGCAATAAGATATTCCTAAGGCAATAAGTGTAGTGATACTTTCTTAGGAACTGGAAATTCTACTTTTCCATTTTCTGTTTGTCTTTACTTTTTAATCTGTACGCTCGACAATTTTTTCAGAAGTGATTTTCTCAATAAGAAAGCATTGTTTATTGTGCATATCCGACGATCCATTGTCGAAAAGCATTTTATCGATATTAATAGCTTTAGTTCCCACTATGATCTTTACGTGAAACTTTATTGATCTTTCAATTGGTGAACAGAAACCTGGAAAGAACTGGATTTTCTCGGTAAAAGCATTTTTATTGTTTCTTTATTTCTCACTTGAAATAAGTGTGCAGGCGAAAAATATAAAAGGCTTTGATTAAAATAATTAGAGATAGTTAAAGTAATTGAAGATTTTTATTTTGATTCGTAAGAAAAAAAGTTATCAAACTTCAGTCAAATTAATTAAAATTTTGTTCAAGTAATGAAAGATTTTAATCAGTCTTTTATTTTTGTTAAATTTTCAATATATCATTGTAATTTCTTAAAAACTGCAGATAATTTGCATGCTTACTAACGTAATTCCATAAAATAACGCCCTTCTTCTGTTACTTGTAAGCAAGAAATGGGTTAATGAGAAACAATGATTTGTATTTAAATTATAAAAACTTTCCAATTTCGAAAGAAATTAAAGGAGTTTGGAGGGATTGAAATAGAATTTTTCAAAATTAAAGGTACTTGGAATTTAAATAAGTAAGATGCCATGCTAGTTTATTGTGAATCTTTATATGAATGAATACACGCTGTCTAGTTGTAAATTATTTTATATTGCAGGAATTACAGTAACTGCATTCATAAATCAATAAAAGTGGTCGAAATTGCACGTTCAATGGCGCATGGCTGCATAGGCTTCAAAGTGCTCAAATCATGGCACTACGGAAGCGGAAGCCTTATGATAAAGTCCTGAAGTATCCTCAACAATGGGAAGCCCACTAATGTATCCGAGCAACTATTTAGAGCACTCGCGTCTTTTATAACTTTTCGTAAATAGTTGCTTATTCGCGGTTCTTTTAACTTTCACAGTGTCCACAATTTAATCGTTTATTCATGTACTTAAAGTTCTGAACAATCAGATTGAAAAAAGTTCTTATTTGATATAAATTTCAGTTTTTTTAAACTTAGTACCCGCAAAAAGGACAAAAATGATAAAAAATACCTTTAGCAATAAATATATATCATTTTAGCGTCCAATAAAAATATATATTTTAGCAGAATTTTCTATTTATGATCAGATGAAATATAAATTTCGTTCAATTAAACGTTCCGAACTTCAAGGATATTTAGTAAATTCAGAATGCCCAGCGATCAAGGATATCGTGGAGAGGTCAGGAAACTTTCGTTGAAGTTAGAGGAATTTTTTTAATTAGTATGCTTTTTTAAAATGCAGAGATAAATAGTTTTTTCAAGTTTAATTGTAATCAGATCAAATTTTTATTACTTTTTGACGTTGTTGAAACTTTATAGGGAAATAATTTTAATCTAATTGAGGTAAAATAAATCCTATTTTATGAATAATTGAAAAATATTTGAAATTTTAAAGTTTCCAAACTAGAGTAAAATTAAATTATTTTTAAATTGAAATTGTTATTAAATTAGTTCTGGAAAGTCAGGAAAACAGCCATGGGAAAATTAGAGTTTCAAACCTTATTGGACATCAAAAGCTAGTTGAACATTTTCAATTCAGAAATAAGAGTACTGATGAGGAATATAAATGCATTAAAAATAATTATAAATTAAGAAAAGCTAGAATTTTTCAAGAGTTTTACAAATGTTTATAAATTTTCCAAATGTAAATTTGCTTTTCTTTCTACGATATGCATAAGGAAATATGTCTAAAATTTTGCAACACAATATAATTGCATACTTGTCAATGAAGGAACGCCATAGAGTTAAAACAGCCATTGAATTTTTGAAAGTCAGTCCTGACCTAACAAGAGACTGACTTGAAATAATAATAATGGCAAAAAAAACTGCTCGTCTCAACCCATTGGTCCTCGCCTTTTTTCATAGGTGCTGGTTCTAAATTACGAGACGTACAAGTCAACAGAAAAAATATATAATTCTTGTATCTACATATAAAATGAAAGTGGAGCAAATTATGTTATTAAAGTTTTACTTGCTTTCAAAGGCCAAAATATTACCTAACGAACAATAACTTATTGTCAACAACAGTATCGCCGAGAAGTTATTTTCTATTAATAAATTGAATCAATTAATGAATTGAATAGTCTTGCGTGAATTTTGATCGATTGCCTTTTTTCAGTAACACGAAAATACCTCAAGTAATCAGAAATTAAAACTGGAGAAAATAAAAGTACTTTGACCTATCGATTGTCGACGTAGGAGACAGAAAACTTGTCTGTAGAAATGCCAGTAGTAAGGTCAAGACAAATAGTATATGAGAAGTAAAGTCGACTTGCAACGGAAATCATTGATTGGGACTCCTGAACCGTATAGAATAGCGTAGTTCATTCCTCTGTGGCGCTTGGGGTTTGGGAGAGAATCCTCTGTTAGCAGCTGCTATGTTTTGTACAAGTGTTTTATGTGTGTACTCGTCTATGTGTTATGGGAGAGGACGCGTACTAGTTCAATGAACTTTCAACTCCATGCTTTGCTTCTCAGCTTCACAAGCTCCAGCTTTATCTGTATATCCATGCATCTATATAGAATGTAGGGACGAGAAATGTGCTGAGGTACGCAGATGTGTACGCTCCCCTACCTTCAAGAAAACGAAAGATTTTATCTAAAGTACACACGCGTCGATTTTTAAGCTCACTTAATTTTTTGGTCTGTCCTTGAAATTTCTGAATCAACTGGTTGCTGTTATTCCACCAATGATATAATACTTTTGCAAATTATTAAATTCGACTTTTTTTTGCTAGACTGAATGAATTCACATTCCAATAGAACGTTATTTGGTAAACTTCCAGTCCTGGAAGCTTTTTGTTAATTATGTAGCTGGGATAACAATTTCACGTCTCTTTATCTTAAATTATAAACTATGTGTACTGCTCATTCTACAGAAACTAAAAGGTTTCGAGCTTATGTGAATAATACGAAATTTAATTCATTTAATGACACTAATTCCTAAACTCAATTGGCAGTATATGATAAACCTCCGATAATGTAGGCAGTGACAAAAATTTCAAACTCACCTAATTAATTTGAAATAATAGTAATAATAAAATTAATATTGTTTCTGAAATTTAATTAGGTTTACTTAGCTTTCTCGGTGATAATTTCGCTTTGTATTACAAAGTACTTAATGGAATTTTCTTCTGTTTTAGAAATGACACCAAGGAGGATGTGTTTGTTCATCAGGTGAGAATCTGTTGAACTTATAATTTAAAATTCCATATATTTAATTATTTTTAACACTTTAGGTAACCAATTTTTTTTTTTTCAGTCGGCCATCGTTAAGAACAATCCAAAGAAGGCCGTACGAAGTGTGGGAGACGGAGAAGTCGTAGAATTTGACGTGGTAATCGGCGAAAAAGGAAATGAGGCGGCTAATGTCACTGGACCCGAAGGGGAAGCAGTTAAGGGATCGCCCTACGCCGCTGATAGACGTCGTGGATATCGGCAGTGGTTCTATCCAAGGCGCGGAAACGCCAGACCTCAACGAAGACCGCGTGAAGGGCAAGAAGGTTATGAGTCTGGTCAGTGAATTTTAAAGGCTGTTCAAGTTTTACATATTTTTTTTTTCACTCGACGCCTGACATATTCTTAAATTATATTAATGTATGGTTTAACTTATACCTTAAGGATGTGTGGTAGGATATGACGTCATCAACTACATTCAACGATTTTATCAACTAGTTAATAATTTCAACGTATTTCCCAGTGGTGACAGAAATGCAGAAAACAGCAAATAATTGTTGTCTCCTTGAATATTTTTTACAATTATTAATTTATTGATAAAGCCATCAAATTTAATTAGTAACGCAATATCCTATCACACGGACAAGAGGGCTCGAATCCCAGCGTAGTCGAAAGCGTCTTTTTTTCCACAGAAAGATTTTCAAATTCTTTAAATATTGAATTCATTTGCATTATTGCGATATAAGAGTTTGAAATTGTCTACGAGGACACCTGTCGACAACGTATCCTATCTGATACGCGACTAGTGATCTTCCGATAATGAAGGCAGTGACAAAAATTTTAAACTCAACTAATTAATTCGAAATTTGCTAAATAATACTTGAGCAGTCTCATGTAAAAATGAGCTATTAATAAACAAAATACCACCTATAATCTGCTAAATGCTAACGATCATCAGGATGTAATTTCCTTCATTTCCCATTTTTGTATCTTTTTTTTTGTTTCTTTCGTTTTAGGCGATGGCAAACCTGAGGGAGAAGCCAATGCTGGAGAAGGCGGAGCTCAAGTGCGTCGGTACAGACCTCGACGTCAATACGACGGATACTATCGAGGAGGACGTCGTTCAGGACCTGCTCCTCAGCAAGGAGGAGAGAATGGAGCAGAAGGTGGCGGTGAACAGGGAGCAGAAGGAACGGGTGAGGGAGCACCACGTGCAGCACGTGGACGAGGCGGACCACCTCGTCGCTTTTTCCGACGCAATTTCCGTGGTGGCAGAGGCGGTGGTCCACCCCGACGTCCTCGCAGCCAGGATGGGCAGGTAAAAGCACTTTGACATCACACTTCTTGTTCTTTCCGGGTTTTTAAATTTTCAAAAGTTTACGCTCGAGAAACTACCAGTCATCATGCCTCTTCGAATGAACTTTGCTATTCTATTAATTTGGTAATATTGATCAGTGACTCGTTAAGAACTTTGGAAAATACTTCTGCAAAAAGTTTGTTTTTAAAGTAGTTTCGGTTTCATTTTTCTGTTTATTTGGATACCATTTTACTAGTTGGCAAATCATGGGAACTTCGATTTTTTAGTCCCTCTAAACTAGTGAAAAAAGTTTTGCTTCTATAATAAAGAAGTATTAATCTCCTAAATCCTTCCAATTATTTTAGAAAGATTTTAAACTTTGTGCCTCTAAATATTGAACTATTTAAAGATTAACAACTTAAAAGTACCCAGGATTTGCCCTAGGTTTATTAGAGTATTTTGTTTTTCTTTATTAATATTTTTAAATTAAAATGTAAAATAAATTAGAAGCACAATATTAGTTTAGAGTGTAGGAAAGAATTGTTAGCAATAGATCACTGTGCCAACCCAGACTAGCAACATAGGATCGATACAAAGTAGTCTTTCGCTGTTAATTGTTAAATGAAAAGTGGCACCTTGTTACCAAATCCTTCGATCGTCAGGTGAGTGAGGAGGAGGAATGTGCTGGTGAGGGGGGTCAAAACGGGGGTCCCCAGAGAATCCAACGTCCTCGGCACCGAAGAAGTGTTCCTCGTCAAGCTCGTACTAGCAGTAATAAACGAAGTGCGAATAAAGAAAACGTACAACCCCCTGCGGAAAATAAAGTCGAGCCGCAACAACCACTTCCCACCAAGATTCTTATTGAAGCTGGCGATCAGCCTGTTCAGGTATTTTTCCTCCGCGATCCGGATTTAATCACAAAATATATTAAAAACAATCTTTATTTCTGAAACATAAATTCTATATCATTAAGATATCAACAGTAATGTTGTTTTATTATAAATACTTGAGTATTGACGTTGGACACGAAAACGAGAATGCCGAATCTCTAGTAAATCAAAGTCCAAAGTCCCATCTTATGATTTTGTATAACCAGCGTAAATAGAAGCTGGAATGAAGTTTGTTCCTCCTTGATGTAAAATATGAATTTGATTTCTTGTTTTAAATCACTTAATATGTGAATATTGCTACCTACTATGATAAAATGCACGTGTGCAAGTTTCTGTAATCGCTCCTAGTAGTTTTTTTCTTTTTGAGAATGTACTTAGTATAGTTATGTTAATTTGAACCAACTTTCTCGTGCACGAATTTAGCGAGCCCACACTATTTCTGGAATAGGACTCAAAGTGCTGGGAATCGGCACTCTCGAATTGTTTCACTCTTGCCTTACTACGTCTGTCTTCTTCTCTTTCGTTTCAGTATTTTATAATTTTATTTTTTTACTTTTTTTACTTTTTTTATTAGTATTGCCGCACTACTCTTAAATTAGATTTCTAGATCTAGTCTGCTAGCCTGGGACCCTTGCATCATACACACTCGACAGATCTAGTTATTAAATTTACCTTACTTAAGAAAAAATGTTTCAAGTTTTTAAAAAACATTTTATTAATTTTAATAATAATTTTCAGTTGAATTTAAAGTTACATATCTTTTAGAACTAACCTTCAATTTAAAAAAAATTAAACTTTCCTTTTTCGCGTTCCAAAGATATTTAATCTCGATTTGACTATCATTATGAAAACGATAGAAGAATAATTGTTTAATTACTCAAAATTTTATTCAGTTCCTTGATAACAAATTTAAAACGTAGTTATGTTCGTCGATGAATGATCCCAAAATCTTGTGAAAAAAATTATTGAATTATACATTGAAGAAATTTAATATTATTATTGATGATATCGTTAAAAATCCACATCTTGTCCGTGTCTAATTTTTTAATGCTCAAAATCATAAACAAAATTTTAAATCGCTATAATGAACATTAATTTATTTATTTTCAAAAATTAGGCTCAATCGAATTGTGGAGAATCTTGTTTCTGGAAATATAGCCTCTTGTTTATCAAAATCTCATCATTTTGAAAAATTAATGTTTAGTGATATACAAAATTGTTTTTTTTACAAGGCAACTATCTTAATAAAATTTTTAAATTTATTTTATATCATCTCACAGATTGTAATTCATAACTTCTAATACTAGAACGTGTTGATTCAAGTCACATTATTTTTCCTTGCTTGGAATTTGAAGCACATTTAAAAATCATGCTAGATCCGTTGACAACAATTTTCATTTGATGTAGAGCTTGGGCACACACTTTGCACGTATCTTTTTTGTACTCTTTTCAGTCGGAGCAGAAGTCTGATGTAGTTCAAGCTAAGGAGTCTGCATTTGCCATCATTGCCTCTGCTACCCAGGTAAAGTAGATATATTTTTCTGTTTCCTCCTACATAGCATCTCGGAACTACCTATTCCTCTTGCTACCGTTTACTGGCAGTTTTTCAACATTCTATATCTATTCCTATCTGCATTCGTGAAATCATAAATTTTCAGCATCTCAATCTTTGACTTCAAGCTTTCTACATTTACTATTTTCAAAAGTATTTTATATTCAGTTTGGTACGTCACTAGACAACGCTATTTCTTGATTTAAAAAAGCCGTTCTGTTATTTATGACAATTTTATATATAACAGAATAACCCCTATACATGTTTCTTCAAGAACTCCAAGAATTCTCATGCTAACTTGCTTTTAGTCTCTAGAGAGGAATTTCCTTTGATCATTTCCGAGCATATGTAAGATCCTCCTTAATGTGGAATTTTTATGTTTGTTTAGGAGAGCCAACCACTGCAAAATACCACCACTGAAAGTACCGCTTAACTAGCAACAATTGCTACCAACACAAAGTAAACACTCCTTTATAACACTAGTTATACACCGAAGCAGCAAGGCATCAGCAGCGTAAGTAACATCAGCAGCAACAACAACAAAGCAGCAGCAGCAACGGCAACAAAGCAGCAACAACAAATCTATAACAATTTTAAAAAATCAAAAAAAAAAATAATAATACCAGCAAACGCTACTCCACACTCTCCCTAAAAAAGCGAATCAAAATTGCGGCATGTAAAACACATTTGGAGGTAAATGGATAGTGGTGAAAGTCGGAAAAAGTTATTACGATGGAAAAAACCTACCATTGGTTTTTTTCAAACTCTTTATCTTTCGTTTTTACTTTAATAGCCTAATAACTTTAAGTAACTACTCTGGAAAAATCTATCGAGGCTCAACTCAAGGTTCTAGTTAACTCCGGTCAGGCTACTATTTTTTACTAGCAAAGAAAAATTGAAATCAACGCATCCTGGCTGATGTGGAAATCCAAGATTTGGTATGTTATAAATATCCATGATCGAGGCATTACTAAATTCCGCAGAAGGTATAAACAAATGTGTTAAGAATACAGGAGAGTCGAATCATTGGAGCAATTGCGAAGATCTCAAGAAAGAAAAAAGAAAGAACGCAGTTATTTTTGTTCTTGAATTTTTTTAATTTTTTTTTCAGTGTTTCTTAAGTTATTCCAGAATTTCCCATTAAAGTTCCTCGAAGAATTTTTGAGATTTCTACCGTTGGTTTTTTTTTTTTTTCTTTCTGTAATTAGACAACGAGCAGAAATAACTAAATAAACGTATTTAGGCTTTTGACGCGCGTTTGAGAACTCGTTGTATTTTTTTTTTTTTTTACAGTTGCGCGAAAAGATTAATTGTAATGCGCTACTATATTTGCCGTCAATCACTGAATTGAATATATTGGGAAAACACTTTTTTTGTCTTAATTTTTACGCTTGATTGACCTGGAATGTGGATTTCGACCCCTGGTGGGCTCGAGCGTAATAATTGTACTCTTAATTATTGATTGAACTTGTCGCGATTATTTGACGATGAGACAATCGATGCCCACTTTAAGCTTCGAGATCATCGTCGATATTCTCATTAGTCGAATATCTTGTGTTCAGAAATTTTTGCTCAGCATAATATTTCTTATCGATTTTGTTCTCAGAGCTTATCGTGTGAAATTTGAAATGCTCGATTGACAATGCGTGTGTTATTTGTCATGAGAGTGTGTGAGAGAGAGAGAAGCGAGAGAGAGAGATATTTATAAAATTTTGCATGATGCTCTTTTTTTAAATTTTAGTTTGTAGCACCATCCTCAGGAAATAAAATATACAATTTTTCTTTCTATTCAAGTTTCTCAATATTGCTCCAAATTCACTGCATTTATTTAACTACTTCCTTTATTTTTATTTTTGTTTTCCCTTAACATCCGCCTTAGCATCCAAGCACAAAATTCTACACGCCTTTAATTCTTGCATATAATAGTTTGCCGAAAAAACCTAGTGTTGAGTCTTTGTGATGTGCATAATATCGTTGTATGTGAAAGTAATCGTTCAATGAGAGAATTGTATCAGCGTTAATATCTTAGGAAAAAGAAACATGTGGTTGCGAAAGACTTCGTATTATCGAGATGTTTTATCCTGTTTTAACCGAGAAAATCCTCAAATAATTTAAGAGCATGGTGTTCTATAAAAGTTACGAGTTTTTACAAATATAAAGGAATTTACTGATATGACGGGATTAACAAATATTGGTAAATATAAACTTTAAGGATAAATTGTGTTAAAGCAGGACGTCTGGTAATTCTCTTTTACACCATCTTCTGAGACTATCAATATAAGTTATTATCTGCCACAAAGGCTATAAGTCTCGATAGATAACTAAATAGTATTCAAATTAATTGATATTGACATTTGAGTTAAGCTGAAAGGTCTCGGAAGATGAATTATAATTGTGCTGATCTACACAGGAGTGTAACCACTACGGATCATTGTAGCTGATTATTATAGAGCGCGATTCTCGTCAGAGGATTTACGATAGGGAGAAAAAATGGAAAATGTACAAGCAAGAAAAGAGGGAAAGTAATTGCGAAAAAGTACAATGCATATGTCGACTGAAATCCAGGAATTTTAAAGTGAAGTTTGTAGTCATGGGAGAGAATTGGCTAATTACCAGAATCCTCATAATACCAAGAAAAAATTTTCGCGGGGATATACAGCAGAAAATCATTCCCGTGCCGCATAAGTTAGCCAGTGTGTCGATGTCAACGCGTGGTGTTTGCAAATAAACAATTAAAATAATAGAAAAAAAAACAGTAAAAAACTTTGAACACGCACCATCTCTTGAAAAATAATAATTAAAATCAAGGTATCTTGATTGCCATTCAGAGAAGTAAATGATTTAAAGTGCTCTTTCTGTGTGAAGCTATTATTTTTAATCGGGATGACCTTGAATTTTTTAAATTTAGATTTTGCTCAGAGAAAGTGCTTTATCATTTCGACGGTCTTCTGGACTCTTTCCAATTCTTAGAAGAGTTAAATAAAAACATTGAAAATAACATAAACAATTTCAATACTTGTCAGCTTACGACTTTTATAAAGCTTCCGAATGTCGTTTACAGTAATAATTAATAACACTCACGCGAAGATCGCGATTGTCAATTAGGTCGATTAACTGAATTAGATTTTTCCATCAATGCCGATACTCGAGACTGGGTACTAAAAACTGAAAAAGATGAAAAAAATGTTGGGAGGGTGATGAAAATAAAGGTAACGATAAAAAATAAAATCGTTCAGGAAGATGTTCATTTTTGAACAAAATCTCTTCCTACTAAATTCGTCGGATATACCCAATGCATTTTGTACCGAAACCTGAAGCTCTAAATGCTAATTTCTTACATGGAATTTAATTTTTTCACGAAACATGTGCATTATAAAAAATAAACAAAACAAAAAAATCGAAAAAATTGTAAACTTCAAACAAGTGAGTCATTATTCACTGACCTTAATTTCTATCTCCTTTCCTTTTGATTCAATTAATTAAATCTTTACATTTGATATAAATCTTTATTTTCTTTAAAATCATTCTACCGTCGTTTTTAAACTTGTTAATTTTCTGATGGTGGAGAATAGCAAAGATTGATTAGTCGATATAGTGCTTAATTCGAAGTATTAGTTGGCTCAGAGCATTGAAAATCAGAGTGATTTTGTTTATACAGTGGTTTTAGCGGAATTTTCTCTGTCTCTGTAGCAATATCAACTTATATCTGAGTCACAACGTAAACGGAATGCATTGAACGCGAGTGTCGTGATGAGAATGTGTTCCTTAACCCTCCGATACCAAACATATGAGGGGATTCCCTCAGTGGGGTCAGTTTTTTCAAAATAACTTCTGATTTTCCACGAATTATTCCTGAAGTTTTTTGAAGCAATAAAAAATTTTCAAGGCGAATACTCATTCAATAATCAATTCTCAAAACCAAAGGTGACGTGAAATTCTGAGGGAAAGCCTCCATAGGTTGGTTTTTGTGCAATGGAAATATACTCGAGATTTCCTCCAACGAGAAGCTCGAGCTTCGGAGGGCTCTCTGCAAGGAGTGCGAGAGGGAACCCCTCCATACCCTACTTGTTGTTATACGCGTTACTCTTTTAAATTCGAACGTGCTTTATCCCATAGTAGTGGGGGAAGAGGGGTCGATGAGCTGCTCGTTGTAGGAAATGATGACGCGCTCGTATAAGGGAACCCGCGTTGGAGGGAATCTCGAATGTAGCATAATCGCGAGCCCTAGGCGCGTTGAAACTTATTTTAATAAGAAATAAATGCAGGTTTAATCTTGGAATTTCGGTAAATATGAAGAAAATTTATTTTGGGAGTGTGAAGTTTGATGCCCGAGCAAAGCGAGAGTAAGAACCACACGAGTAAAATAAATGTTTTTCCCGTGTCGCACATGATTTTTTTTCTTCTAGGGGGCCAGAAAATGGATTTGTTCGCCCCGCACGGGACAATAAAATCCATTTTAACGACCACTAGAAGAAAAATTATATTTTTTTAACATCGTGATGAATATTTTTTGTAATGAAAAAATGTTTTGTAGAAAAATTTTTATACATAAATGAAACCGCCTCGTGATGAAATTTTTTGGTATCTTTTAATATTACGTCACGTTAGAGGAGTAAAGTGCCTTGTCCTCAAAAATCACCCAAGATAACAATTTAATCGTACTTAAGCTACCTCACAATATTAATTATCAACTTCACTCCACTACAGATAAAAAATGTTGAAAATGGGGCTTCATACCAACCATGAATCGATTAGAAAATAACTGTTTTCGAAGATGTTATTTATATGTTGAAAATATATTAATATATTAAATATATTAAAATCTTTGGAATCATTTTTATGTTTCTGAATCTAATCTACTAGTCCATATCACAATTAAATATGCAAACATCATCGAAAACAATTATTTTGTAATCGATTCATGACCGATAGGCTCATTAGCTTGACTACCAATTTCATATAACTCCCTCTAGTTTGCTCTAATTTCATAAAATCTAGAGCTTTCCAATATACGAGTCTTCGCCCACAAATTTTAAAATTTAAGTCAGCAGTTTTACCTATTTATATTATATTTCTTAAAATATAGTTACCTTTTTGCAAATTGTGCACCGTATATGATTTATAAAAGTGTCTGCTTGGTAACCCATTTCTAAATTAAAATAATGGTAATTAACCAGTCGGCTGGTTGGCTAGAAAGATTACTATAATTTTTTTGGTTGAATTAACACTACATCAAAATGAATCTACTAATTTCTTTAGTCAATTTTACTAGAATTTAGCTACTGGTAAACCGAGTTTTTTTTTCAGTGTATTAAATATTTTCCTTTTCTTTGCGCTGTTTAAGATTAAATATATATACTGTGTTTGTACAACTTGCAACATATTTTTGTACTCTCTGGAAAAATAATTTGTTTTATGACCAGAAAAATAATGAGAAATTTAATTAAGTATTATTAATACTCCGAAAATTTCCGTGTAAAATGAAAATATTATTGC
This sequence comes from Diplolepis rosae, assembly GCA_030998225.1. NCBI lineage: Eukaryota > Metazoa > Arthropoda > Insecta > Hymenoptera > Diplolepididae > Diplolepis > Diplolepis rosae. Next base: position 21,573,553 of record JAPYXD010000701.1, on the reverse strand, counting down.
AAATCCAGAGACACAGTCTAATAATGACAAAGAAAGAAGTTTTCACAGTTTTTCTACAAAATTTCATCGTGTTTCCATATATTTTAAAAATAATTTTGAACTATTTTTTAACTTTTTAGCAACGACTCATACAGTGATTCGCAATTTATGAACTTAGCACTTCAAACGTCTAAATTTCATTTCTCTTGATGAATTTTCCTCCTCCTGGTGCTATGCAAATAATTTGCTATAATGTTTTGTTCGAGGGGTAAACCACTCTAAAATCATGATTTTAATACCAGGCCTTAATAATTTTTGGCGAGTGGCTAAAGATAAACATATGTGGTGTAGCGTTGTCATGGTGAAAAATTATACCTTTACGATTAACCAATTCCGGTTATTTTTCTTTGGCCGCTACGTTCAATTTGTTCAGCTGACGACAGCAGACATCCGAATTAATCGTTTCGTTCCTTGGAAGCAGCTCAAAAAATACCACACCTTCCCAATCCCACCAAACAGACAGCATAATCTTTTTTGATGCAATTCAGCTTTCCATGTTGTTTGTGGTGGTTCATCACGCTTGGACTAGACGTGTGCACTCTGTCGGATCGAATGTCGCTAATTCGATTCGATTCGCCTCATTGTTGGGTAGGGTGTACTTTGGACCGTATATCGATTCTTCAAAGCATTAATTCTCCCAGGCGCAGTGAACTTCACACTGGAAATTTCAATCGTCAAGTTTACTGCGCCTGGGAGAATTAATGCTTTGGAGAATCGTTAAGGTGGCTTGAGCGTTTGGTGTCGTATGAAGTGAGGGGCACCGTGGGGGCACGTGTTACATGAATGCTCATTGCTACTTATTTTTTTAATAATCATATGTATTATAATAACATCTGAGTAGAAGGGTAAGAAATCGCGGAAATGTCCCCGGAAAAAAGCGATAGTAAAAAATTATTAGTTTCACCTCGAGGCGATTTCTATATTCTGTACCTTTTTCGCAATTTTCTCTTGATTGAAGTCGTCAACCCTTCGTTCTTGTTTGCTGTGAAACGGAGGGTTGCACTTAAGAGCCTTCGAAAGCCCTTTGAGAAGATCTGGTCGAAAGTGATCGAATCTGGGCCGAATTAACACTACGTGTTAAACTGACATTTTTTCGGTAAGGATTTTTTCGGCAATGACATCGTCAACCACGGTATTTCTTTTTTCCAAATGAATCTAGCATATTTTATTAAGATAATCTCTAAGTTTCAGAGCAGTCTGTAATTTTTTTCAAAAAAGATCAAGCCACCTTAAAGGTCCAAAGTACACCCTACCGTTGGATCACATTTTTTCGATTCGATCGGCCGTACAGTCGAATATTAGACATCCGAAGCGCGCGTCCGATCGAATGTCGAAAATAATTGTATTTTAATTTTATATCGTCATATTTAAGGAATTAAAAAATATTAAATAATTTAATTATTTTAATTCGACACATTAATGTTACATAATTTTAATTGATTTTTTAAAAATATATAATTATTTATTTTATTAAACGGCAATCAAAAAACCTGGGCTCGAATCCCACCGCGGTCGAAAGTGTCTTCTTTTCCACAGAAAGATTTCAAATTCTTTAAATTTGAATTTAATTTGCATTTATTTGCGTTATAAGAGTTTTTTCGGCAACGTATCCTATCTGATACGCGACTAGTGATTCTCCGATAATGCAGACAGCGACAGAAATTTCAAACTCAACTAATTAATTTAAATATAATATTATATTAAAATTAAACTTAGCCTTACTTTCCACGGAAATTGGACAGGTTTCGTCAAGGGCGAGGTCACTGCGGGTCTTTTTTTGGATCTCAAAGGAGCCTTTCCTAGTGTTGTTCCACAAATCTTGATGGAAGATCTCAAAGACGTAGGAATTCCCAAATCTATTGCTAAATTTATTTATAATTCTGTAACATGTAAACATATATTTTTTAATACCGATGGTGATCTTGTTGGGCCTAGGATAAGCACGGTGGGTCTTCCCCAGGGCTGCATTTTGGGTCCGATCCTGTTCTTTCTCTACACTCGTAAACTTTATGGTCTTCTGCTCACAGGATGTACTATAATTGAATTTGCGGATGATATAGTTATACTTTTAAGATCTAAGAACCCCAGACGTTGCATTAGGGCGCTCCAAAGATGTCTCAATTTATTGACGGAATTTTTGTCTCAACGTGGCTTAGAAATATTTGCGGCTGATATAGTTATACTTCTCAGATCAGTGTTTGATGGAGTGCTCATCCATACACCCTCATCACTGTTTACGAAACTCTCATGAGAAGCTGCTTAGATTATGGGTCACATATCTTTACTTTCAAAAATCATAAACTGATAGACTAGAAAAAATTAGAAATCATGCCCTAAGACTAGCCATTGTTTACAGGACAAGCACTCTCATCAATTTTATGCTGGCGGAATAATGTGAACCCCCTTTTAAATTCTGATTTAGCTTTTTGGCCAAAAATACCTCACCAGGGCCTTTTCGGATATCAATCATCCCCTTACAGATAACCTTAATATTTTATCGGTAATCTCAAAGGAAAAAAAAATCCCTATAAAATCATTGAAATTTTCACTCTTTTGGCGGCTTTTGATAAAACCAAAGAATTTAAAACTCAAATCCGCAGAGCTCATTACCACCCCTCCTTTAAATTCCCATACAGCGATCACATTTTTAGCCCTCAGATTAACATGGAGATCGGTTTTCTTGTTCAGAATTCCTCGGATCCACCTACTCTTTTCAAATACCTTACAGAAGCCCAATTTAGGGACTTCCTTATCTTCTACATGGATGGTTCAAAATCACAGGATGGCAAAACTGCGGGCTGTGCGTTGGTTTGCCCCTCTGCACAGCTCACACACTCATGGAAATTGAACAGTGTTGCGTCAATCTTTTCTATAGAAGCTACAGCTGTTTTATATACGTTAGATTATATCAAAGAACAGAAATTTAAAACTTCTTATAATTTTTACAGATTCACTAAGTGTTTTACAAAGTATTTCCTCTTCTAGCCGTAATAACATTAAATCCTGTCTCATATTCGTAATAAGAAATCGCTTAGCGATATTATCTTCATAGAACTGCAATGTTATTCTGGCATGGATCCCGGGATATGTGGGTATTCCGGGTAATGAGCTCGCAGACAAAGCTGCAAGCTCCGCTTCCATGAATGCCTCGTTTTTAAATATTGAACTTACTCACTCAGATTTCTCGAGATGTTTCCGTGAGCATCTAGACAAAAGATGCCACGATTAATGCTCCACAAGGGGAAAACATTTTGGTGCATATTACACCGAACCTTTCTACAAACCCAGTGGAAATCCTTGATTTGCTAATTTCAACGCTAGAAGAGAGTGGATCGTATCCCTTTGTCGCATGAGAAGCAATCACCACTCATTAAGAGAAAGTCTCTAACGCAAAAATATTGTGGATTCCCCTGGCTGCCCTTGCGATCCTGAAATGAAAGAGGATCTGGAGCACGTTCTTTGGGAGTGCCCCAGATTCGATCACTTTCGACTAGATCTTCTCAAAGGGCTTTCGAAGGCTCTTAAGTGCAACCCTCCGTTTCACAGCAAACAATTTTGAACTAATCCCGCAATTAGAATAGTTTTACACGTTTTTAGGTTTCTTAAAAAAGCCAAACTTCAAATCTAATTTTAATACCATGTTCTCAAAAAATGAAAATACCCGGAATTTGTTTCAGATTGTGTATTGACAACCTACCTGATCATAGCGAACGAAACACCACCAAGGTTCAGTATAAAGCCAACTTATGCGCATGCGCGCATAAGAAGAAGAAGAAGTTATAGTTGGAGGTTCTATAGCGGATAAAATTACAAGTGCAGTTTTATTTATCATTTGCAAAGATTTACTACCTATCTCGACCATAGAGCATGAATTTTTTTTAACACTGCTGAAGGTTCTGGTACCTATTTACAGGCTCACCTAAAAAAAAACGATGGTCAAGCTTGAATCTCGTTATGACGTTATTAAACAAAGATTCATTAAAGAACTTAAAGTTATTGATTATTATTGCATAACTTCTGATATATATATATATATATATATATATTCCAATCTACGAACGACATACGGCTGATTACCTCAAAAAATCATTGGAAGGAATATTTGAGGAATTTAATATCAACACAGAAAAGATTACTGCTATAATATCTGATGGAGAGGCAGCTATTAAAAAAGCTTGTATTGAACTAGTCGGAAAGAATAAACATCTTATTTGTGCTGCTCACGTTGATTCACACCTCCCTGATGCGCTACATAATTTTAAAGAATTAAACAGGATCTTTGACAGAATAAAGTCCATAGTGACACTAATAAAAAGAAGTATTTCAGCATCAGATAATCTTAAAGAATTATAAATACAAACCGGGAAAAGTGAAGGAACTGTCCTTTGCCTTATACAAGACGTTCCAACTAGATTTACAACAAAAGTTGACATCGTTGAAAGGTATACTGAATTGGAGCAGCATGTTTATGTAGCCACGTATGAATGCGAAACTCGTGCTGACATGTAAAATAGAGAAGAAATGGAAATTCTTAAGAAAATCTTCCCAATAATGCATTCTGTAAGATCTGTCATGACTTGGTAAGAAGGTATGTATTAAATTTAATTGAAAGTAGTTTGAATTTGGGCAATTTTTCAACTCTTTTAATATAAAGCAATACCGTCTTTGAACGTAAACACTTCAATTCATTTTAGCGTTCTACGTTTGTGCTCGTTTCAATCCCGTTGAATCCTGCGACGAAAAATGAACATGTTTTAATTCTGACAAAGGTGGAAGATTTGAAGTCAAGTTGATTCTTTTTAATCTTGTAAAGAAACTTTTAATATTTAAGACATTTTAATTTGTTTTTATGAGTCAAATGTGAAAGAAAGTAATTCAATTTAATTACGTAAGATAGAAGTTTCAGTTATTTTAATTTCATCATGTGGGTGAATATGTGGAACAAATTAATTCTGTTGTTTCTCGTCTAAAATTAAAGTCAATTTCATTCGTTTTGACCACTGTAATGGCAGGAGTTTGAAATATTAAATAATAAAATAATTAATTAATAATTAAATAATTGAATAATACAATGAACGTTATGTTTACTAAATATGAAAAAAAATGAAAGTGAGAAATTCTTGTAAAAATTAAATGCACATTGATTTAATCTTAACATGAATAAATAAACTTTATGTGCCTCTGGCGCGTAAAATCGTTTTTACGCTACAGTTGAGAGTAGCGAAATGTTGTGTATTACGATACAGAGGAATGTAATGTAAAAATTGAACTGCGCATGCGCTTATTACGATACAGCGGAGCATAATCTTCTTCTTATTCTTCTCCTTCTTCTTCGTAGAGCGTTGGCACCGTACTGACAAAGCCTTGTACATATGAACTGCGCAGGCGTCTCTTAAAATCCATTACTACTACACAAGATCGAGAAAATCAAAGTGGCCGGAAGTATTCGCGAAATGTCAAGTGAGATGGGCGATAATCACGGCAATCTGAACCTTTTCAGATTGGATTCGAGTGTATGCATAAAACTCGTAAATGCGCCGAAGTCCCATAAAATAGAATATGCGCCAATGCAGACAATTCGGGTAATTGTGAGACTCGCTTAAAATGATCGCTGGACTGATCGCGCCTCGGCTTCGTCTCGGCTATGCTTAGACTACGCCTCGAATGTGTGTATGAGCTGTGCAAAGGGGCAAACCGAGGCACATCTCGCAGCTTTGCTATCCTGTGATTTTGAACCGTCGGTGTAGAAGATAAGGAAGTCCCTGAATTGGGCTTCTGCAAGGTCTTTGAAAAGAGTAGGTGGATCCGAGGAATTCTGAACAAGAAAACCGATCTCCATGTTAATCTGAGGGCTAAAAATGTGATCGCTGTATGGGAATTTAAAGGAGGGGTGGTAATGAGCTCTGCGGATTTGAGTTTAAAATTCTTTGGTTTTATCAAAAGCCGCCAAAAGAGTGAAAATTTCAATGATTTTATAGGGATTTTTTTTTCCTTTGAGATTACCGATAAAATATTAAGGTTATCTGTAAGGGGATGATTGATATCCGAAAAGGCCCTGGTGAGGTATTTTTGGCCAAAAAGCTAAATCAGAATTTAAAAGGGGGTTCACATTATTCCGCCAGCATAAAATTGATGAGAGTGCTTGTCCTGTAAACAATGGCTAGTCTTAGGGCATGATTTCTAATTTTTTCTAGTCTATCAGTTTATGATTTTTGAAAGTAAAGATATGTGACCCATAATCTAAGCAGCTTCTCATGAGAGTTTCGTAAACAGTGATGAGGGTGTATGGATATGCACCCCACCAAACACCCCTCAACACTTTTAATATGTTTAATGTTTTTCTAAGTTTATCAGATAGGTATTTGAAGTGATCGTTGAATGTAAATGAGTGGTATAAAATGGTTCCCAAAAATTTTACATTGAGTGACGGGGTGATAAAAAAGTCATTTATTTTCAAATTGTAGATAGGGTCATTTGAATTAAGATTTAGCTTATTGAAGAGAACCAATTTAGTTTTTTTTGGGCATATTTCTAAGCCACGTCTGGGGTTCTTAGATCTAAAAAGTATAACTATATCATCCGCAAATTGAATTATAGTACATCCTGTGAGCAGAAGACCATAAAGTTTACGAGTGTAGAGGAAGAACAGGATCAGACTCCAAATGCAGCCCTGGGGAAGACTCACCGTGCTTATCCTAGGCCCAATCAGTTCGCCATTGATATTAAAAAATATATGTTGTCATGATACGGACTTATAAATAAATTTAGCAATGGATTTGGGAATTCCTTCGTCTTTGAAATGGGGGCTCCCAAAAACCAGTTGGGCCTGAAGCCAGCAGGAAAGTTATCCCGGAAGACTGTGGTAGGGCACATCTCCAAGACAAGTTCGTGTAGCTTAGCAATCACCTCCCTGTGCGCAGAATAGGGCGACGTAGCAGGTTGAATGAATTTATTTTTGAAAGTCTTTATAACTCTCCAAACTCTGGAGATGGATGAAGTTCAATCTAACAATTCACAAAATTTTTGCAAGGACCCTCTCCTAGTCTCTTTAAGGGTACGCTTAGCCTTTGCCTCTGTTTTTTTATAATCAAGGTAGTTGGGATAGTTGGGATGTTTTCTAAATTTATTCAAAGCCTTACGTCTGTCTCTAATAGCGTTATCACACTCGTCATTCCACCAAAGGGCCGGTATGGAAGGCTTAGTTTTGGGGGTCAAATTATGATTTATTGGTCTGGGTGAGGGTAAAGAGGGAGCAGCTGCCAAACCAGCCCCATCCACGCATTCAACAAAAATGTTATATGTGAGTACAGGGTCCAACTCGGCGGAGATGCCAGCCGTCATGGATTCTATAAGGTTTTTCACATTCGAGGAAAATGAAGCCCAGATAATTCTTTTTAAATTACATTTATGCGAATGATAGTCGGATATGGGAACCCGAAAACCCAGTCGAGTGACCACTGGATAGTTATCGCTTCCCAAGGGGTCGTCTCAAACAACATGATTGCTTATGGCAAGAAGCCGAGGGCTTACAGTTAGATCTAGGATTGAAGGGGAGTTATCTGGACGATTGACCAATGTCGGTTTACCGTTATGTATTTAAGCAGATGAATTCCGATTCATCAAGGGCCAAACAGAGCGTTTTTCCATTTTGGCAAATATGGGAAATACCCCACAAGTGATGGTCTGACTTGAAATCGCCCCCGATAAAAACATTACTTGCATTGACAGCAGTGACTGACTCCAAAAATCCACTTCAAGTTTCCTCCGAAATCCTGCCCATCGCCAAAGGGAACCCTGTAAACAGAGACAATCAGAAGTTGACCCGTTGACGTATCAGTGAATACAGAACGAGTTTTTAGGTAGTTTTCAATATTGATGATGGAAGAAACTCTGGAGAAAGCAATGCCTCTCCTGATTGCGATTGACAGCCCACCACAATTATTAATCGCTTTATCAGCTCTGATAATATTAAATTTTTTATTGAAAGTAAATAATTTATCAGCTTTTAAAAAAGTTCCACAAAGTAGCAAGATATTGAAACCTTTAGAAATATTTACAAGATCGGTTTTCTTGTTCATAACTCCGCGACAGTTTCATTGTATGATACGTAATCCGTCAATTTGCGTCATTTCACGGATAGAAAAGGGTGTCGGAGAGCGAAGCGATGCTCGCCGATAGGTTGTTAAGTAAATTGTGACATTCTTCTGTTTTTGGAGGAGTACCCGAGGACATTACACCAAGGAAGTTTGTGAGTGCACGTATTAGGCTATCAATGATTATAACTGTGATCAGATTGTTTAGTTGCAGATGAGTTCTCCTCGCTTTGTGATGAGAATGGAAGTAGAACAAAACCATTAGGAAGGGAACTTTGGATCCTGTTATTATACACGGATGAGGAGAAAGGGTTGGTGATTGGAGTTGAATTTCTCCGTCGTTTAATAGACTCACGGCCTTGTTTATTTTGTGGGTTTCTGATTTTGAAAAGAGACGAGCAGTTGTCGAGCTTGAGCCAGAGCAGTTTGGTGTGGGTATGGCTCGTGCAACTACCGAGTAAGAAGTTTGAGGGGACTAGGGAACGTTCGAAGAGGGAGCGGGGGTATATCCGAAGTCCGGATAACTGGTGAAATTGAAGTTGAAAGTAGAGGGAGCAGGGGTAGAGTCATGAGATTTCGTTCCAGAATTTCTGGGCCTGAGGATCTTTTTGCTTCGGCAAAAGTTAGACAATGGATAGTAGCATAGGTACGGACATCATTTTGGAATTTATATTCCGGGCAGTCTCTGCCATTCGAAAGGTGAGGTCCCTTTCAGTGAACGCATTTAGGAGCGTTATTCGTGCAGGGACAGGGAGAATCGTTCTGAACAAGATCTCCACAGCGTTTGCAAGGAGCTTTCGATCGGCATTGTGTGCTCATGTGTCCATACCTAAGACAATTTAAGCAGATTTTAACTGGTCGGATATAGGGCTGAACATTCGTTGCAGCATTACAGATGGAAACTTTTTGAGGTAAGAATCGCCCCTTGAAGGTTAGCAGGATCGACCAATGGAATACATTCAACTTTGTTGCTATCTTAGTTGATATTTTTTCTGTCGAGGCGACGAACGTCCGAAAGTGAGACCGCCCTTTGAGAACCATCGAGGGTCACCAGGTTGTCTCTGATTTCCTGTTCGGTCATGTCTAGGGGAATGCCCCTGATAATATCCTGAGAAGAAACGAAGTATGATGGAATGGAAGCCCACTGACCCATGCCCTCCAGGGACCTGTCATTTAAGATCACGTTAACCTTCCGAGCTGACTTTGTAATAACCGCAAGTTTACCAAATCCAGAACTGTTGACGTCTACAATAGAATTTTTATGAGTGACATTAAAAAGCTTAGCATATTTGAATCTATTCAAGTCTTTATCAGCAAGGTCGGAGTTCACGGAGCGTTCAATCACGACTTTGCACGGACCTCGCTCTGCTTCATCATAACGATAATCAAGGGCGGCACGAGTTCTGGGGCTACCACCGGACACACCGCCTGGTCCTATCGCTCCCATAGGAGCCTGCCGATCACTGTTACTAAGTGAATCGCCATATTGGACAATTTTGTTATCAGTGACAGTTTTATGAATTTCAGTTTCGCATTCTATGGATTCGAAATTGTCTTTGGAGGTTGGTAGGGGCTTATCCATGATTGTAGTAAGACTCGTATCATCAACTTTGTGCCTTTTGGATCGGTTAAGTTCAACCTGGCTCGGGTTCTGAAAGCTCATAAAACATTCAGCGCCCACCATCACATCCAAGGATATACTAATTTCGTCAAACTTGCCGTTGGAAACGCCATCACCCGCGGAGGAGCTCGTAATTCCACACGAAGAGGCCATGCCATTCCTTTGGCGGTTTCCCGCCAAAAATCGTGAGCCCGTGCGCAGAGCGCCGGTCTCCTTGGAGGTTATCGACTTTAAAAACAAGTCTTTCCTCTAGGTGCGTCCACCAAAAGTAATTATGCTTGCATCTCAAGTGCAATTAAGGAGAAAAGCTTCCACAGTGTGGCCACTCGCGATGCAAGTTAAACGAAATTCGGACAGCGCGTCACTTTAGAATAATCACTGCGCCGATCAAATCCGATGTCCCTGATCCGATCAAATCCGTCCGGGAGAACCTTTTAAAAAATCCGTACTGACAAAGCCTTGTACATTTGAACTGCGCATGCGTCTATTACAATACGCTACTACTACACAAGATCGAGAAAATCGAAATGGCCGGAAGTATTCGCGAAATGTCAAGTGAGATAGGCGATAATTAGGGATATTTCGACCTTTTCAGATGGGATTCGAGTGTACGCAGAAAAACTCGTAAATGCGCCGAAGTCATATAAAATGGAATATGCGCCAATGCACATAATACGGGTAATTACGAAAATCGCTTAAAATGCTCGCAGGACGGATCGCGCCTTCGCTTCGATCTCCTGCGAGCATTGTCGCTCGTCGCGTAATACCACTCATTATGTGCCTAGGCACATAATATACTATTTTCCTTTCTTTTTTGAGGCTAATTCTGTTCAATTCCGTTCCATTAAAGCGGTACTTTTTACTACGTTTTAATCCCGATTCGGTAGGTGGATTCATTTCAGTTCATTTCTTTTACTTCTTTAATGCTCTTCTGGATTGAAATGTAATTTTCAGAAACGACTTAAAAAAGGTGTTTTCGAGAAAACGCGCTTTAAAGTTTTCGGTGTACGTGGCTGTGACCGTTCGTCGCGGCTCCGCGCCCGCGGGGGAACTCCGAAACTATTCTCAGTACGACTTTCAAACTTCGGGATTATATTTTTGGATAGTATAGATGAAAGCGAAAAAAAAAAAAGAAATCGATTTTTTTAAAGTTGCAGGTAGAGTGCCCCCCTCAAAGCAAAAATTCAAACTGCTATTTTACAAAGGTTCAAAAAACTAAAAACGTTCTCTATAGCTCAGAAAGAACTACAGATATCTGATATACCATTACTCATATCATTATTTCTCGTAATGATATTGACTTATCTTGGAACGCAGAATTAGAGCAATACCTAAAATTAAAAAGACTTCGCAGAAAGGACAATTTTTTTATATACTGAAAGAGGGTAGAAGAAACTTTTCCCTCGCTGAGCAAAGTAGCTTTAAAGCAATTGTCAGTTCTTGGAACATCTATTCCATCCGAACGGTTATTTCAAAAGCAGGTCTCATCAAACGCGATAATCGCAACAGATTGACTGATAGGCACTTAAATATGCTACTACTTTTAAGCTCACTTTCTCGAGAAGACTGGAGAACTTGGTTTCTGGTATGCACATTTAGATTATAAATCATTTCTATAGTCTGATTGTTGTAAAAATCAAAGAAATTTATGCACAATACATTTTTGTAATGGAAGTCAAGTACCCTAAATTCATTTGCGTGGATATGTGTACAGATTTCACGGGCATTTACAGGGATTGTACAAAATATATATGCATTTATTCAAATATAAAAACAATTATGAAATTTATCTTTATTTTTAAAAAATGTCCTTTCTATTTCAGATTCCTTTGATTTCTAAGTAAGTTTGATCTGGGGATTTTGATTTCTTGCATTTTTTCTGTATGTTTAGAAAACGATGTTTTGTATTTTAGACATAAATTTTAGGGTACAGTTTCAACTTTTTTAGTGTTCAAAATGCGCAAAAGTCAATTTCTTTGGAGCTTATTGGGTAGATTGGGATATCAGAATTGGCGCTCCTTCCCTATTTTTCTTTACCTCTTTCACGTAAAAATAGTGGGGCAGCGCTAGTCCTGCTATCCCAGCCTCCCTTCCGAATCAAGTCTTATCTCGCGCTAACCTTTAGTAATCGATGCTTCGATTTTTTGAGAAGTAATTGATTTCTGGGTATCGATTATTAGATAGTATCGATTCTCAGGCATCGATGCTTTTTGACAGAATTGCCCATCCCTACACACTGATAAACAACCAGCGTTCGTCACTTGTTTCTCTACGCAAGAGAAACCGCGCATGCGCGGAAGATGAGCGATAGATATTGGAAATAGTGGCAATGTAACATTAGAATCGCTCCAATATTCTACTTGAAAAGTTGCTACGATCTTAATATCTATGTAAAATAGATATATCATAGATATCACACGATCTAGGTGGCCAATTCACCGGTGCAAAGCGAGAAATCAGATGCTCACTGAAATGATTTCTTAATATATCCATTGTTTCACGCGCTATATGGCTAGTAGCGCCATCTTGTTGAAACTCGAAATGACCGACATCATGGGCCTGAATTCCGGGTAGCAAATAGTCCTTTATCATGGCGCGATAGAAGGTGCCTTTGACGGTTACATTACGGCTATCCTCATTTCTTATGAAATATGGACCGTTGATTCCACCAGGCCATGAACTACATCATATTTCTCTGGATGTAACGGTAGCTCTTGATACTCTTCGGTTTGTTCATCAGCCCAAATACGTCAATTTTTCTTATTAACGTATCCAATGAGCCAAAAATGGGCCTCATCACTGAACAAAATTTCGCGATAAAATAGAAAATCATTATTGAGCTGTTTAAAAGCACATTCACAGAAAACATGACGCAAAGAAAAGTCTGGCAGCTTCCATTCTTGCACAAGTTGGATTTTGTATGCTTTTAAACCAAGATCCTCACGTAAAACACGCCAGATTGTTCCATATGACAAACCAAACTGTTGAGAACGGCGTCGAATCAATTGGTCACGATCATCACGCACACTCTCACCTACCGCCGTTATATTCTCTTCACCATGTGCTAGATGTGGTCTATTCCATCGCTGGTCATCCAGCAATGAAAATTGGTTTTGAAATTTTTTGATGGTATAGACAAAGTGCGTTAAGTGGGTCGATTATTCCAACCGTGAGTTGCTCTGGGTCCACGATAAACTTGTTTCACAGAGCGATGATTTGCGTAATACAGTTCTACAATTTACACTGAGTGACTTTTCGTTAGAGTAAATCATAAAAATGTATTTTATTTTAGTATAATATCGTTTTAAAATAAGGCAAACAAGATTTATATTGATTTCAAGCGGCAAAGTTGATATTTTCATTTGAATAAATGGAATATTTGTTCTAGTAACTGCTATAAAACCTACGAGAATTTGAGATTCACGATATCAAAGTTGCGAAACGAAACAAAGAATAGGTGAACCTGAAAACCACTATATGAAAAATCACTGACTCCACCAAAAGGTTTCACCTTCAGAAGTGACGGCTCCAGATTAAGATTTCTTGTGTCTTTTTCTAACACGTGCAAAACAAAAGGAAGAAAGAGGGGAGCTTTCGCACTAAGAAGAGGGGAGGTTTCAGTAGAAACACACACACAAATACAATTATCATACCTTATTTATGTTCACATATTTAAGTGCGCAATGATACACTATTTATATAGAAGATACTCTTCCTATATCTACATAACTAAACGCATTCCTGACGCTTAAAGCCTCTCGGCCTTTCTCGCTTGCCATATTCCGAAAGAAATCTTGCTTATAAGCCACTACTGAGTTGGACATACTTGGATCAAGTCTACGAAGCCAATCGGAAAACATCGGAGGCACTCGGACGACACTCTAAAACGAATTATACGAAAAAGAATATTATACTAAATTTTCATTCAATTTTATCATTTACTCTAACGAAAAGTCTCTCAGTGTGGAGACGCTGTGCCGGTGTAAGTCTTTGCATAATGAAATGGTAAACAAAACGGAGTCAAACTGCAATGATCGATTGACACTATTCACGCGTGATCTGTAAAAAAATCAATATTGAAAAAAGTACCTCACGATGAATCACCCTTTATTAAAAATTAAAAAATTAAAACTTTTGAACCTGATATTTAAAAAGTTTTTAAATAAACTTATAAGATATTTACGTCCGAATAATTCTCTTCATTGAATGCAGGAAAATGACCAACCTCGGACAATCTAGATGTTTTTTATAATCTCTTTAATGACGTTTCGATGACTACTATGTCATCCTCATCAGATATTACAATAGGATTGTTGTTGAAAATTCTATAATAATTATACAAAAAAGGCATTCTTGAGAATAAAATAAAATAAAAATAATTTTTTTCTTAAATATATATATATATGTAAAAATCAAAATACCTTAATATTCTGTCGTATTTTTCACCACACTTTGAGGAACATATCTCCAATCGATATTTTAAACTAATTTGTCATCACAATTAAAAACTTTGTTTAGATATTCTGTCAAAATCAATAAAATTGGAACATTCGTCGAAAATTGTTTATACATAGGTCAATATATTAAAACTTTTTCCATTTCCAATTTTTATCAAACTGAATGAAAAAAAAAACTATTGCACTCAGCAAAGATGGAAGACAAGTTACCTTCATAGTTTTTTTTTATGTTAAAACATTTTTCTAAATAAACAGAAACGATAACGGACAATAGTATGTTAAAAGGTTACAATGCTTCTTATGATATTATTTTAGATCATCTCACATAATTTTAATTTATAAATATTATTAATTATTCTTATAATTTGATTCTATATTCTTAATATTAAATATTGTTTTTCAATTCAACTAAATTAAGTTGTTCCTTATTATTACGGCACTGTTTCTAATTTGTCACATACTATTGTCCGTTATCGTTTCTGTTTACTGCTTCTCAGTATTCTGTTAATATGTCTAGTGAAACCACACATTTTTATTTAAAAAAATGTTTTAACATAAAAAAAAAAACTATGAAGGTAACTTGTCTTCCATCTTTGCTGAGTGCAATAGTTTTTTTTTCATTCAGTTTGATAAAAATTGGAAATGGAAAAAGTTTTAATATATTGACCTATGTATAAACAATTTTCGACGAATGTTCCAATTTTATTGATTTTGACAGAATATCTAAACAAAGTTTTTAATTGTGATGACAAATTAGTTTAAAATATCGATTGGAGATATGTTCCTCAAAGTGTGGTGAAAAATACGACAGAATATTAAGGTATTTTTATTTTTACATATATATATATTTAAGCAAAAATTATTTGAATTTTATTTTATTCTCAAGAATGCCTTTTTTGTATAATTATTATAGAATTTTCAGCAACAATCCTATTGTAATATCTGATGAGGATGACATAGTAGTCATCGAAACGTCATTAAAGAGATTATAAAAAACATCTAGATTGTCCGAGGATGGTCATTTTCCTGCATTCAATAAAAAATTTTTAAAATATAAATTTCCCGCAATTCAGATTCTATTAGTAATTTATTTTAAGAAAATAATATTTCAATTTTTAATATTAATAATAATCACGCGCCAAAAGAACTTCAAATACAAAAAAGTTCCATCTCGTCACTTTCCACGTAACGAATACAAGAATATAATCAAAAGATTACACAGGTCTGCAAATAATGGGTTTGTATTTGTTGTTGGAAAACGAAAGATTATTTCCGGGGTAATTTTTGACGTAGAATCCGAATCCGAAATCAGAATCAGCCTATCACGTCAGGATTTTGAGATATTTGAGGTTATGTGCTCGAAAAAATGGGGGTTTTCGCTACTTTTGAGGTTATGTACAGGGCGCAAGAATTTTTTTTGGTTTTTTTTTCAAAAGTCATCATTTAGCACTACTTTTTCTCTTCAAAATGAGCTATTGAACAGTCACGAGCGATTTTTTTTCACAAAGATACGGCCATATCAAGTTTTGACATTTATCCGAACAACCTTATGAGCATTCACATTGACTCTTTGGTACATACCATTTTGCATTCAAAAATTTATCTTCAAAATTTGTGCTTGCGGGTTTTGATGGTCTGTGAATAAGAATTTACAGTCAGAAAATTGACATTTCCATTTCTAAGATGGCGGATTCAAAATGGGGGATCGAAATTTACGAAATTAAACGATTTCGCTCTCTAAAAACTCTTACTCGGGGGATTCGGAATTGCTGATTACGAAAATGGGGTCGCAAGATTGACATTTTCATTTACAAGATGGCTGGCCGATTAAAAAGGGTGAACTGAAATTTACGGGGAAAAGAATATTGGTCTCTAAAATTCTGTACTTAAGAGTTTTTTGAGTCACTGAGTACGAATGCATGTGTACAATATGCCAAGTTTCTTCTGTTTATTACGGAGGTCAACTTTCATGAGTCTATTTACTGGTCTAGCATAAACAACCTTAAATTATTCAGGGTCCGAAAATTTTTAGAGAGCGAAATCGTTTAATTTCGTAACTTTCGATCCGCCATTTTGAATCCGCCATCTTAGAAATGGAAATCTCAATTTTCTAACTGTAAATTCTTATTCACAGACCATCAAAACCCGCAAGCGCAAATTTTCAAGATGAATTTTCGAATGCAGAATGGTATGCACCAAAGAGTCATTTAATAAAATTGTCACTTTTCTGCCTTATATTGTCTTCTTTTTCAAAATTTTCTTTCCTATTTTGTCCTCTTTTTCAAACTTTTCTGTCCTACTTTGTCCTCTTTTTTAAATAAATTTTTGTCCTACTTTGTCCTTATTTTTCAAACCTGTTTGTACTACTTTTCGAAAATCAATTATGGTCACCCTATTCCCAGGTAATATAAATATAATCTTGAATGAATATTGTAATCCGACAATGAACTGTGTTTGGTTAACAAATCTATTTTTGTGTGATGCAATGCCCGTAGCTAATGATAAGATAATGACTGACAAATAAAATGAAAATTTATCAGTCAATTTGAATACGTCAAGGAAGATGAAAAAATTAATTGCTGTAATACTGTGTATATTTGTAGGTGGCATTTATGGTCAAGGTATTTATATCTATTTATCATCCATTTAAGTTTCAAATTTTATGTATTACTGAAATAAAGCAGTTATTAATTTTATAAATTTTCGATTTCTCAAATTATATATTGAAATTTTTGCTGTTGATAAAAAACCTCAAATCAATATTTTTAAATCTATATGCCTTCCATTACTTATTGGAATATGCCAACTTTGGCATGTTATTGGCATCTTGTCGAAATTTTTTAGGTATGCTTTTTCCAAGTGATAATTACGTCGGAATTATCGCTTTTCATTGATTTTTTTCAATGAAACTCAAAAATTGATTATTTTGGTGTTATCGTGTAAGTATAATTTTGCATTGTAATGTTCAAGTTTAAAAATAATGCGATTATACGAGCACTCGTAAAAATAACTATTTCAGCAGACTTCATGAATAGTTATTTTTACGATTGCTCGTAAATGGATGGTATGTTTTATTTTTTTTAAATGAACAATAATAATTTTGAACCAATACATCTGACCGTAGGAAAGTATCTGGAATTCTTTTTTTACACAATTTAGAGAATAAGATTCGCTACTGACTAACCATTAACCTCCATTTACCTTAGTATTGAAGTGAACTTGCTCTCAATTTGTGCTTCATACTATACACTCACGATAACACTGGTCAATAAAATATGACCTATGTTTTTCATGAAAAGAGATATATCATTTCTAGAGTAGTTTTCTGTGCTGAATCCAAATCTGGCCTCTGTTGCTTCCCAGTACGTCAGATTTTTGAGATTTTTGAGATTTTTTGAGTTGAAAATTTTTTCGTAAAATCACAAATCGTATAATAAATGGGAGTAAAAAATTTTTTAAACGGAAAACAATACATGATTATGATGCGCATTTCAACGCTAAATCCAATGATTGTATTTTTTTATTAGGTATCTTATATAGTTCTTGATATAATTGAAAAAATAATTTCGAATTTGATGTCAAAATTTCGAATAACAAAATGGCGGACATCTTAACGGAAAACTTTATCAAATTTAAGCGAATTAAGTAAAAAGGGATTTTTTGAGTCACTGATTACGAATTTAGTATAAGATTTTTTTTTAAAAATCGCATACCCAAAATGACAGACAAATTCACGAGAAATGTTATTACTCTGTACTAAAGTAAGTAGTGAGGGTAAGTTAAGTAGTAAATGCTCACTGTGAAAGTACTGTTTATTGAATATGTGACAAGACATATTGACTAAAAGAACGAATTTCGTGAAAATTGAACATTTTTATAACTGCTGAATATTCTTAGATTTTAACGATCGCCAAAAAGAAATAATATATGATATAATTGTTAATCTTATCTATAGTTGCACACATAATATACCCTGAATTTCAACATTCATATGAATCAAATTATTTTATTCGCTATCGCTGTATTGTTCACACTCATTTTCAAATTTATTTTTACATTCATCACTACATTACTTATTTGAGTAACACAAGTAAAAGTTAAAATAAAATAAAGTTAAAATTTTCACATATAAAAAATATCATCACATGCACATTTATCATACATATTAAAATATGATATCAAATTCGTAAGCAGCGACAGGAAAAACACCTTATTACTCAATTTAATAAAATTTGATAAAAATTGACAATATTAACATTTGAATGCTACAGTTACCACAAGGTTAGCATTTTTATCATGCGCGCTGAATACAATTTTTTATCTTAAAATGTGTTGCAAAAGCTGTAGTGGCAGTTTTTGGCAGCTGGTTTTTGGATATGTCGTTACTGAATGTTAACTAAACACTTTTCAGCAACAACTAAAACAGGAACTTGCAAGATTGTCTACTTAGCTCACACTTTTTAAGCATTTTAAAAAATTTGTACTAAAAGTTTTGCAGAAATTTGTTATGTAAAAACTTTAACAACTTTTTTTTCAATAAATATGGTAAATTTTTCAAATAAAACTTACTTTTTGGAGAAAAAACCGTTTAGAGGGATGAAAATCGGTTAAAAATAGTAATTTGGAAATATGAAAAGTATGACGTATGATAATTTGGATAAATAGAAATTCGGATACATAATTATTTTGAAATATAAACATTAGGTTATGTTATGAATCGGAAATATAAAAATTAGAGCAATTGATAAGTTGGTTAGATAAATTTTGGTGAAATAAATTTTAGGAAATATAGAACTTGGGGAATATTGATGTACCTCTAATCAAACCCCCCGATTCGCTGAAGAATAGGTGTATTTCATTCACGGATTCAAGGTGACCCCAATATGACCCCTAAGGTTCAATTTGAGAATGAACTTAGGACCTCATGATTTTACCTAAAATTTAATCCTCTATCGATTTCTAGTGTCAAAAGTAAGTGTTTCTATTTTAAAAATGACTTGATCGACTGCATTGAATTTTAAAATGATGTTATCGAATTCGTAATCAGTGGCCGAAAAAGCCCTCAGTAACTAGCTTTTGCAATTTTAAAAAAACCTAAATATTATGCTTGCCAATTTGGATACGCCATTTTGAAATTTAAAATGTCGGTATCAAAATCCGAATGAGTCATTTCTGAAACTGTTATACTCCAAGTTTTGCCCACTTTTTGGTGCCTCCTGACCCACAGTGCACTCAAAAAAATAATTTTTAGAAATAATTCTGACAAAGATTCTGATTGTGAAACTGAAACAGATCTTTTTCCCTCTGACGTAACTTCCGATGACCCAACATTCGAAGTTAAGGTCAAATCGAAGGGAGCTGTTTCTGAGGCTCAGTACTGTGAAATTCCTATCCAGAGGACAGTTGCTACTCATAAATACTGTTGCATTTGTTTCTCTTTGAAAAATTTAACTATTATTCCTGAAGCAGCGTGAATCCAATCGAATATTAAAAAGAAAAGCTTCATACTACCTGGAAATCGGTGATGTACAACTCATATTCTAAACAATGGAATATATGAGACGTCTGTATTTGTGCTGCTTGAAAGTACGAAAATAAAAAAAATCAAATCTCTCCACCGTGTAGTTTCATAGATAATCGATCGAAAAACATTGAAATTTTAGTTGATTTCAAATGTATAAACGTAACGGATTCGTGACCTAGTATCATCGTTCCCTCTCTCCTGCTTAGCTCGCTGCAGGGACTCGATACACATGCACGCACACAGAGAGAACCGTGCGTGAATTCAAGTCGGCTTGATAAGATGAGGTGTCATACAATAGAAATGGCTGAATTTTCGTGGACAATTTTTTAACTTTTATCGATTTACGTGACAAAATGGACAAGAATTAATTTTTTTGGCAAAAATCGGTTTTATTTCTCAATGTACTCTCCTTTTAGCTCGATACAACGAGTCCTACGATATTTAAACTTTTCTATGCCTTCCAAATAATGCGATTTGTGAAACCCTCTAAAATAACCTTCTGTATCCCATTCAACTTTTTCATTCGATTCAAAACGCCGACTACACAGCCATCTCTTGAAGTTTGGGAATGGATAATAGTCGTTGGGGGCCAGGTCTGGAGAATACGGTGGATGCAGAAGAGATTCTAAACCCAATTCATGATTTTTTGCCTGTGCAATGTTCCATGTGTGAGATGGTGCATTATCATCATGAAAAAGGATTTTTTTCTTCTTCAAATGGTCCGCTTCTTCCTGATTTCGTTAGCTAATCTATCCAATAATGCAGCATAATATGCTCCAGTAATCGTCCTGCCTTTCTCAAGGTAGTCGATGAAAATTACTTCATGGGTATCCCAAAAAACACTAGCCGTAACTTTCCCAGCCGATTGTTGCGGTTTCGAACGCTTTGGTGCATTTTAACAAGGTTTAACCCACTTTTTTGACCCTTCACAGAGCTATTTTAAGCACAAATGTGTATGCAAAAAATTTTGTCCACACGCTCAGTTGAGATGGATTCGATCTCAGTAACCTCACGAACTTTCACTTTTGGGACATTCAAAACAATATCATGGATTTTGTTGATCATTTCTGGTGTACTGATCTCATTTGGACGACCTGGAATTGGTATGGTTTCTGTGCTCGTACGACCAAAATATTTGTACGAGTGTGGAACTCAGAAACAATCTCAAGATGGCATAATTATCAAGAGCACATGCCCACACCGGAGCTCCATATAGAAGTTTCGAGTGCATCACGCTCGTTACCAGCCTTCTTTTTGCTTCCCTGGGCCCACGAATGTTAGTCTGGACTCCCAGGTATTTAATGCTCCTGCTTTACGCGACTTCTCATCCGTCTAGCACAATCTTCATATATTTGAAGGATCTCCTTTCCGTGAGTAGCAAAGTCTCAGTCTTCTCCATGGCCATTTCTAGACCTCTGTTATCCAACCATCGCTTCGCCCGCCACAGACTCTCATGAATCCTCAGCTCCAAGATCCCTACGTCTTCAGGGATGCTGATCAACGCGCAGAATCCCTTACGTTCACCGAAAACCCATGAACGACTCACAAACTGCACTTTCTATCCCAGACCTAGGTTTAAGTTCTGGACTTTTCCATGAACAAATTTCTTCCGTGCTTCTGTGAATTTGCAGTAGAGATTCAAGTAAATTTTAGTCCATTTAACCATAGATCTTGGATCATATAAAGAACTGGTTTGGTCAGATCAAATATATTTTTGTTCTTCGTGTACTCGTAAAGTTCATGTCCAATTTGGTATGTACTTCCGACAAAAAGGTACTCGATTCTAGTGAAGTCCATGCATAAGATTTTGGTCGCTTTATATCCATTTTTCATGACCGCGTCTAAGAAAAAATAGGCATAATGGGATTTTCATTAGTTTAAAAAATCAGAGGAATGTTAAATCCAAAGAAATGTTCGCGAAGGGTGGGGGTAGCTGCGCGCGTGGCTCGGCGGTCGGTGGGGGTACTCACGTGAGCAGCGGTGGTGGGAGTACCCCTCCGAACGCCGCGATAGGGGCGCGGTGGCGTAGCATGCACGTACGGTTCGTTACAAATTGATGCAACTACATCAACAAGTACGTGGCATTTATTTTACGCAGAGCACGGTAAACTAACAATTGAGGTCGGGGTTCGAGTATTTTCAAACTTTCTCGTCACTAATGTGGAAAAGTAATTTTTATTGCACAGACTCTTCATCAATCGTGGGATTTATCATTTCCGCTGTTTCGCGCCAGGGCCCAAAATCGCATTTCCCGCGCCGGTGTCAAAGAAAGGGTTTTGCGTTTTTGGAACTAAGTAGCCTCAGATGTATCAAAATTCTATTTCAGGAATAATGTGGGCAAAGGGGCAGAATGACAGAAGGAGCACTTCAAAGCTCCTGGCAAAAGTGAGGGGTCGTATGCTTTGACGGCCATGTTTTTTTCCATTTATTTCTCATTTGACTTCATTCCCATGGCGGATACTTTGGTCAGTTTGCATTGAAAAGCATTGGTAAATTTATACGCCCAATGATGAATTGATTATTATTGGATTCATTCTAATTCTATTTTCGTCCTCAGATTTTTAATCCCACTGTTCGGAATGAGTTTACTTTTAAAATGAATGCTTTTCGATGCCCCGTGGCGACAGCATTTTTGTGAATACTCGTTGATTCCACTGAAGCATTGTATTGTATTGTATTTGTATTTGTTTACAAAGAGGTTGCAAAACTCGTGATCCGCAATATAGGCACGTACACGGAGAAAAATGGAGATCAGGAGAATACGAACGATTACTGAGAATTAAGAATGATTACTATAAAAGAGAAGAGAGTATTTGACAGCACAAGACTGATTCCCAAACAGTGTAACACTCTCTTCTGTCATCTAATAATTTTTCCTATTTTCCAGTAATCACCCATATTTCTCTGATCTCCATTTTTCTCCGTGTAGGCTCACGCCCATTGCAACACCCTCTTTTCTTCGCGTCGTTCCTTCATCCCACACACTTCCCTTTTCGTGAAGTTCCAGGATGTTACCCCACCCTTTCAAGAAGTTTCAGGTTGTGTAAGACTGGTACCGTCTGCGTTACTTTCTAGTCTTATCAAAGTCGTCCAGTGACCCCCCACGAGCTCAATGGGAGGTCACCAGACTCTTTTGACGGGACCTGCGGTTTAAGGTGGAATCCAAACCACCAGTCTCAGTAAAGATGCTTTAACAAATTTTCATTGGTACTGATTCAAGGATTAAACCCCAGACTTTTTGCTCAGAAGCCTAGAGTGCTACCATTGGAGCCACTGAGGTTTCTAACAAAAGCATATTTGGGATCAAAAACTAATTAATTCCTTTTAAATTATCATTTTTTTCTGTTTTTATTTACTGCTTTTCAAATAATTATTAGATTAAAAACTTTTATAAACAGAGTATAAATCATTCAATATTGATATTCTTCCAAGATTCTTTTTTTTCCAACGTCATAGTTATTGTGCCAAAATAAATTATACAAGTTAAGTGTTCAATGACAAAGTTATGTTCAGTAGAAACTCACGTGATTTAAGAAACCGGGGGAACTGTCAACTCCCTTAAGTGGTTTGGGGAAAAGTTTACGAGCTATCGGCACTAGGGTGGTCCAAAAATGCATTACAAAAATTTTCTTGATACTGAATGCAAACGACCCCCCCCCAAATCGTTTCGAAATCCAAAAAAAAGTGGTAATTATGAATGTTTTTCAGTTAATTTCCATTTATTTAAATAAATTCTATTTATTTCAATAATCTGTTTTCTCTAAAATTTGTAGAAAATCTGTTTTTTTTTTAGATCAGAATGGCAGTTTATTATTTCAAAGTGACTTTATTTATTTCCGAATTTCTTCTTATTGTTTAAATAATTAATTATTAGTAATTTTCAACTTTCTTTCAAATTATGGTAGAAAAGTCACCTTTCCTGGTAATATACCTATAGATTTTGATTTCAAGGTATCTTGTCTACATTATCTAATAGATCCTCAATTGTTTAAACAAATTTAATTTGTTTAAATAGATTTGTTTTGTTTAATTCGCCTAAAATTCTGCTTTTTGAGATCGGACTGGCCAACTGTTATTTTTCAATTTTCAAGTTTTTCAAGTAATTTCCATTGTTTAAATAATAAAATTATTATTTATTTTCAACTTTTTATCAAATCATATTGGAAAATTTATCTCTTTTGGTAAGAGATTCATCATGTGATTTCTTATCAAACAATTTTGAAAGAATTTTCTTACACAAAATTTGTATATTCCTCTTCTCTACAAACAGTTTTTTCGTTGAGTGCTTAAAGTTCCATTGACTACTAATGTACTAATGGTGACTAGCGACTTCTATTAACAGTATATTCTATATACAGTATACAAATATTTTTATAGATAGGCTTCTCCAACATTCTCAGGTGTATCCTTACTGGGGCTTCATACTATATATATCTAATTTTTCACATTACATAATATCATACGCGGTGACATCAAAATCACGTGGCAGGGTTTGTATCTTCATTTGTCTTCATTTGTTTTGTTGCTTCGTCACTTCTACCACTAGAGTTCCACTATTTTCGTTTCCCGTAGGAGAAAATACTTTGACTCAGTATAATATCTCAGCATACGAGTTGGGTACATTATTTCCAGATTTTATCTGAGAAGAGTTTCTTGAAGTACGTTTGTCTTTAGAAATAATTCAATTTCATAACATAATTTTGTTGATTCTGTTGAATTATTCTAATTTCAAAAATCAATTATATCTGCAGTTGCGATATTCCATTTTTCCTCCTTCTGTTTCCTCTTCTGTTTTTCTTTTCCTTTTACTTCGTATATTACTTTCTATGTAAGCTTCATTCTTGACTTGCAAAAAAGTACTTTTCTAATGATGTCTTCCAAAAAAGATCGCGAAATTTGGAAGGATAAATGCATTAATCCGTTTCAAAAAAAGAAACATAAGGGAACAACCCTTCGCTGTGTTTCTGACAATTTACGCGTGAAATGCCCAAATTTACGAGAAGATTCACAAATTTGCAACACATGCAGATTTGAACTTACCAACTTAAGGGGGTCGTCTAGTGTGAAGGCCGTATTTTTATGCTTTTCTTGACAGTCATTATTTAAAAAACCGTTCAAGTAAATTAATTTTTGAATTTTATTTCTTCTTTGAGTACATTTGGACAAACTTTTTTAATTTTTTGAAGCCAATATATTGAATAATATCGGATATGCACCGCTCAACAGGAAGACGTAAAAGAAAAAGTTTCTCCACTGCTGCCATGATTCCGGGCGTTCTAATTATCTGAAATCAAAAAACCGAACGCCATTTTATTCCTAAGACTTAAAACTGCAAAATGAACTAAAAGAAAGTTCGAATTCTAAAAAAAAGTATTTTTTTGCTTCACCAAAAAAAAAAATCTTAGTTTTTCGACTATTTTTCGCGTCTATATTAAGGAAATTACAGTTTTTTTATAAAATTTATGCTTATTTTCCAGTTTTTCGCAATTTTCACATCTTTTGAAAGGGTATATGACTGAAGAGATGCAAATTTAACGTATTAAGATCTATCCTTCCCCTTTAAAATGAGACGAAAGGATGTCGATATGTTAATTTTTATGGAAGTTATCATTTTTCAAACTACTTGAGACATATGTATCCCACTGGCCGTTAAAAGGTTAAAAAAGTTTGAATATTTGGCACAGATGCTGACCCTAGTGGTAGGGCTGTTGCGTTTACCGGAGGAGAGTTGTGCGACTATGCATTTGGGTATGCTGCGTTCCCTCTGTGTGTGGGCAGCTGCCCCTTTTTTGTGGAGCAGTTGACTTATCTCGAAGGAACACAGCGCTTCTTTCGGTATGGAGTATAGTTGCACCGCTTCGTCAGGCAAATGCGAAAGCAGGCGAAAGTACAACTTTTAAGTTTTTTATGATTTAGATGAAGGTGCCCATTGAAATGGTGTTTTCTGTATATATATAGATATATAGAAGTACTTTTTGGTTCATTACGATCTGTTTACAAATATCCTAACCTCAATGTTGAGATTTCAAATAAATAATTTCACATCATTTTAAGAAATTTAACAAATTCTTCAAAATATATATAATAATTAACGAAGATTTCAGAAATATCAAAACAATCCAGTTTAGTGACGCAGGAGCACCAGAGGTAGTGCAGCACCTCTACCAAATTCTTTTCCATGTAGGGCAAAAAAATATTTGTCAACATGTTCCGATAATGCAAACCATTGACAGTAACAACGATTCCAGCCTCATTTTAAAAAAAATATGGGCAAATCACTCCTCCAGACCATAAAACGCACAAAACAACTGTAACATGAATGGAATCTAAAGGCTTCTCAAAAATCACTCCGGAATTTTCCGAAGCTCAAATGTGTCAATTTTGCTTATTAACGTAACCATTCAATAGTATATTACATTACAAGGGGCGAAACAGAGCGATTGCATGAGTGTGAAGTTTGCTCTGCCCGAGTGAAACGAGGGCTGCAATCACACGAAATGCTTTCGCTGTGTTTTGTTTCGAGTAATGTATACTATTTTTCATAGCAACTCTTTTGAGAATCTGATTGGCTGTAACTGTGAAGCCGGTTGAAACAGCGACTTTCAACCCTAGGGTTGAAAATCGTAGTTTCAACCCGCTCTACAGGTACCGCAAATCGGATTTTCAAAGGAGGCGCTATGAAAAAACCATTTAAACATTGTTCAAGGATGAAATTAGCGAATTTTTGACGAAGAAAATGGTCGACTGGCTTTATTCCTTGCGCTAACTGAACCTCATAAGGTTTTAGATCGAAATATTTTCGAAAACTTACCCAGTGTGTAGGCTCAATTTTTTTGAGAATGCAGCTGAATTGATATGTAGATTTCACAAAACCACCATTTTCGTAGTTGATTTTAATTATTTTAATGCCATTCTAGATTGAAATTGAAGACATTATAATAAATTGTAGACCTTCTACTTGACACAAGTGAAAAAACAGAATGACAAAAGTGTCACCACATCCAAATTCCCCTATTAAAAAACAAAGTCCCTGTTGAAAATCCCTGTATTATGCTCCACAATTCAATTAGCTCTTTATGATTGTTTTTTATAAGAATTACACAGTCACGCAAAAAAGGTCAAGAACATTAAACGAGACACGTGTATTCCTATGTATTTTGAGTCGCTGAATCCGAATCTGACGTCAAAATAGCACCATTTACGATTAGTTTTCGGCGTAATTTAAAAAAACCTCATTTTTTAGTATGTTATGAAAAAACATGATTTTACCTCTCAAACATCAAAAATGAGCATTTTCAGCCCTGTTTCTAAGGACACAAATGGCGTATTTGGGGCCGGTGCGCAGCATTATTAATGCGCATGTGCAGTGCTATATACACCCAGTGCCGCTGGGCAGTCCGGTACTTTTAAACCCCGCGGGCGATAATGTAGAGCTCTTAAGTTGCTAGCTTCACACAGATAACGATAAATATCGATATCTGTATCATGGCTGCCTGTCATGCCGAAACCACAATTTCTATTGTTCCCAATATTTCCAGAGGAAATATTGAACATGAGAATCCATGATATGGAGCTTTAAACTCATTAAAGACTTCAGTTTTTTTAATCTCTCGGCCATTCTCGAAATCTTTTTTTCCAATCTTGAATTTTAACGTTTCCCAGGATTTGTTCAACCACATTTTTAGAATCGAGCCATGCTTTTTTCTCAGTTGAAGTTATTTTAATAACAAGAACGTCGTCTTCAGATAGCTGTCGAATTTGAGGTCCATCAAATATTTCTCCTTTCAATTTAGCATCGGACAATTGGGTAAATTAAGACATTATATACTGAAAACATTGTCCTCCTTTATCTAGTGCTTTCACAAATTGTTTCATGAGACCCAACATTATACGAAGAGGTGGAAGGAGGACTTTAATAGCTCCACTAATGAGTCATCGATGACGTTCCTGAATCCTCTTTCCAGCGGCATTCTTTTTGGCCAAACATTGTTTTGTAATGATTACCACGATCCTGGCTGTCCCATAAGCACAAAAAACAAGGATACTTTGTACTTCCTCATTGCTATCCCAAAAGGATTAAAAGAACTTTGAAATTACAAATTTTCCATTTATGTTGTTCGTACTCGATTTTTTCCAAGACGATTTTCATATTACTGTAAACTTCTTTAAGTTTTGTTGAATAAGATATTGTTATCGGTGCATATGCAGTTGCGTCCTGCAATAAGACTGTTTTCAGGCTTCGTTTGGGAGAGTCTATGAATAACTTCCACTTTTCATCTTTGCAAAGCCCTGGTTTCAATTCATTCATAAGTCCATTAACATCCGTGCAATAGACCAAAGACAGTTCTTGATCAAGCTGAAAGTATTTTCGAAAATGCTGTTCTCTGTCCCGATAAACACTAGACTTCGTTCCTTTTGCTAAATTTTCTTTTTTTTCAAAGCTGAAGCAAAGTTTTCAGCGCTATCTTTAAATAATTCCAACTCGCGAATTAAGTTATTCAATTATTTTTGGGTTGAATTTTTTAACAGTCTCGTCTTTGTGTCATATGTAGTGTCTCCGTTATCGGTTGTTTCACATTCAGTATCAGTATCTTCACTACTGTTTGTGCATTTCTCATGTTCTTGCACTGCATGGAGAAAAAATCTGACTTTAAAAGCAAGAACACTGGTCATGCTTTTGTAGCAACTTTCTTCTTTGCTATCCTGGTGAAAAATCTATACATTTTAAGCAGGCATCCCTTCATGCTAAAAAAGTACTAAGTTTCATGCTTTTAGAGCAGTTGTGGCTTGCAAAAAAAGCTCGAAATCCGCAGGCAAGTCCACCGTCCTGGGGGTGATAACCCTCACACTTCCCAAGGGCTAAGTATGAGGGCTTTCCGGCTTTGATAAGAACAATGCTAATTCATTGCCGGACACACTACGGTTTTAATCTCACGCCTTAACGTCCCCTTACAGGGCGGCGCGCCTTCGCTGGCTTCGTTACTGACTGGGCTGTAAGGCGAATCATTCTACACATCCCTTTTTAGGACAGTTTGTTATCACCCCCAGTACCAAGTGCATCAGCAGGTATTGACACTGAATTTTTGAGTAAAGGCCGTAGCAGGATAAGCATGGTCTGGGTGCCCACGCTCGGATTTGATCCATATTGCGAGGGTAAGTGGCTCCCATTACAAGATAAATTTACCCCACGTATTACCTCAAAAAAATTTTTTTACAAAAGTTATGAATGATTTTGAAAAATCAAAAAATCTAATTTTCTCGAAAACGGCTCGACCGATCTTGATGACTAAAATATAAATTATAGAGGGTACTAAAGAGGTTCTGAAAAAAATTCAAGAACCCATTCCGTTTAAAAAAGGGGGTAAACAATTTTTCTTTAATTTTTGAATAATTTTTTTAATGTGAATTACTTCTTGAACACCCACCATCTTTTCTATATCATGCTCAAATGCAAAGTGACAATATATATTTTTTCGAAAATTTTCGGAGAGGTACTTCATAGTTAAAAAAAATAAAAACTTCTTTGGCCCCTACAATGCATAAAACAATTGATACCCTATGACTCATTGAAGCAATTGTTTCTATACTCATGAAAGTTTTACGTTGATCACATACAATATCTCATTTATTTTTACGCATTTGCTGCATAGTGGACGACATAGTACACTTTATATGAATGCGAGGGCGTATCAACAATTATCCGCACCGTGTCTGTGGAATTGATCATTATCAATTTAAAAAAAAAAAGTCTCTACATGATCGCCTTGTTTTCAATACACTTTATCCACCTGTCAACAAGCTTTTTATTTCAGTCACAAAATGCAGTTAATATATTTCCTCATATATCTCCTTCTCGAAGCTTGTGCCCATGACCTACGTTTTGCCCTTCGTGAGAGTACTACTGCGCAGGCTTCGAATGCCGCACGAGTTCGTTCGCAAAAAGCACCTGATTCTCAATTGTTTTTATTCATGCTCAATAGATGTGCTTATCTAAGGTTCGCGTTTTTATTTCATTCTCAGTTGTAATCGTTTCCTGATAAGTTGTAGGATGCTGTTATACCACGTTTGAACTACAGGAAGGTATACCTATTGGAAACAAATGATACTTTTCCCAAACTTTTGAAGGACTGTAATCATTCTCCTCTTTCACCTTTTCTATCCATTTTGCACTCAAAAAATTAAAATTACCATTCAACATTTTTTATTTTTTCACTGTACACAGGGTACCTACGTCTACGTTGCTTGAAGCAAACTGAGCTGAACTGAACACTAAACATGGAAATATTTGAACAAAATATTTTACAACCACCTCCGGTTGATCGATTTTATATTCTTGAAAGTCTAAACTTTGAAAATATCAACAACAAAAAAATTGATTTTTTCAAAATTCTAGACCAGAATACCCTCTTAAAAGGCTCTCTTATAGAGGTTTGAAGGAGATGGTAATCAAAAACGTAGTATGAAGTGGCAAGAGCTTTATCTAGGTGCTATGACTTTGTAGAATTGAAATAGAAAGTAAATATTTTCAAGAGTGGTAAAGTAGGAGCTAGTAATAGATAGTAAATATAACAAGGATTCAAAGCAGAGGTAAAAGTTATACTTGAATCGGTAGAGTAGCGCTGTATTTCGACTCGGGATATATGATTATCACACCAGGACTTTAAAAGTGGGTTTGCAAATTAAAAAAATCTCTGAATATATGTCATGGCTGTCAAAATCAAGCAAACTCGTAGATCAAATATTTTTGCGCTTCCGCGAGAATTTTTGCTGCCAAATCATAAAAATATATAATCTTGATTTTTTCAGTAGATATTTATTGATGTTTCAAAAATCGTTTCAATTTTTTACAAGCCAAAATATGGAGTATTTTTTTAACGATCTTGAACATCGAAAAATCCTTTTACGGACACATTCTGAAGCAATTTATGTAAACAAAATGTTTATATTCTTCGACCTATCAGAGCAGATGACTCCCTTGAGGTTTTAAAAATGTAAAGATCTCTAGATAATATTTAATTTTCCACTATTCTTCTGACTCTATTGTAAAATACGACATCATATACGACATCGTAATTTGGGATAGTATGCGATGTCGTTTACGATGTCGTAAACGACGTCATATACGATTTGATAATTTTTTAAATTAATATTTATTAAATAATATAATTAACTCTGTAATTGAGTGTTAAAATTTGGCAAAGAAGACATTTTCTATAAAATAAATATTTGTACCTGAAGTTTAGAAATAAATTTTATTCTCTGATTATAAATGGTACTTTTTGCTATCCCTTACTTTGTATCTTTACTATCTTTCCTATTTCACTATTTACCTGTGAAGGAATTCCAACTGCTGGATGGCCGTACAGCTGTATAGGTCGTTTTAAAAATGTTTGGAAAAGATCTTTTGTGCCAAATTTTAACATTCAATTAGAGAGTTAATTATATTATTTAAAAATTGTCAAATCGTATACGATGTCGTATACAATGTATTTTACAAGCGGGGACAGAATATTTTTTGATAAAACTAACCTGTTTAACAGGAAAGGAAGAAGGAACAAAACTGTCAAGAGAGATCTTCGTTTCTGTATACAAAAATCATGAATTTGTATGTGGCGGAATTTTTGTCAGTGACAAACATATCCTTATTCTTTCTTTATGTACTTTCGGAACTCCCTCATCTATCTTCTTGATAAAATCTCATACTGTTGAACCAATTTCTATTGAAAAGATTGTTTATCAGGACGAAATCGGGAGTTCTATTGGACTCATAATCGTGAGTAATTTCACATATAATTTGAGACTTTAAGTTTAAGTACGAAATATTTATTTATAATGCAATCATAAAGTTTAAGGGTAGAAATAATCACTCTTATTGACCCTCCTACGCTCATACGAGCGGTACTCCGAAAATTTTATACGGATGTTTTAGGTATGCCAGATAGATTATACATATGTCTTGCAAAATTTGGATGTCTCTATAGACGACACAAAAAATCCGAACGTAAGAATATTAATTTTTTTATTTCAGGCATTATTTAGTACTTATCATGTGTGTAAGTAAATATATATATATATATATATATATATATATATATAACAAAAGAACATTTTTGGGCAATGGTTTTTCATGATTTGCAATCTAACTTAACCCATTAACGACCAAGAACTACAATTTTTTAACTTATGTTCAAGCCTCATTCTCATGACTGAAAAAGAGAAATTTCCAAATAAAAACCATGTTTTCTTATAGTTTTGGGTATGCTCTTCAAGAATCCGTGGTTTGGTCCGGTAGGAAATCTGATATGGCGCCAAATTTGGACAAAAGTACCAAAAAATCGGGAATTTTTTTTCGTGCCAAAAGAGTATTGGGAATTGATCCTAACTATGATCGACGGTGATCGGAATATTTGCAATGCAAGATAAAACTTGTCTCACCGATCTCGAATAGCCATAACTTTCGCAAAATAGCAGATATCCAATACTACTGTGGGCAATAACTAAGGTGAATTTTGTTATAAAATGAAAAAATCTTTATTTATTTATCCAAATCAATTTTATCCCTTTCAAAGTAATCCCCTCCCGATATAATGCACTTATGCCAACGTTTTTTCCAATCGTCGAAACACTTTTTGAATTTGATTTCCGGAATTGCCTTCAAAGCCTTCTTCGATTCGGCTCAATCGTGTCAAAATGGTGTCCACGGAGTGGTCTTTTGAGTTTGGAGAATGGCCAGAAGTCACACGGAGCCAAATCAGGCGAATATGGTGGTTGTAGAACGATATGCGTTGAGTTTTTGGCGAAATGGTTACGAAGAACGAGTGCAGTGTGAGACGGCGCATTATCGTGATCATCATCAACACGTTCTCTGCCTTTTTTGAAGCCTTTGTAACACTTATAAAAATTCTTCTGCGTCATGGTAAAATGACCGAAGGCCTTCTGCAACATTCTGAACGTTTCCGCAACTGAAATTTCATCCCGCAAACAAAATTTAATGGCACTTCTTTGTTCAACAAATTCAGAGATTGTAGAAATCGAAAAATTCACTTTTAGTCGTTTTTTCTTTTTTTGGTGAGGAGGAAAAATGGCGAAATCATTTATAGACGTTGTACAGGACTCTCCTAGGACGGGTCTAGGCCGAGACGCAGGACGCAGGACCGCGGGTGTAGGCCCTGATGCCATTTCTACTGGCCCCCGTTGTTGCTGCGCTCTTCACACCCATCGAGCTCCCTCGTCTTCATCACCAGGGTGACAAATGACTTGATAAACATCCATATCTGTTCAGACTGGAGCATGAGAGAGACCATCGTGTCATGAGTGAGTTGTGCGCCCACTGCCCGACTGACAGCCTCCCTTTCCACGCCCCACCTGGCACAGACAAAGAGTGTGTGCTCTGTATTTTCCAGAAGGGAACCGCAATAGCGACACGACTCATCGTCTCTTTTCTTGAAGCGCTTCAGGTACGCATTAAAGCAACCATGTCCCAAAAGCGCTTGCACCAGGTAAAAGCCGACTTGACCGTGCTTGCTATCCAGCCAGGTGGCGAGCTCCGGGATCAGACGGTGTGTCCATCTCCCGGATTGATCACCATGCCATCTCGTCTGCCATTTCTCGACGAGTCTGCGCCTTCCATCCTTGCGGATGGCTTCCTTCGCGCGAGCGATTTCCTGCAGGTTTGTTAAGCAGGTGAGCTCCTTACGGAGCTGAAAAGTCTCTTTCCTTTCCTCCGCCAATAAATCTATTGGTGGGACGCTCGTCAGGACCAGCACAGCGCTCGTCGACACAGTTCGGTATGCTGAGACAATTCTCATCACCACACCTCTCTGTGCCGAAAACAGCTTCTTCAGGATAGCATGGTTGTTAAGGGCACTTGTCCAGATCGGAGCTGCTTAAAGCAGCTTCGAGTTTACCAAGCTCGCCACTAGCCTTCTCTTAGCTTCCCTACGTCCACCAATGTTGGGCATGAGCCGAGTCAGGGCGGCCCCACATTGGGTGGCTTTGGCAGTCGCGATCTGCAGGT
Source organism: Diplolepis rosae (assembly GCA_030998225.1). Taxonomy (NCBI): domain Eukaryota; kingdom Metazoa; phylum Arthropoda; class Insecta; order Hymenoptera; family Diplolepididae; genus Diplolepis; species Diplolepis rosae. The sequence continues at coordinate 21,539,802 of JAPYXD010000701.1, read as the reverse complement.
GTTCGCCGAAGCTAAGCCTTCGATCCAACTGCACACCCAAATACTTAATGCTCTTTTTCCACTTGATTTCATGTTCTCCGAGAATGATCCTCGGGTATTTGAAGGATCTCCTGTCTGTGACCAGCAAAGCCTCGGTCTTTTCAGGGGCCATTTTCAGGCATCTGCTATCCAACCAACGCTTTGCCCGCCACAGACTATCATTGATCCTCAGCTCCAGGATTTCATGTCACATGCTCCGACCACTTTCCGCCTCGCCGCCCGCACAGTATCCTCCAACGACTCAGCAGACCTTGCCCAACCAAGCTCATCTATGAGCCTGGTTTCTTCAAGATGTTCGCAAAGCTTGTCTTTGCTGAGTCGTTTTGTGTTCCAGGAGGGGCTCCTTACCTTGCTGCCCCTTCCCGTATTCACCGGGTGGCTCCGATCCTGGATGCTAAACTCAATGCACTGGTGGTCACTCAAGGTTATTAACTCGAGGACGCACCAGTCGCCTATTCTTGAGGCAAGGCGGGGCGCGGCAATCGTGAGGTCGATAATCGACCCCCCCGCTCTTCGTCTGAACGTAAAATCCCTGCCCCGATTCAACACAATCAGGTCATTCCTGGCGACCATCTCACCGACCAAGATTCCCCTCCTGTCCAGACGGGCTTTTCGCCACACGTACCTCCGCCACCCCCACCCAAACGAACCCCGCGTCGGTCTCCAGGAAATCCGCGATGCTCAAATCGGGGCTGCAGACAAGGATCCCAGCCCTCCTTGATGCATCCTGGTACCAAGCAGAGTTTTCGGACCACTTTTAGTCGTTTAGAAAACACAAGCGTAACTCTGTAACAAATGATGACATTGACATGAAATTTGACACAGATGTCAGTAACAGCAGGACCAACATAAAAATAAAAGAGTTTGCCCGAATCGGTTAGCCCGCGAAGTTTAAATTAAAAATTCACCTTAGTTTTTACCCACAGTGGTATGTCGGACATGCAATTTTGGAAACCACACGATTTTCGTGAAACTCTGTACTCAGAAGCTTTTGGGGTCACTGAATATGAATTTTACATCTGATTTTCGGGATTCAAAATAGCGGACCCACTGTGGCGGACATAATATGTTGGAAACCCAATGATTTTTGTGGAACTTTATACTCCAGAGTTTTGGGGTCGCTGATTACGAATTTGACATCGGATTCCCATTTTTCGAAATGACGGATCCAATATGGCGGACATGAAATTTGGAAACTCTACGATTTTCACACAACTCTGTACCTAGGAGTTTTCTGGGCCGCTGATTTCGAATTTCAAATTGGATTTTCAGAATTCCACAGACTTTGAGTTGATTTTGATGAGACATTCTGTGTGTTTCCCGTTTCACCTTATCTTTTCTCATGTAGCTCTTAGCAATAGATACTGCAAATTCTTTTGTTCCGACTTTATTCTCGCCATCTCCGGCAGTATTGTATATCACGAGAGCATACACAATTCTCTCATAATACGTTTCTCCCGTTCTGTATCAGAATCCAAGTTATCAGAGAAAGAATCTTTTAGATTTGGTGCAGTTACTATTTCATAAAAATTATTTTCTGATGCATCAACTTTGTACTCCACGTGGGAAGGTCCAGAACGCCTTTCCGTTCCTGCGATATGGCGATGAGAATGACAATTACTATCGGAATCTCCCAGGAATTTGGTATTATATATATTATGGGCAGTCACTATTTGTCGTTTGTATCAGGTCTTCATTTGTTTCATGCACTATGTCCAGACCGAGTTGTAAAAGACACTGTCAACATTCCGTTGTGGATAAATCAGAAATTGATTTCGGCGAAAAAATTACGTTGTCAAATCCAGACGATTCTGGCTCCTATAATTTGGATTCTGATGCTGAATGGGATGAAGAAGTTCCGGAAATAACTTATAAACAATCTTGTAAAACTTACACCGAAAATCAAGATAAACTACACGGAGAGAACATTGTTCACGCTGCTATAATCCATAGCCGCGCGCCCTCTAAACCATAGCTATGTCGCACGAGAGCGCTGATCCAGGTGTCTCTACTTTGTAACATTGAAATGTTTCAAATGCGTGACATTGGAATCAATGGTAATGTTTTTAAATCTTCCAAAAATGTTCTATTTTCTTTAACTTCCTTCGATTTTCAAAATCTTAAAAATTCCAACTATTTTTGAATTCTAAAAGTTTTGTTTTTAATATTTAAAGAATTTGAAAAAATCTTCAAAATTTCTTGACTAAAAATTTTTCACAATTTTGAATTAATCACAACTTGAAAAGTATACGTTACCTAAACATGATTAATTCGAGAATAATCCGAAATCCAAGAATAATTTTTTCCTTGTTACATAGGCGTTTTTATATACTGAATTTATATTTTTCAGGTTATTCATATTTTCTCAGTATATACAACACTGATAAACAACCAAAGTTCGTCAGTTGTTTCTCTACGCGAGAAAAACCTCGCATGCGCGGAAGAGGAGCAAAAGATATTGAAAGTAGCGGCAATGTAACATTGGTGTCGTTCCAATGTCCCACTGGAGAAGTCGTCACATAGCGCTGACCGCTATGTTTCCAGCATATGTTTCCATTTTTCATCGTTCGCGGACGCGAATCGTGATACGCGTACCATATCACCGCGGCTATATTTTATAGCAGCGTGTGCCATGTTTTTCTCACCGTGTCGAAGGAAATCATGATCGTTTCGAAACGTTCTTCTCTACTATATTGAAATAAAACAATACATCATTGATGCATGTAAAGAGAATGACTTTCATTTACAGTTGCAAGATTTGAATACTTTTCTGGGAATGACCATTCTAACTTCTTTCAACAAGAGGAAGTTCCAGAGAGACTATTGATCGTCAGATCCATTTTTATTTTGTAACGTGATCTCTTCTGCGATGTCACGCAAAACGTTCTAAGAAATCAAATCTCGATTGAAGTACTCATAAGCTGAAGATCTTGACGCCAATGATAATGCGTGGCGCGTTCATGCATTACTGAAACTATTTCAGAGAAACATCCTGAAGTTTGGAATATGACTTATATGTATCAATGATTGATACTTATTTGTGTTTATTCATGAAAAAGATTTGTTGAGTATTTCCAGTATACTATTCATTGTGTATTTACGTGTGATTAACACGTTAACATGTGATGCCGGAATAACACAGAAATATGGGGTCACATCTTGTCGTGTTTTTTTCGCAATCACGTGTTGAATACGATCCTGCCACGAATGAGCATTCAGTCAGTCATTAAAGACGCCGCAGACTTCTGTCAATAGAGGCAACATCACAGTGTCATGCGTTGGAGTGCGTGAACTCGTATAGGATGTTTCAATCCTTACAGAGTCAACAGTGATTCGAGATTTACTTTCATATTTATGCATTATTGAGACTTTTGTATTGTATTGTGTGACAGCAAGTTTCTCCGAAATTTGACTAATAACTGTGAATAGAAAATTTTATCGCTGCGCATCACATTAAAAATACAGAATTCAAAATTCGTAAAAAAAATGTATGGGTTTACGTAATATTTACACGCATGAACTCTTCGAAAATATTATCGATGGCTGAAAATTGCGGAATACATTTTTGGGATTACAGAAAGAATATACCTCTATTTCGTTTAATGTTAGGTTTTATTGTGTCACGTACCAAGTGGTATTCGGATAAATTGCTTTTATTTTGTAATATTATTCTACTTCTCTTGGTTTTTACAACATTTTTCTGCGTTCCAATCATTTTCATCAGAAAATCGTTAACCCGAGAATTTTTGTTTGTTTGGTTCGTGATGTCAGTGAGGCACTTGAGGTTCGTTTTCTTATTACTAATGTTAATAATTTTTGTGAAAACAGTACTCAATGTTAATTTTCAAGTTCGCTAAGTAGCCTGAAAATAAATTTCCATTGGTGTGATCAACTTGTTGGCCAAATATATTCTATACCAACCCAACAAATATTCCCACATGTTATTTTAGTCATGAGCAGTGACACATTTATTTGAGCATCATATGCTGTGTCGCCTTATAATGGCGTGGTGCAAAAAAGCAGCTTAAATTCATCTTTCAGAATGCTACATTTGATGCATACACTATGCTGCTGTAATGGAGAGGTAGTAAGGGAATGGAAGATCTCAATACGAATGATTTGTTATGTTGCAGATTTTGCTTTGTCAGTAGGCTCATTTTGAATGCATGGAAAATCTTAGCGTTTTGCGGTCGCATCTTAGGTCAATTATGTATAAATTTCGGTAAATCCGATGGATGTGTTATTGACAAATGTTGCTTACGACATTGCTATCGGGGGAGGACTGCTCTCTCCATATATAAAATGATGGCTAAATCGTATGCAAGAATATCATTGAAACAATTCATTCGAGGAAAGCCCATACAACTTTGACAATTATTTCACAAACTTGGATCTTACTGTGCATTTGAAGAAGCTGGGATTGAAATGTACAGGTACGCTCAGAGATATTAGGGTGAAAGAGAAGAATGTAAACCATTGCGGACTTCAATTCATTTTTTATCTTTATTCTTTTTTAAGCTTGAAGCTTGCCTCTTGGCAGTCCTTTAGGTAATCTAACTCCCTCCTTCTCCTCAATTGCCTCCACTCCTCCTCATTCTTCCTCCGCTCCTCTGCCTGTTGTCTTTCTCCCTTTGCTCTTCTTCTCTGTTCATCTTCTTTTTGGCGTTCCCTTCTCTCTTTCGCTCCTCTCCTCCTTTCTGCCCATCTCCTCCCAGCCATTGTTAATAAAGTGGCGTACATGCCGGTGAGGGTGGTAGGTAATTCTATCCTTCAGGACCCCGGCTTTCCGTTGGGCCCCCTACTTCAGTGTCAGGCAATTTTTGGCGTGTTTACGAATGCTACTCTCTCCTACCACGTTCTGTCACCACCAGCACTTCTGCATGGTGTTCATTTTGCTGAAACAGATACATGGTTAAAAAATATAAACTTACTACCAACACAAGCGTCAGGGTTCTAGTCTGGCGTCAGTCAAATAATCCTTTTAATTTTACTCCTATCCTCGGCAAGTTTCCACATATTTTCAGGAAAAGGTTTCACGGTTTTTTCACGTTTTTTTCACGTTGGTCGCCAGGTATAACGTGGTAGTTATCCAAGGAGGAGAATAAGGAAAACGACGCCGAAAATAAGGAGAATCACTGGACACGGGTACTTAAAAACATAGTAGAACACTTTATTCACCCAAAATTCAAGAGTATCACCAGCGAGTGGACGGAAACCAAACACGGAAAAACAAAAAGCACCTTCGATCATATACGATGAGCGAGACCAGTAAAAACGACCGTCGACGGCAGAGACTCTCTCGAGGACGACGGCAATCTAAGAAGTGATTTCGGGAAGACGACGAACAACGAAGACTGCTCTCCTCGCGGCTTCTCGGAGAATCTCGGCCCCGCTTGGGCCCAGGACGGTCCCTCATACTATCGCACCCCGTGTCCCCACATAATAGTAACATCTATGTTACAATTGAGGGTGCGCATGCAATAATCGCATAGGCGCTCGGTCAGTAGGCCGAATGGAGTGGAAACACAACCGGTGATAAGCCGCATTTTTCCGAGAGGAAATTTCAACTAATCAGAGGTCACGTCCCCCTTCCGCTCGGTCTACTGGCTGAGCGCCTAGACGGTTATTGCATGCGCACCCTCAATTGTTAAGAGCTATATGCGAAAAGGTCAGGTGATACAGGAAACACACAGAATATGTCATCGAAATGAACTCAAAGTCTGTTTACATCGTCCTACAAAGACCAGAATTTTCTGTAAAAAGTGTAAATTACCATTCTGTAATCTGTGTTTCAAGAATAATCACTGAGAGGATTCATATTACAGTGAGAAGCAAGGGGACTCACTCTACATGGAAAAAATAAGTACTTGAAAATTCACATGACAGTGCTCGACTTTCAGATACGTTCAAAAGTTACTTAAAATTAGAAGTACCGTTCTTGTACAATTAGATCAATAATCCTGGAAAATGTATAATTTCTATGAATCATTTGAGAAAATAAAGTTCGAAGATGGATATTTTTAAGATTTAATATGAAATTCTGAATATAGACAGATAGAGCTCGCACAGCACTCGTGCATGAAAATTTCAAAGTCAATCAATGAAATTTTTATGGACTATCAAAGGCAATAAGAAAAAAAATTATTTTCATAAGCTGTCTTTTTTTACAAACTTTTTTACTGATTTGTATTACAAATTATACTATTATACACTATAATTACACATCGCTGAACATAATATATTACCGCTGTTGAAATTAATCTTACGCTGTCAGGATTTGAACCTTAACTTTGACCTAACATACATGTATAACGCAGGCTAACCTTATAAATTAAATTGCATGGCTACCAAGGCCCATGCGATATTCCTCAAAAAATGTTGGGTACATTTTATTATTAGAAAATGCAGGGCTGTGTTAAAAAATTGCTGCACCTTGTTTCGCCAACAATTTTATATAAGGCTAACAAACGTTTTTAAATGAAGAGATTTTTAATAAATTAATTACTGAATTCAAAATTATGAAATATAAGAATTTCATAATTTCTAAAGTTTATGTCAATTTACAAAGTAATAAAAATTCTACGCATCTAAAAAACTGACATTGACAACTGCGTATCGTACCAGTAAAAATTTCACAACACTTTCAAGCGCAGTCCAAGAATTTTTCTTTGACTTGTATAGCAGATATTCATCTCTTTTTAATCAAATTATGCCATCCAAACCCTTGTAAAAGCTGAAGCACTTTTTAGAAGAAGTATTTGCCTTTCTATAATTGTTTCAAAAACTATACAATAAAATTTGAAAGAATTTCGTTTTTTGACTGTGCTTGAATTAATCTAGGACATTCTTTTTTTTTTAATGAAGTTCTAAGCTTCTTCATAAAAAGTATATAGGATCTTCGGAAAAATTTGTCCTGTCCAAAAGAACCTCAGAAGATTCAAGCACAGAATTTTGATGAAACTAGATCGATTTCGAAATTTTATGTCTGCCACATTAGATCCGCTATATGGAATTCCAAAAATCCAATTTAAAACACTTGATTAACGACCCCGGAAATCCCCGAGTACAGAGTTGTGCGAAATACAAAGTTCCACGAAAATCGTTAGGTTTCCCAAATATTATGTCTGCCATAGTGGGTCCGACATTTTGAATAACGAAAATCTTATATCAAATTCATAATCAGCAACCGTAAAATCTCCTGCGTACAAAGTTTCGCGAAAATCGTGTGGTTTCCAAAATTGCATGTTCGAAATATTTGATATCCGTCATTTTGCGAAGGGTATGCCCAGAGAACACTCACAGTTGTAAAAATGTCGTTCCATAAGTGTCGCAGTTACAGAAAAATATTTGTTATGTAACTGTTCCATACCTGTTTTATAACGGTTCTTTTTCTGTAACTGCGACACTTGTGTGACGACATTTTTACAAAACTGTTATGTACACTGAGGAAAAAATGGTATTGAATCAAAAGCATTTCTTTCTAGAAGCATGTATATCATGGATTCAAATCAATATGCTATAGAATTAGTTACATACCTATTTATTGGTTCTTGTATTATATTTTTATGAATTAATAGTATACATGCTTCTGGAAAGAAATGCTTTTGATTCAATAGCATTTTTTCCTCAGTGTACATAACAGTTTTGTAAAAATGTCGTCACACAAGTGTCGCAGTTACAGAAAAAGAACCGTTATAAAACAGGTATGGAACAGTTACATAACGAATATTGTTCTGTACCTGCGACACTTATGGAACGACATTTTTACAACTGTTTTTTTATAACAGTAAACTTCCCGTGAACAAGTTGATCATTAGTATATGGAGCACCTTTTTGGAAAATATCAACTCGATTGAACAATTACTTTCGAAAATACAACGAGTTGAACGCAAATGCGAATCAGGTTTTGACCCTTTCAATAATAACATTTTAATGAAAAGTGTCGTCTCGCTCATTTTCATCGCATGCCACTCCTACTCTCTTTCTCTATCTTCCTTCGCTTCTACTCATCGGCGCGCCTGCATTGCTCGTAATAAAACCGGTAAAATCGCGTCAAAATACAGAAATTTCTAACGGTGTACTTAAATTTATTGCCAAATGACATCATCACGATCTCAAAAATCAAAGATGAAATGCTTAGATGATAATTTTCATCATCTGAAGAAGCACTTGGAGCATACAAAATACACATTGTGAGCATACAATCTTCTGAGTGGAATATGTGTTAATCTGATCAATTACAACGAATTGCAAATTATATAAAATGGAAAGATAAATATTTCGAGACGCAATAAAGCAATTCCTTTGAGTGTACAATTTTTCTTGCTTTTATTTTGAAAAATCTTTCGGAGTGCCCCACGTATGAGATACGCAAATGTTTCATTATCAAAAGAATTTTATTTTTTTTCCAGTTAACGAATGGAGTTGACCTAATTCCGATTGATTTGCCGAATAATTATAACCAAGAAACTATTTATAAAGTTCGAATAGTAAGATGGAAGCAGGTAAGCATGCTTGATGGACAAAGTACTGGTCCAAGTACTAATTGTCGGTATTTGGATACTATCTTGCGATGATAAAGGGAAATGTTTCTGCAAAAAAACAGGGCTCTATACTATGCAAAAAAAAACTATTGTAAATCTTTCAACATTCCAATTCCTAAAATATAAAAAGTAGAATAAGCTTATTTGTAGCATTCTTAAAATAAGATGAAATATTTTATGCAAACTAAAATTCGAATTTATATCACTAAAAACTCAAAATCATTTTAACATCTTAACAAAACTATAATTTCAAACTTCAAAAAAATCCGAATCAATTCGATTCTAAAATGACAAAAACGACTAAATTTGGACCGAAACAATCATGCAAGCTTTTTCATCCAGTTAACAATCATTAGAACTTAAAAAAAGGAGGAAAGAAATAAAGGGACGTTTCAAAATCCCTTTTAAGATCACGCAAATTTTCGCAAAGTTAAAATTATTACTAAAACTGACCGCCACTCCAAGTCAGTACAATTCAAAACACAATTTATATTTACTAGGGTCTTTGATATTGATGAGATAAAATGAACAAGAATTCATTTTTTTGGCATAAACCAGTTTTATTTCTCAATGTACTCTCCTTTTAACTCGATACAACGAGTCCTACGATATTTAAACTTTTCTATGCCTTCCAAACACTACAATTTGTCAAGTCCTTGAAAATACCCTTCTGTTTCCCATTCAACTTCTTAGTTCGACACAAAACGCCTACCACACAGCCATCTCTTGAGGTATGTGAAAAGATAACGGTCGCTGGGGGTTAGGTCTGGAGAATACGGTGGATGCGGAAGCGATTCGAAACCCAATTTATGCTTTCTTGCCTGAGCAATGTTCGATGTGTGAGGCGGTGCATTGTCATCATAAAAAGGATTTTTTTCTTCTTCAAATGTGGCCGTTTCTTCCTGATTTTGTCAACCAATCGACCCAATAATGCAGCACAATATGTTCCAGTAATCGATCTTGGAGTATAGTGATGGATTCATATTTCATCCATCGTGACAAATCGACGTAGAAACTTTTTCGGATTGCGGTTAAAATAGGCCAAATTTTGCTCCGAAGTCGTCACAGGAGTGCGTTTTTGGTCGATTGTTAGGAATCGCGGCACCTATCTTGCACAGAGCTTTCTCATGCACAAATGTGTATGCAAAATATTGACCACAGGCTCAGTTGAGATGGATACAATTTCATCTATTTCACGCACTTTCACTTTCAGGTCATTCAAAGCACTATCATGCACGGAGAGAAATAATTGGTGGCATGCAAATGGAACTCACAAAGTGTTACACATGTGCCAAATGACCATTGTGAAAAACGCAAATTCAAATCTCATTTGGACGAACTGGACTTGGTATGGTTCCTGTGCTCATACGACCACAACGAAATTCGGTAAACTATTTCTGAACCATTCCACACGACGGAGCAGAGTCTGAATATCTTTCATCGAACTTGGCCTTGGTTTCTGATAAGGTTTTGTCACGCAAAAAGTAGTGTTTAATTAACACACGAATTTAACTTTTTTTCCATCTTTCCTTTCATAGAAATATTACTTCAATATCAAATACCCTAGTATATCTCTACTTCTGGTCCTGCATTGGTTTCCTCGGAAACCGATCAGGGGGCCCTAGAACAGGCCACCGTGCACGTTCTTAGGTTGCGGATAGATGGGCCCTGTACCGAGGGTTAGTGCTGAATACGAATACAAAATTAAATAAGCAGTCGCGGACAATGTTCCAGGGATGGCCCCGAAGGAATATCCCCCAAGCCAAGGTGTTAACTACCGTGCCGAGGGCTGCATGGCACCAGGGAGTGGTTCCTTTCACGGTGTCTCTAGGAAACCAGGCCACCTCCTAGAGTATTGAGGTCTTACCCCTGTATGCGGGGCTTTGCAGGGGCGGAACGAATATTTCCCAAGCTACTCGTGGGACTATGATGGAGATTTCTGATTTAAATAAAAGTTTGTGTGAGGAGTTGTTTGGTGGAGAACTGAACGTAATGTAGAAGGCGCCTGACTTTCTTCAGGGAGAGAATTCTCAAGTCAAGCAGTACCCAGAATGGCTCTACGAGAGAAACAGGAAGGAGCTGGAAAGCTTACGGAAGGTGGAGGTGGCCCTGGAGAAGATGGATAGCTTCTCCAGGACCAAGAACAACATGCACCTCCCTATTAGGGAAGGCATTCAAAAGGCTGTTTTAATTAGGCTTTTGGAGGTGATTAGCTACGCGGCGATTTTGAAAAATCTGAAGAGCCGCGTAAACCCTGAGGGGTTAGGAGTTACGATTGGGGGGATCCGGGAGACCATGTCAAAAGACCTCCTGGTCGAAGTAAAGTGTGTTACAAAGGACACATGTGCTTTCGGCACATGGCGGTGGACTGCCGGGGGCCAGACCGAAGCAGGAGCTGATGGTGGTGCAAAGAGGAGGGGCATGTTGCGGGTTCCTGCACTGGGAAGCCGCGGTGCTACCTCTGCGCCGCAAGAGAGGATAAGCCCCGGAATGACCACATCCCGGGGACTATGCATTGTGCAGCTATTCGGGAGGCAGCCCCGAATTAGAAGCCTTAGAAAGGCGGCAATGGGGAACAAAACTGGACGAGTCAGGCCAGAAACAAACAAGAAGAAGAAGCAAGGAGGAGAGGCTGACACTGCCTCAAGATGGCTCTCACCCTGAAATAATGCCTAACGGCGGTTCCGGGGTGGGATCTCACAGCCTAGATACAGGGAGGGAGTTTTATTGGGTAGGGCTGCGAAAGCAGCAGAGTCCCACACACCAGGGAGACACGGAGTCCCCTTGATAGTGCATATAGCATTTATCCCTTCCTCCTAAAAAAAAAAAAGTATATCTCTACAAACTCAAAATCGTGTTTGTAAGCTGTATTGGTTTAAATAATTATGAGAATAAAGACAAAAGAGGGGGAAAGAATTGAAAAGAAAGGGGTTTTGGAAGGTAATCTTTTTTTTTCTCCTTTTTTCCAAGGATTTTATGATTCTTAACTGGTCAAAAAAGCTTGCATGATTGTTTTGGTCCAAATTTGGTGTTTTTAGTAATTTGTCAGTATACTAGAAAGTGGTATTGGGCCAGTACAGTACCGGTTCTGAATTGCGGAACACCATAGAAATTGTCAGCTGTGGGTTAGTCAAAATTGTATATATAATATTTTGCAGGAAGCACAAAACCAGATAATAATTAATTATGCTGAGAACAAAACGGATATTGATGAAAGTATTTTCGTTAAAATACCTGGAAATGCCCTTCCATCTGACATAACTAATTTGAAGCGAGTAAGTACATAGAGTTACAACAATGTTCTTAACAAAACATAAAAACAATACAATTTTTTTCCCCTAAAACTATAAAATTCAAGCAATCACAAGGAAATTTATTTCTGTGACAGTTTTCGTCACTCATAAGCGAATTAATGATTCTAACTTTTTGATATTTTAGAGAACCTTTGGCGGGTTTTTAATAAAGGGAAGAGTACTTATCGGAGTTGGTGAAGATACGTTATCCCTTGGTGAAGATGTTGTGTTGCGCTATATAAAAGTTGACCCATTCTTGGGATTTATTTTGGCACACATAAACTCGCGAAAGAATATTTTTGAACGCTTCTTTATTTGTAAAGGGAAACAAATAGGTAAGAAAATGTAACATATACTCAATGCATTAACCTAGCAGTTAACTGCAGGTCAAGTAGATTTTTATTTAGAGAAGAGTGAATATCTCTGAAACATCGGCTATTCTGACATAAAGGACCCCGCAGAATCCTTATGGGAAATGGCTTTCGGCCAATTTTTCTATAACTTTGGGGAATGATAGTTCATAGTATGTAGAGCAAAAGTCTCCATGGGCCGAAAGTCTGAAAGTTTATAGTTTATGAGCTACATCTCGTCAAAGTCGAACGATTTTACCCATGCGCTGTGTAGCGTGATGTTCATGTTGAGGTTACCAAGTTTTCATTTTTATCGCCACTTCTTCACAAATGTGTAACCCGCGTATTTTGAATTTCGGAAATCTGACAGCGGATTCGTATACAGTGACTTAAAATGCCCCGGTTACACATTTGTGAAGAAGTGGCGATAAAAATGAAATTTTGGTAACCCCAACATGAACATCACGCTACACAGCGCATGGGTAAAATCGTCCGACTTAGATGAGCTGTAGCTTATAAACTATGAACTTTTAGACTTTCGGCCCATGGAAACTTTTGTTCTACATATTATGAACTATCATTTCCCAAAATTATAGAAAAATTGGCCGAGAGCCATTTCCCATAAGGATTCTGCGGGGTCCTTTATTGTTACATGAAAGAAACTCATGTGGTGCACGGAAAAGCATTCTTCATATAACTACATAAAAATAATCGTATTTCAATATCATTCAACCGAGAAATCTTATTTAATATTTCTAAAAAACTTTGATTTAAGGCTGATATTTTTTTACATTTTTTAATTTTTATCAAGGAAGTTATTAACGATATTACAAAATTGTACACTTTGTCTGTTTATCGGAACCAAAAATAATCTATCTGAGCACATATGTTTTCATGTTTTCAAACATTTTCCAAATTTTTCTTTATTTTGAGCATAAACATGTAAGAACCTGAAACTAATAAAATTTCATAACATCATAAAAATTCAGGCTTCATAAGGTTGTTAAAAAAGTTGTTTTGTAATTCAATCATAATGGTTATTTACGAATCAACAACAGTAACGATATTTTTATTTAGTTTATTGCAATTTTAATCTTGCATGTTTTCAAAGATGATAGTTTTACTACTTCGTATTTTGGGCTGATCATGAATATGTTCTGGAAAACCAATTACTTTACTTTACTTTTCTACTTCTTATACATCAGATCCTCCATAAAACCTTTTACCCTTGCATAACTAGAATTTTTAAGACAAAATATATAGAAGAAGTAAAAAGTCAATTTACATTTAAATCAAATTTTTATTTGTACTTATATATTTTTGAAAAGTCAGAACTTATTATAATTAGACAAATCCACAAATCCGGCCGTTTACGACGAATTGCTTCACGTAGGCGCCTCAAAGCGGCCAAGTAGTATTCCTTACACTGACCGTTTGACATTCTGGAACGAATTCATGGTGAACCACACCACGGTAATCGAAGAATACGATGAGCATCACCTTGATTTTTTACCGAATTTTACGTGGTTTTTTCGGTTTTGGTTCATTTTTGGGGTGCCATTCGCTAGATTGTTGGGCAGTTTCGACGTCATATTCGTAAACGTCTCGTCACCAGTAACAATATGTTTGATCAATGTAGGGTCATCAGCTACCTTGGGAAGCATCTCTTTTGCGACCTCTACTTGTTCTTTTTGCAAAAAATTCAAGTCTTTCGGTACCCTCACTGAATGCTTTATGCCACTCAAATATTTGCGTTCTCGATAAAGTAGACACCCCAAAACACTTCTGCAACATTTTTAATGATTCCGTAGCCGTAATTCTATTTCAAGCAAACTCGTTGTTCATTTTTTTTCCCATAGTAAAAATCCCCAGACAAACTTTTCTCGTCGTAAATCAATGGCTGCCAAACACACTAATGAACGTCTCCCGTTCTAACTTCACACGACTGTCAAAGAAAGTGTTATCAACCTAGAAAAAATAACTTTTTACCCTTTCGGTTTACGCGCGTGGTTTAACTGGACCAGTCCGGGTCAAATTTGATGAGATAGCACATTGATTTAATATCCTAAAACTGGTTTAAATCATAAAAAGACAAGAAAATAGAACAACATTAAATCTACATCTCAAAGTATTAATAAAATGCTAATATTATGTATTATGTAAAGTTATATTATTTTAAGGAACAAAAAATGTTAATTTGTTTATTAGTAATTATTTACATGTTTAAAGTAGAACATAAACCACGACTCTATTCATTTAAAGTATTTTTGGATCACAAAGTAACGATATGATTTTATACTTTCAAATTATTTCTGTCAATGTTTGCATACGAATGAACAACTTATTTCTGTAATTTTTCATTAATTAAGGATCTAATATCATTGTCTTTTTACCTTTACGATTCTGAAGTACATATTTTTTCAGTACCCATTTTTTAAGTAAACCTGTTGTTTCTAGGTTTTTATAACTGCATTTAATATAAATAATAACAAATATTGCTTCACAACTTAATGCGTAATGTCTTGATTTTTGGTCCATATTTGCAAGAACTTTTAAAATGAAACACATCTGAAGAAGTCGAAGGGCTATATAATTTAGACAGTAATATAAATTTTCTGATAATCTCATATTGCCTGTACATTAATTTTAGGAATAAAAAAATGAAATTTTTTTTATTTTGTTATACTGCATGGGTATACATATATTTTGGGTATGTTTTTTAACTACATGAAGTTCTACAAAATAAGTGAATTGTGTGATTTTTATTCTACAAAGTTCATACTACTAAAGTAAATGCGAATAGTCATATATTGTCCTGCTATATCAGGGAATATGATCAAAATTAAATACGGCTGTATTAATTGAATATAAAAAAATTACGTACTTGAAAAAAGCTTCTGAATAATATCTGATTAAACAAATACAAAAGAAATATTTTTTTTTGATTCTACAAAACTTTTATTCTCAGTCATAGTATTATTCTATTGCTTGTAATTAGGCATAAATCAGTTAACGATTGTATATATGAGACTCTCAATTCACCTCTTCTTGCACGCACAATTTCATAGTTGTAAAAAAAAAATTTTTTCTCATAAATGTAATGATGAACGGCTATAAGAATATATAATATGCACACAGTAATTTGTGGAAATCGATCCAATGTGAAATAAAAAAATTCCGAAAATGTTTTTTCACAATAAAACCAATACCTTTTCATATGCTGAGAATGTAAAAATTTAAACTAGTCTTTCTTGATATTATTTTTTTTGCAATGTTGGCTGATTGGCTTTAGGGTCCATAAATGAAAAAAACAGTAGTTTTAATCAAACGTTTCGACTTTGATTGGAGTCTTCGACAGTGATCTTTATTTCTAAAATATGAAAAAAAGTAACTACTAAATATTGCACATATGAGTCCTATTTTTGAGTACAACTTTGGTATTGTGAAAAATAGAAACATGGGAAAATTTACATGAAATTATACATAAACATTCCTTTGAGAACACATAAAAATTCTTAAGGATTAATATTGAACACTAGCACATAAACTTCAAAAACACCTAAGCTAAAAAAACTAGACCACGTTTATGTATAAGTGTAAATGAAAATGTAGATGCGAGTACATAAATCTATAACTTAATTCGTGCGTATTTTTTTCAAAATTTGAACGTTTATTTAAGAAAAACGTGTACAATGGTATTATTCAAAGTATTGCCCATCTGAAGCTATGAATTTTTCCCATCTTTCTGGCAATTTGTGGATTCCATCCCAAAAGAACAGCGCCGGCTTCGCGGCCAAGAATGAATCAAGCCAATTTTTGATACCCTGTTCTGATGTGAACCGTATTCCACACGGAGAAAAATGGAGTGTCAAACTTAGAGTATCAAAATTTAGGTATGTCAGTTTTATATTGCAGATAGTACCACGTACTATCTATCATTTTTTCTTGATAGTCAGGGAGACCATAATTTTATAGTCTGTTTGAATATCGACAGAATGTCAGGTTTACATTCTGAAATAGTTAACCTGTCAACAGTGTCAACACTTACACTCCGAGATAATCGAGCTAACGCTCCTGAGATATTCAGGTTTACATTCCAGGGTTCTCATACACTCTGGGAAAGTCAAGCTGAACATCTAGTTTTTACACTTCACAGATAGTATTTTACACCATGTAGAATGTTATCCCATAGTTAAAACTCCAATATAATCAGTTTGACACTCCAGATGTTCAATTTGACACTTCATTTTTTTCCGTGCAGTGAGGGCGTTCTGCATTTACCCGAACAAATGGTAGTCAGAAGGGGCAAGGTCTGGGCTATAAGGCGGGCGGGGTAAAACTTCCCATCCACTGTTTTCCAAATAGTTCTTAACCGGAATAGCAACATGGGGCCGAGCGTTGTCATGATGGAAAATTATTGCCTCGTGTCTGGTCGCATATTCCGGGCGTTTTTCAGCTATTGCTCTCTTCAAACGGATTAATTGTGTTAGGTAGCGTTCTCCATTGATGGTTTCACCCGGTTTTAGCAGCTCATAATACAGCACACCCTTCTGATCCCACCAAATACAGAGCATTACCTTCGCGCCATGGATATTCGGCTTTGCCGTTGTTTGGCTGGTTGGCCGGGTTTCACATATGATTTTTTGCGCTTGGGGTTGTCGTAATGGATCCATTTTTCATCACCAGTAACAATCCGATGCAAAAATGACTTCTTTTCGTGGCGTTCCAGTAGCATTTCGGGCATGCAAAACCGCCTTTCAACGTCTCTCGGCTTGAGTTCATGTACTCGAATCTTACAAAAATATTGAATTCCAAGATTTTTTAGTTGATTGTTTTTCTTTAAATAATGCATTTTTTGTTGTTCTAATAAACATGTAAAATTCATTTCATTTTTAAGCATATAATAATCAAATTGTTTTATGGATTCTTCATAAATAAACCCGAGTGATATTTGTAATTTTTTATTTAAGGAAGCTAATGCAATCGGCAAATTATCCTCATTGTAGCAGATAACGTCGCGATAATAATCTGAATGCGTCTACATATGTGGACATGTGCAAGAAGAGGTTAACGTTAATTAACGGTTAACGTTGTAATTAAAATTCAGTAATTGTTGAAATAAAATTTTCAAGAAATTACATTATTTTGTTGTCAACAGATCCAGCTGACAATTAAAAATAGAACTTTTTATTATTTTCTTTTTCCCGTGTCCCCTAATCAATGCTGTATTTGAAAATTATAAGTGAACTGTTCATTATCCACCAAGTTTTTATAAATTTTAAAGAACTTCTGAATGTTGCTTTTTTACAGAAACACCACCCTCTGATTTAAAAAAGAATAAAAGAAAATTTCAACTTTATATATATATTTTTTCTTTACAGGTCATGCCTAAGTAACATTTGTAGCCAAAAACTTTCAGCACATTATGTTTAATAAAAATTAATCATAAAAAATACGTCTAATACATTGTTTTAATCCGTCTAATGTGCAATGGAAGAAATATATCACCTTGGTGAATGTAATGTACTATCTCCATTTATTTGTATTTTGCTCAAACTTTAATAAAAACCATTATCTTCAAAAAAAGCTTATACAAACTTAGGATTATTTATATTCCATAGATGGCAGATATTATAAGGGTAATAACATAACTTTTTACGAATAATGTTAGCAGTAATGTATTACTTTCGAGAAAAAAATCTCTTAATTATAATCATTGAATCAAATATAGTTATGCACATGCTTAAAGTTGTATCGAGTTATATTAATGCCTTAGACTAACTTGACCAAGTGACTAAATTATAGTTTATATTCATGTAAGATATCTTTTTTCATACATATAATATCATTCTTAAAATTTTCTTAATATAATAAAGGGTTTTCCAATCAGAGGTTTCATTTTGATTTATAAGAAAAACGCGTGTTTTTCTGTAAAAAATCATTTGATTTTTATTCCATTCAATAGCGGAAGGTTTGCCGTTAATAATGAAAAACCATATCATTCATATGGCGTCGACAGCTACGTTTGCAGGACCATGCTCTTTTCATTAAATTTTACACTACATTTTCGCACATTTGGGGCTCTATTTCGTCGATAACTGCACGAATCTTCTATTTGAGTTTTTAAATTGACTGAGGAGCATCAACATAAACTGTATCTTTCACGTAACCCCAAAGAAAAAAGTCTAGAGGTGTTAAATCGCATGATTTTGGAGGCCAATTGTAATTGTCTTTTCGAGAAATCACTCGGCCTGGAAACTTTTCACGCAAAAGTCTGATAGTTTCGCTACTTGTGTGGCACGTAGCGCCGTCTTATTGGAAAGAAACATCGTCTACATCCATATCTTCCAATTCTGGTCATAAAAATTCATTAATCATGGTTCAATAGCACAATCCATTCACCGAAACAGCCGCTCCAGCTTCATTTAAAAAAAAATAAGGTCCAATGATCCTTCCTGTCCAAAATCCGCACCAAACAACAGTTACACGTTGCGGATAGAGAGGCTTTTCAATAATCATTTTTGGGTTTTCCAAGCCCCAAATGCGACAATTCTGCTTAATGACGTAGCCTCCAAGGTGAAAATGAGCCTCAACGCTCATAATAATTTTTCGGTGAAATTCAGGTTCATTTTAATGCATTTTTGTAGTGGATTTTAACAATTTCAATGCGTTGTTGAAGCGTGTATCGTTCCATTTTTATTAATGGCATAATTTTTAGTTGTCATCCGTCAAAAAATGATACCTCTTATTATGACAGCTGCCAAAATAGCGGGCTATTCAAAATAAAACCTCTAATTGGAAAACTCTGTATAATACAATAAGGAACGTCTGTCTAGTTTATTCTAGTGAAATCTTTGCAAATAATTTGAAACTTGACTATAATTGCATATATTTTCCCAGTTCTATTATTTATTGAAACAATTGTTTGTGAAATTTTTACTAAAACAAACCAGACAGATGTTCCTCCTTGTATTCTTTTAAATTCCCAAACTTTTCAGGAAGATCTTTTGCGTACAGAAGAATTTGTCTTACACGAATTTATTATACTTTGTTATACTTTCACGGTTTGTTTTAAGACGGGAAAATGGCTATTTTCAGCACAAGTGGAGAAAATAGTAACAGTTGTGAAATCAGCCATTTACCCGTCTCAAAGCAGACGGTGAATGTACAATTTTCAACAGACGTGTTGGGAAAATACTATTTGATCAGTATGAAAGCATGTTAATACAATATCAAGACACGTATGAAAACATACAGCTAGAGCTCGATCTATCTACAGGGCACCCACGATCTGCACTAGTCATATTAAGAGCGTTTTTAACCCTTTGAATACGGGGTGAAAAATCTGACACAATTTTACATTAAAAAAACAAGAGCGTGGGGTCGTCAGGGACCCCACCGGGTATTCGGAGGGTTAACTACATTCAGTCTCTGATTTTATTTGAACATTTTAGGGATTTCACTCTTTCGCATGAACTATTCAACTTTGTTTTCCTTATAACACCTTGTGACACCGAGTAGGAAACTTTTTTTGCTAACCGATGAGTCAGCAGCGCGTGTCTGCAAAGTGGGTGTTCCGGAGGCTGAAGTTTTATCTCCGACGCTTTTAAACATCTCTCTTAGACGCCTGCGGGAAATTCTCCCAGTTGATGTTCCTATAGCTATATATGCGGATGACTAGATCTTGTACTCCAGGGTTTGTGACCTCAATACAACCAGGGACGCTATTGTTCGTGCACTTGACGTTATCGTTCCTTGCCAACGTAATCTGGGATTCTCCATTTCTGTCCCCAAATGCCATTTATATGCTTTACAAGAACTAGATGGAACTTGGACGATCTTACGCTTTCTTTTGAGGAGTGTATTCTTTCCTGTGTTAAGTCAATTAATTATCTCAAGATTATCATAAATAAAAAAATAACTTGGGTTGCTCTCATGAGATCTATTGCAGATAAGGCCCTTCAGAATATTTAACCGTGACTAGGAAGCCCATGTAAAACTTAATTATTTACCACTTGAAAAAATGTTAGTGCTCTTATTCAATACATAATATTAAAAAGACATATTTGCTTTACCGGGAAAAAATTTAAAAATATTAAAAAAGTCTTTATTCATTTTTCAAAATCATTTCATTCGATTATGTAGATCATTAGAAGATAAGAGTGTATCACTCACCGTGATAACGCAATTCTACTATATCGACCTTATTAACCTGTGATTCAGAATTAACTTTAACGTAATTTTAGGACAAGATGGAATTTTCAAAATAATTGAAAGATATTTTCTGTGAAAAGAGGAATGCTTTAACTTCGCTGGGTATCGAACCCAGAACCTTTCGATTGCCAATCGATTGCTCTATAAACTGAGCTACAGAGGTACCACAGAACTTTCCTAACAGAATCTATTTACACCTCATTCACATGCAAAAAAGGAATTTCTGAAAATCAGAAGATATCTGATTGAATTTAAGCAAGTCGCTTGCTGATTGGTGGCTTCATGGTGGATTTGTTGAATTTTATCATATTGTTTACTAATATAATGTAGAGTGCTTTCTAAATCCCCACAAGTTATATTCTACAAATTCGTTTTTTTTCTTTTTACTTATTATACATTGGTTATCATTTTCGCTAGCGAATTATTACATAATTTTATCCTTAAAAAACCTAATCGCCCCCGTTGAGGTTTTGAACCTCTGACGCTGACATAACATGCTCGCATCTCAACCACTACGCTAATCTACGCTTAGACTACCGGTTCTCATAAAAGAATATAAACCGTGACTGAGTGTACTGAAGATATTCTGAATTTTAGCAAGTGATAAGCTAAAATTTAGAATATTTTTGCTGCTCTTGAGTATTTTTATATTTAAATAACAGTAAGTCGTTTGCTGAACTTTTCAATGAGATCCACACTGAATTAAAGCAAGTGATATACTTAAAATTAGAACGTTTTTGCTGCTCTTCAGCATTTTCATGCTTAAATAACGGTAATTTGTTTACTGAACATTTCAATTAAATCTACACTCCATTTTAACAAGTGATATGCTAAAAATTAAAAAATTCTTGTGGTTCTTGAGCATTTGCATGCTTAAATAACAGTAAGGTCTTTGCTGAACGTTGTTTAGTGTTTCTGAACCAACGAGTAGTTGTTATTACCATAAATTAGCTTACTAAACGGGAATAGTAGCATATATTCCAACAGTTCTCTCCGTGTATGTTAAAAGTTAAGACGTATCAGTTAATTTTCAGCATCTTCATTCACTGATTTTTAGCATATTCATGTTTCTATAAAACAGAATAGAATTTGTTTGTAGACAGAAATAGCTGACTTATTTACGGGATACCGTATACTTATTTCCAGCAAGTGAAATATAGCAATGGACTTATTCGACTTTAGCAGAAGGTTTTCGAAAATTCAGTACTTATTCGCTGATGTGTAGTAATTTTCGTACCGTTACACCGAATTGATAAAATCTGGAAAGCGCTTTCTGATATTCAGAAACTAATTCTAATAAAAATTCATAAGGACGTATATCTACCCTCAATTTAAAATTTGATGTAGAGTTGGATGTACAGAATTGGCTTTAGAATCCAGAATGAATGAAAAACTTAACTTTTCATGCAATCATACGTTTCGGCCACAAATGGGGGCCCTCATCAGTGATTTATTTCTAGAATGAAAAATTTTGTAGATATCCTACATTAATTATAACAAAGGTGAACACAGGGGTACTTAAATAAAACAAAGCTTATTTATTTAAACATTTTTTCGGTGTCAAAAATAGTTTGAATGAAAAAATATTATCAAATTTTGTGAGTCTCATCATCATCTTGTAGTCCCCGATGTCCAAACAACCAACATTTTGACAAATAACATAAATCTTTGGCACAGACACAGATAGATCGTGATCATGTTGAAAATCACATGAAGACTGAAAGCTCAGGATATTTTTCGTTGCAGAAACGCAGGAATAAATCTGTGGAAGAATAGGAGACGTTTTTTTCCCCGTTTTTCTTGAGTTTTCTTAAGAATCTAGGATTACTGTGTAGAGGTTACTGTGGAAGTGACCACAAAGAGAAAAACGGAAAAACACATTTTTGTAAGAGGAGGTACAGATCTACTACTGTGATCAAATTGAAAGGTGAATTTTGTTATAAAATGAAAAATCATTATTTATTTATCCAAATCAATTTTATCCCCTTCAAAGTAATCCCCTTCCGATATAATGCACTTATGTCAACATTTTTTCCAATCGTCGAAACACTTGTTAAATTCGATTTCCGGAATTGCCTTCAGAGCCTTCAGCGATTCGGTTTTTATCTCCTCAATCGAGTCAAAACGGTGTCCCTAGAGCGGTCTCTTGAATTTGCTGAACAACCAGAAGTCACACGGAGCTAAATCAGGCGAATACGGTGGTTGCGGAACGATATTTGTTGAAGTTTTGACGAAATGATCGCGTAAAACCAGTGCCGTGTGTGATGGTGCATTATCATGCCAAGAGTTGTTGTCCCATAAATCCGGCCTTTTTCTGCGAACAGCTTCACACTAATGAATATTTTGATGTGAAATTTGGCACAGGTGTCACTAACAGTACTACCAACTTATGGAAAAAAATTTCAGTTTCGAAAATCCCGGGAAGTTTAAATTTAAAATTCACTTTTCAATTTGATCACAGTAGTAAGGCAAAGTGAAATATACCAAAATTTCATGATATTTCAAATTTCAAATTATCTATTTTGTGATAATGTTAGATAAAAAGCAGAGATAAATTGATAAGAATCGCCACGTTACACCTCACTACCTTATGTACAAGGTCTATCTGAAAAAATGTCAGGTATCCTGAAAGTCTTCAACATAAAAACAGCTTTCCGTAATACTAATGACCTATCTCCAATTTTCAGATCTACAAAAGACCACATTCAAAAACAAGATGTGTCCAAAATTGTGTATAGCATTCCATGTAAAGTTTGTGATTCCGTTTATATTGGGACAACAAAACGTCCTCTCAAAACTCGCATTAAATAACATAAAAATGACGTTTATAAGCCACCCAGCAAATGGACGGTACTCAAAAGACACAAATGGCACAAAGATCATTTATTTCACTTCCAAAACACGAAAATTCTAGAAAAAACAGATAATTATAAAAAAAAGAATGTTATTGGAAATGACCCACATAGTCAGCAATTCTAAACCTATAAATCTCAGAACTAACACAAACGACCTCTCTGCTTATTATCTATCATTATTACAAAATAGATAATTTGAAATTTAAAATATCATGAAATTTTGGTATATTTTACTTTGCGTTAGATCTGTACCTCCTCTTACAAACATCTGTTTTTCCGTTTTCTCCTTGTGGTCACTTCCACAGTAACCTCTACACAGTGATCCTAGACCCTTAATAAAACTCAAGAGAAAAGGGAAAAAAAACATCTATTCTTTCACACATTTACTCCTGCGTTTCTGCAATGAAAAATTGTCTGAGCTTTCAGTCTTCAAGTGATTTTCAACATGATCACGTTCTATCTGTGTCTGTGCCAAAGATTTATATTATTTGTTAAAATGTTGGTTGTTTGGACATCGGGGACTACAAGAGGGATATATTGGATTTAGTTCTATCATGTGCCTTGGTTTTTTTTCTTAAAAAGGTCAGTTTGTTCACATATTATAATAACAATTGATGAGACTCACAAAATTTGATAATATTTTTTCATTCAAACTATTTTTGACACCGAAAAAATGTTTAAATAAATAAGCTTTGTTTTATTTAAGTAGCCCTGTGTTCACCTTTGTTATAATTAATGTAGGGTATCTACAAAATTTTTCATTCTAGAAATAAATCACTGATGAGGGCCCCCATTTGTGGCCGAAACGTATGATTGCATTAAAAGTTGTTTTTCATTCATTCTGGATTCTAAAGCCAATTCTGTACATCCAACTCTACATCAAATCATTTTAATATTCAGAAATTCCTTTTTTTCGTGCTGCTACGGATATCTGCCGTCTTAACTTTTGAAATTATTCTCTCATTATCTAAGTATAGCTATATGTTTATGAGCCACCATTGCTTAAGGTAGTACTGTCGGTACGTAGCTAATAAAATGAGTACTTTTTCTCACTTGCTTCACGTAGTATCTAAATTTGACAACGTCGCATAAGAAAGCGACTATACATGTGAGTATAGCAGATGACTTCTTACGATACGTGAATGGTGCGCGCTTCCACTTATTCTACGGTGTGCCCACTCTCATGTATTACAAAGGGGTACTTACAGATGGTGGCGAGGCGAATGAATTTATATCAGCGACATCTAGGGGACGTAGCAGAAACTAGATTTCATGAAAACTACCTCTCCCCCCTCACGTCAGATCCAGTAATGAAGGGCGCAAAATTTTTGCCTTCCCATGCGAAAAAGGAAAAATTCGGATTTTATTATATTTGAGGTTGCTTTACATGGCTTAAATCAGCTTTGAAGAGGACTGGAGTTTTATCTTTATGGACACTTGAATGCGGATTTAAATGAAAATAAACAAAAATACTTTTTAATGCAAATTTTCTTACCGCGTTTTGCAATATAATACGTAATGAATTTTTATAAACAAAAAGAGAAACCAAGCCCTTATAAGTTTTATCTGAGATTCAAAACAAAAGTTATTGGTGACTTACCCGATTTGCAGCTACAACTATTTTCATTTGGAGGACAAACAGTAAAGCACTGCTGATTGTTGGCACATTAGTCTAGCTATTAGCACTTTAAAGAACGAAATTCATTAAAATCACTTGAACTCGCAATCAATTTTAATCAATTGCAACATGCAGACAAGTGACAACATGTCTACAGCGCATGACGTTCATTTCGATGACACACTAGCGACGACTAGGGGACGTAGCAATCACTATTTTTCTTTCGCCACTTCGCCTATGGGAGTGGGCATACTAAGACTTATTCTGCGACGTTACCACATCTATTTAATCGCCGTCGGTTACTGGAGCAGAGTTCGCAGAACGTGGACGTAAACGGCCCCCACCATGGACCCTACCAGCTCATGGCTTCTTTCTCGCTCCACTGCCATAGGTTGGTTGAATGAGGAAGACACAATGAGCTCGAAGCATCTATGGTGGGGGCCGTTTACGTCCACGTTCTGCGAACACTGTACTGGAGTAAAATTATATTTTTGCTTACTTAATTGGATTTTGCTACGCTTTCACGTATCCAATTGAGATGTTTTAACTTGTAAAATGATGCTTATATTATCAATCGATGCACTAGTCATTTTTATTGAAATCTGAACGGTATTTCCATTTACGACAGTACTACCTTAAAATCAGATCATTTTTAAAGAGTGAGCTTGGAAAAAGCTGCATTGAAGTTTGACCTAGAGTAATTGTTATTAAAAAAAGGCATTTTCTATATTTTTAATTTTTTCCCATTAAGTGAACATCTTTCTCTCAAAATATTTATTAAGTAACAGCACGAACAGTTCTTTATAAATCACTTTTTACATGACTGTACGCTAAATTTATACCTGGCGAATGAACAATGTGCCATTTTGGTCCTCGAGCCTGCACCAATAAACCCTATATGAATGTGTTCCTCTCATCAAGTATTGGAAAAATTCCATATGCGCAAAGCTCAAAAACGTGACCTTCATGGTGTTTCAGAGCCTAGAAGGTCGTCAAACTGACCATCCACGATTAATCCTTCAATGACTCCACAATAGATCCTTCCATACATTCTTCTCGTATAAATCGTGTGTCGTCAATTTGATTACCTTCTATATAGGCTCTAAAACACTATGAAGGCTCCAAGTCGAAATATGCCTTTATTTTGACGCTCTTCATACGCATGTTTGTAGGGGCTGAAGGTTTCAAAGTGAAAGCTAACTCAATTTAATTTTAGCCTCTCCTTAGCAACTCTTAGAGGAATAAATTTCCAACTTTCCCCGAAGTAGAGGCTAATGAAGGGCTCATATAAACTCTGCACGGTACTACGCAGACCTTGCACAAGGCGCCTGATTGGTTGCTTTTGGCGCGTCATTTAAAACTTTTGAATTATAATGCATTTTTTGTTTATTATAAATATTGGTATTTTAACATGTGTAGATGACCATTACATTTGAATTAAGAAATTTTGAGCAACAAATTAGGTTTACCTATTCGGTAAATAAATAATTAAAATGACACAGGTTAATTTCATTTACAGAATAGTAATTTAATTATTTGATATTTTGCACACAATTTCTTTATTTCGATATAATATTCATTTAAGTAAGTAAATATCACTATTCATAATAAACAAATCTGAAAATTTTAGTTTTAAAAATTCAAAAAAAGGACGAAAACCAACTAATCATGTGTTTTGCACGACGTCTGTACAATTAGTTTGAAGCTGTTTAATTAACTTATTTTGAATTTTGAAATACCTGTCAGCATTTATGGCATTTTTCATAACTACTTTTTTGAAAAGTCCAAAATTTTTATTTCTGTTAGTGCTCAGAAAGGTGGACAAATTACTCTAATTACATTCTTCACTCAAACAAAAATTAAAAAGTTACAGTATTTTACAACTTGAAAATAGTCAATAATACAACAAGTTTTGATTTACACAGTCTAATAAAATATATATTTTTCGTTTGTATTTTTAAAAATACGATTGCAAATAATAAATTCCATTTTTTAACAAAAATATGCGAGGTAGGAAATAAATGTCAAAATATAAAACTGTTTGCTTAAGGGTATGTGATACTTATGAAATGAGCAAAATTGATTGATTTCAAGTTTCTACACATTTGTGTCCAAACTACAAAAACATTTTGTTTTTAACCCTTCGTAGGTACACGTATCCCAAAAGGGACATGACGAAATTTTCAAGTGAAATATCTCTAGAATAAGTGAAAAGCGGGTAAATTTTACCAGAAGTTGAGTTCAATTAACAGATTTTCTGTACGTTTCACTCGGCGTCCAGTAAAATCTACTGAATACGAAAAAATCCGAGTTAAGTTGATTGTACTGTACGCTAAGTGAATTGTACAGAAAATCTGTTGATTGAACTCAACTTCTTGTAAAATTTACTAAAAAGTCATGTTGTCCAAATAAGTACCGAACTTCCTGTAAATTTTACTGATATTTTTTCTGCGTGTAGGTATAAGGGTGACCTCATACCCCAAGGGACGCTGCGATCCAGCAATTGTTGTTTGCACAGTAATTAATTAAAAATTGATGTTGTACTAAAAAGACCACGTGTATCCATGGTGCCAGTATTTCGCGACGGTAAGTGATATATTTCTACTGCGTATTTCTCTGCAATCAAAATGAAAACTTGCAAATAGTAATTGTAGAATTGCAATCCACGTAATATTGCTTTCCATTTTATTTTCACAATTTTCATTCAAAAAAATGCATGCCGGATATTCGTAACCTCAAAATGACAATTTGAAAATGAATTCTTTCTTTCATCAGACAGATGGCCTTGAGAATTACGGAAAACATGAGCTATTTCTTCTGAGAGTGGCAAAACAAAGCGTTTGATGAAGCTTCCCCGCGAAAAAAAGTTGATCTTGTTAGATCTGGTCAGATCTCGACAAAATCAAGATCTGGTTAGATCTGGGAATTTAATCTGACCAGATCTAAATTGGTATTAATTAAGCAATCGCTAAACAATTTGCTGCAAAACCTATTGGAATATAAAATAGGATCCCCAAAGAGTATTTCAGAATATTGAGAGAGTATTTGAAGACCTTTTTCATGATAAAAACGGACGTAGATAGAGAACTTTTGCGATTTCAATAAAGAAATAAAATTTTAAACCAAAAGTCTGTTTTTATCTCCTCTAGCATTTCCAAAATTAAAAAAAAAAAATTTTGCTGTTGTTTAGACACAAACATATGGAAACATAAAATCAATAAATTTTGCTTATTTCATAAGTATCACATTCCTTTAAAGAGTTCTATAAATTTTTATCTATGCATTTTTTAAAAATTATGCATGAGATAAATGAACAGGAATCCAAAATAAAATGCACAATAGAAATAAATGATGCGGAAAAATACGGAATTACGAATATATATAAATATGTATTACAGAGAAATATCAATATAGGCTTATACTGGTTTCTTCCTTTAAATCACGAATCCTAGTTCCATTTTTTCGATTGTGAACATCGACGGAAGTATCCTAATAAGAATATATTCCTCAAAGTCGAAGTAACTTTGAGAAAATTCAATTTATACTTACAATATCATAAGATAAACTCGAATGTATGTAAAGTTATACTTGGAGCTGCAAAGTAGTACCATATTTCGATTCGGGCCACGTTCCTGAGCTTTGTACAGGGAGTAAAGTTTCCAATGAGAACATCAAGGGGGAGATCCACTTCTTTTAAATTTTGCAATAAAAGTTCAAAAATGTATAATTGACATAAGCTTATCATTTTAGCATCTTCCTAGAATTCTCCAAGAAATTCGAATCAATAATTGAATTTGAATTTGCAGCTCCGTTATCAATGTTTAGGCCAAAATTGCATGCTTTCCTTGCCTAACGCATTTCCGATCCCTATCTCGAGAGGGTTTCGATTATAGGGACTTGATTTATAATCATTAAATTGAGATCGATCTGACTCTTGTGCCCATTACCACCTGCTCCTCCCTTTACGAACGTACATTGGCGTGTTCGGACTGCATAGATAAGACTTCTACTCGACTTGGATGTTCTACACGTAAAATTATTACACCTACAGTTCAATCCGAATTGCATGATGTTTTGGCTTCAAAGCTTTAAAATGCAATATATAAAATAGGTTCCTTTGGAGCGAAATTCAACTACAGTCAAGTTCCTTAGTCCTTACTATGCGATTTTCAAATTAGGTTCCTATTCATACTCGAGAAGTTACTTCTTCTCGCACATCTAACGGAATCAGAAATCAGTTATATTCAATACTTAATTTCTTTCTGTGTATACCTTAAGAATCATTCCTTCCCTATCCGATAAGTTCATCGGTGTCTCCTTAAATGTATCAAAATTTAAAATCTGGGTCTCCAGGTATTGCCTGAATCAGCCATGCAAGATGCCAAAGCTATTTCCGCCAAATGCATCATCCGATGAGGAGGTACTGCGATTTTGTGAAACTTTGTTAAAGCTTCTATAAATTTCTCTATAGCTTCCTTTGTGTGCTCTAATTCCATTAAATTCAGAGCTTCTGTAAACATTGTTTCGCATTCTACTAGTTTGATCTTTTGAACATCCAAGTTTATTTTCTTCTGACAACTCGGACATTTTACGAGTTTGTTTTCTTCTCGGGGCTGTGTGAATAATCTGTTGCAATCTTTGGTTGGACACCTGCAAATTACACAAAATTAAATTAAGATTTTTAGCTTTTTTTCATGACAGATCATTGCAAATTCTATTATATTCAGTAAGTTACTTTATAAATTCAAATTAAATTATTGTATACTATCCAAACGTGTCTTGTCTGTTGACGTAAGTCTCTCAGGTATTGGAAATCTATTTGAATTAATAACTGAACATTTTTCTGTAAAAAACAAACATTTATGGGTCATTCCACCCAAGATTTACATTGAAAAATTAATTTTGAGTATAATATCTTGTTCAATACTTTGTGTGGAGTGAATTTTCAAAGTACTGCACTTTAAATATGAATAAATTTCATTCAAATTTGGTACTAATTTATGTTTATTTTTTATTTATAAAAAAATATTTTTATTTATAAAATTGCTCGTTTTTTAAACAAAAAATTGAATCAATTTCTAATAAACCTCATTCGACAACTGAGGCAACGGATTCCATAACCGACGGAGCGCATGGCCTAGTAGGCAAAAAAGGGGATATCGCAATGCGTGAACGTTTTTTTTCATTTAAATAAAAAATTCAGAAAAATGATCAAAAAAACATGTGTCAGAACTCTAGTTTTTTTTATAATTGAAGAAAAACGTATTTTTTGAAGGTATGGAATCAATCGATTTTTTACAATCAACTTTCTGTTTTTCGGACAAATTTGTCCGGAATAGTCTGAAATTTTCTCAGCAGACTCAAAAAATCCTAGAGCTTCAGATGGTTATGTACAACATAACAAAATTCTCAATTTGTTAATCATTTTTATTATAAGAGCTGCGACTGGCAGAATTCTCATGTTTCAACTTCTACGAAAAAAAGTATGCGAGGAAGTTCAGAGTTGAGAGAGCTTTCAGCAAAAAAGTTGTTCAGTAGGCTTTCAGGCAGTTGTTTAATATATTTTGAGATTCTTTAATCCAATACTGCGGTCAGGATAGGAATTTATTTACCTGCGCTCGAGCGCACCTATACCGTCGCGAGGTATATTGATCGAACACAGGAGAAAGAGTTGCAACATCATTTTTGTCAATTCGTTTTCTTTATTTATATCTATTCTCTAAAAAGTATTTATAAACACTCTAGACGAATGAGAAGAAATGATATATATATACACTTTATATTGGCAATAATATAACAAAAATTTGATTATTTATCGTTAGTTATACGTCAAAATAATCCTTATTACAGGTTTGGAAGTTACATATTGAACATTAGCTCGAAATTTGTCGAATTTTTGACGACTAATATATTTTGTAAGATAAATACCTGAAATGTTCGTGAAAATGGAAGACAAGCAACCTATTATTAAAAACATTTCATTTGACAGATCAAAATTATATAAATAAAATATACTAAAATTATGATGCTGATAATGTTATTCAATTGTTATTAGAATATTAATACTTTTTTTGCTAGCTCAATAATAGTCTGTACAAATTGTACCTTGTTTCTGGCATTCTTCCCGATATTTCAGCTCCACTTTACGGGATTCTTTGATCTTTTTCTTCCAACTTCAGGATTTATTTCTTGGGACATTTTCACGACCACAGTAATATATTTTTGACAATTTGTTAACTTATTTAATGCAATATATTACCGTTTGTGACGTGACGATCACGCCGTGATCCCTGCTCCCTCCTGATCCTGAAAAGAAACAAAGATTAATGAAATAAAGTGAACAGCATGCTGGCCGGAAGGGGCTCACTAATTATTAAATATACAATATTTGTTATAAATTTAGCATTATGTTATTATATAAGTATAACTTAGTTATACTTAATTGAGTATTAACTTAAGTACTTAGTTAGGCTACGAGTTAGATGACATTAATAGAATTGGTTAGACAAAGATTAGAACTGAAATGTACACACTTTGAAGTAGTTGTTACGAGATGTGCACAGCATGAAAAGGGTTGAGGACGGCGATTCGGCGTTTGCCCTGGCTCCGGGTGACAACGAGAATTCACTCGATGGCAGCTGGTCTCAGGAGGTTAGGTAAACACTACCTACCTAACACTACATATTCAAGAACACTTTCATTCACAACTGTTTCACTGCCGGCACGAAACCGAGAGTCACTGTCCGAAATTGCAACCACACGATCGCAAATAAACGAAATATCGATCGACAATAACAAGTCAATCGAAGTGGGACTTCGCGGCAGACATACTGTCAACACTGACAGCTGCTAGACTAGTTCCCAGAGTAGCCGCATGGATACGCTACCTCCTGGACAAAGTGCTCGTATGCTGCGACATGGACGCCACCTGTCGGCGGAATGAAGAAGTAGTGGGAG
The DNA here is from genome assembly GCA_030998225.1 of Diplolepis rosae. Lineage (NCBI taxonomy): Eukaryota > Metazoa > Arthropoda > Insecta > Hymenoptera > Diplolepididae > Diplolepis > Diplolepis rosae. The sequence goes on along the minus strand of JAPYXD010000701.1, from coordinate 21,507,933 downwards.
GAGAAGGAACAGCGGAACGGCAGAACTCGTCCGGGCAGCAAGCTGTCAACTGCAGAAGTTGAATTGTACAATAATTAAAGTGCCTTTTGTGAGGAAGGAGAGGAGTCGGTGCCGTACAGTCCATAGCTGGAAAAGCATCCAACGGAGCTCGAAAACTAAATAGCAGCGGAGTGTCTGGAGCTCAGGTAGGCGCCCGATCACGTTTTCTCTCTCGACAAAATTAAAAGCACGCTGAGGGCGACCATGTTATAGGTTAGCTTTAGGGAATTCTAGCCAGTGAAATATAACATTAGAGTATGAAGTGAATTTAGATTTCTGTATGTAATTGAGATTGGAGTTAGAGTAGAAATCTAAAGTGTAAATTCTAGATTTGTTAAGTTAAAATTATAGTCAAGGTAGCCTAGAGTAGAAATTTGAGTTTGAATATAAATGTTGTTGGTTTATGTTGACCTTATACCTTCAGCTGAAAGTGAAGGCAAGGTCGGAAATAAGTTTTAGTAAATAAATAGGAGTTGTAAATTGTTAATGCCGTATCTTTAAGCAATATTTTGGAAAATTTGAGTAAATATAAAATTAGAGAGAATTAGTTTTAAGCATTTAGAGATCTTGCCGTGTAATGAAGAGAAGTTGAGTTTGTCAACTTCCATCACATATTATTCGGTTTGGTTAGAATAGTAGTTTCTGAATTTTTCCAATTTAAATAAGTTTAGATATTGTGATGCGTAATTGCTGTAAAGAAGCATTTGATGTTATTCTGATTAATATTTTATTAATAAATTAGGCTCTTGTTATTTTATCCATATCAGCTCTATAAGTGTATTATTTATTCATATAATTTCTATTGTTTTGTGTTTGACCTATCCAAGTGTTCGCCCCCACGTTCCCCTCTACCGACCTAACCGGGAATACTAGAATATTATTAAGTATTATAATTTATTAAGAATTGATTAGAGATCGGAATTGTTGGAAATAAAGTTAAAGTTGAAAAATTAATTTGATTCGGTACTACAGATCAGTACCTGGTGCCCTGCAAATAAGATCACGTTGGGCATTTGTGCGACACTTTCGCTGGCGTCTTCCCTCGTTAGTGAGACTGTCGTTACACGTTTTTCGCGATAAATTACATGTTTTCTCTTCAGAGGTAAATCATGAATTGACTTAAAAAGAATAAAAACACAGAAAAGCTTTAGAATATTTTTCCAGAAATTATATTACGAACCGGCGTAAGCAGAACTGTTCCTATTAGAACTCTGAACATAGGGCGTTTTTAAAGTTCTCTAATGCATTTTACTTGGCAGTTTGTTATATTATTGTCAATGTAAAGTATATATGGGTCATTTCATGGGAGATTTACAGTCAACATTTTTTTTCGACGAAACATTTTTTTTGCCTTTTTACTTCGAAAATAATCGACACGTATTTTTTTCTTTTTCAATGTGATACTTGAAAATTTCGAGATATAATTTTTTTAAGTTTGGCACTCGAGAAATTTTTTTTTTTTTAACAGCTCACTGTAAAAGCAGTTTTGAATATAAAATGTAACCCTTGCACTTGAAATGCGCGAAAGAGTACGAGCTTTCAAAAAAGTTATAGCACACATTTCGTTGTTTTTTTTTGTAATAACAATATAGTAGATTTTTATAAACAATTTAATTTTTTTTAAATTTGGAACTAATTTTTTTCCGATTTTTTTGTTTTTAAATCTTTGTTGAAGTTTTTTCAAAATGCAGGCAAAATTTTGGAATGGAAAAAATAAAACTGTAGGTTAATTAATTCATAAAATCTGTCCCGCGCGTTGCTACGAGCGAGCTCGCACGCTGCAACTACGCTTAAGCTTGTTTAGACATGCTCGAACTCGAAGCACTTGTGGCAGTGAATGCAGTGACCACTGTTTTAGTTTTCTGTAAATGTTCCTCAAGTCTTCACCTATTTCAAATTAATACAGAAATGCCAAGCTCTCGATTTAAACATGTCTGCTGCAATCCGTTTAATAAAAAAAAATCATAGTGGAAAAAAGCAAAAAAAAAATTTGCGTTTTAAGTGTATCATTTAGAGTAATTTTATCGTAAAACTTCACTCATCAATTTATCATTATTACTAATGATTCGTTTTGAAATAGTCTACGCACAAGTTTGAATGTACTTACAACAAAAATCTTCCATCTCCATTTCATTTGCTTCTATTCTGCATTGTTTACACAAAACATCATCCGGTTTGAAATTTATCAATTTTTCAAGCATCGAGGACGAAACGCGATGCAAATTTTTTTCTGCTTTTTTCCACTATGATTTTTTTTATTAAACGGATTGCAGCAGACATGTTTAAATCGAGAGCTTGGCATTTGTGTATTAATTTGAAATAGGTGAACACTTGAGGAACATTTACAGAAAACTAAAACAGTGGTCACTGCATTCACTGCCACAAGTGCTTCGAGTTCGAGCATGTCTAAACAAGCTTAAGCGTAGTTGCAGCATGCGAGCTCGCTCGTTGCAACGCGCGGGACAGATTTTATAAATTAATTACACCTACAGTTTTCATTTTTCCATTCCAAAATTTTGCCTGCATATTGAAAAAACTCCAACAAAAATTTAGAAACAAAAAAATCGAAAAAAAATTAGTTCCAAATTTTAAAAAAATTCAATTGTTTATAAAAATGTACTATATTGTTATTACAAAAAACAACGATATGTGTGCTATAACTTTTTTGAAAGCTCGTACTCTTTCGCGCATTTCAAGTGCAAGGGTTAGATTTTATATTCAAAACTGCTGTTACAGTGAGCTGTTAAAAAAAAAAAAATTTCTCGAGTGCCAAACTTAAAAAAATTATATCTCGAAATTTTCAAGTATCACATTGAAAAAAAAAAAATACGTGTCAATTATTTTCTCCTAATGTTCGATCAATATACCTCGCGACGGTATAGGTGCGCTCGAGCGCAGTTAAATAAATTTCTATCCTGACCGCAGTATTGGATTAAAAAATCTCAAAATATATTAAACAACTGCCTGAAAGCCTACTGAACAACTTTTTTGCTGAAAGCTCTCTCAACTCTGAACTGCCTCGCATACTTTTTTTCTTAGAAGTTAAAACATAAGAATTCTGCCAGTCGCAGCTCTTATAATAAAAATGATGAACAAATTGAGAATTTTGTTCTGTTGAAATAGGATTTTTTGAGTCTGCTGATAAAATTTCAGACTATTCCGGACAAATTTGTACGAGAAACAGAGATTTGATTGTAAAAAAATCGATTGATTTCGTACCTGCAAAAAATACGGTTTTCTTCGACTATAAAAAAAAACTAGTGTTCTGGCACAAAAATTTATGGAAGAAAAAATATGCGAAACGACATTTAACATCTACTGATATGTTTTTTTGATCATTTTTCTGAATTTTTTACTTAAATGAAAAAAAAAAAACGTTCGCGCATTGCGGTATCCCCTCTTTTGCCTACTGGGCCACAGACTTCGTCGGTTATGGAATCCGGAGCAGTCCTATCCGACGGCTAGATACATTTTGGTTACCTTAGTGATGCCAGATGAAAACTAATCCGTAAGGCGGCGCCACCTCTGCCCTCTCTTATAAAAGTATTGTTTTGTATGATGTTCATAAACAAATTTAAATAATTATTAGAAAAATAGAAATATTTTGTAATTTCAAGTCATTGTTTTTATTATTATTGAAATTTAGTGTTTTTAGTGCATATTTATTCAATCATAAACATGAGTGTATACATACTATCTTTTCAATTATACATATCTTGTCGGCACGTGAAAAAAAATTGGTGAACATATTCATAACAAAATAAAAGAATATATTTATACTGCGTGTGACTTTTATTCTTCAATATTTTGAATTGCTACATTCTCGTCATATGAGAAGGTATTGGTTTTATGTGAAAAATGACTCGAAATTTTCATCAAATCTTTACGTTTTGAGACCCTCCGAGTCAGAAAAAACGATTTTTACGAAAGTGTCTGTCTGTCTGTAGTAGGTCGTGTGCGTCATAACTCTCGACAGAATTATCAGATTGAATTGAGCTTTGGCACACTTTATCGGAGCCGAAAAAGTAACTACAAGTTCGTTAACCAGCCACATCCAATCAAAATTGAGGGATTGAGCACTACTTTTGTGTTTTTGAAAATAACTTTTTGAAAAAATCAAAAATTTAGGAAATGGTAGAATAGATAAAAATACATGTAAATAATAAATAAATCTATTGTTTTTGAAAAATTCTATTGAGTGATTTATTTATTAGTTTGATTTTATATTTTTCATGCATACTGTGATTTAAAAATTGGATCAGAATATTGACAATTTCCACATGAAATATTAAAGTTTCATTGATTTAATGGAATACCCTTTTAATGGGTGCCATGACAATTTTTTCCAAATATGAAAAAAAAATTTTATTGGTCGACTTTTTCTCTCCATGGTGCAATTATTTCAGTGCAAGATTCCTTATGGATTTGAACTGACTAAATATTTTAATTATTTGTCAATTTAACGTTAAATAATGTTTCATATTAGTTCATTATAATAATTTGAATATGATTAATGTTTCATAAAAATATAATAATAGACAATTCTTATTTATTCGATTAATTTATTAATTGAATCTTTTATTAGATCATTAATAATTGATTGCTTGAATTAATTATATTTATTAATTTACTCTATTAATTAATACTAATAATTTGTTAAAGCAACTATATTAGATCAAATGATAAGGTCTTCTTACTCAATGCAATGCATAATATTTTGTATTATCAACATAAAATAATGCAATTAATAATGAAAAGCGATAAATAAATAAATTTATTGCTAATGTGTCCATTATTATCGATATGAGTTAAGAAATATTAATAAAGAATAGTATATTATGTGACCAGGCGCATAATGAGGGTTATTACACGACGAGCGACAATGCTCGCAGGAGATCGAAGCCAAGGCATAGTCGATGTGTAGTCGATGTGTAGTCGAGACGTAGCTGAGGCAAAGCCGAGACAAAGCCGAGATGAACCCGAGGCGCGATCAGTCCTGCGAGCATTTTAAGCGAGTCTCGAAATTACCCGAATTGTGTGCATTGGCACATATTCTATTTTATGTGACTTCGGTGTGTATACGAGTTTTTATGCGTACACTCGAATCTAATCTAGTATTCATCATGATTCTCAGCCATTGCACTTGATATTTCGCGACTAGTTCCGGCCATTTTGATTTTCTCGATCTTATGTAGTAGTAGCGGATTGCAATAGACGCATGCGCAGTTCAAATGTACTGTGTACATTACCTATTGTACCTGTGTACATTAACCCTCATTATGCGCCTAGGCACATAATATACTATTACTCTAATTATTCCTGATATTAGGATCCTGTATGCAAGACAATTTGTTTCTTGTACTTTCGCTATTAATTTTCTAGAGTGTTATAACTATTTTATATTTCAAATTTTGATTAGTATTTAAAAATGTTATTTTAATAAAATTGATAATCTTAGTTCTTCAAAAGTCATAAAACTTTAATTGTTTATCAATTTTCTCCTTATAAAATAATACTTTAATCGGAGAGGACGGAGGTGGCGCCGCTAGCGGATTAGTTCCAAGCAATTGGAAGTAACATCATTAACGGACGACGGGCTCCATGGTGAAAAAGGCCGTCGTCGGATAGGGCTGATTCGGAGCCTCAACTGAGAAAAAGCGTAAATTTCATGTGCAGACATTTTTTCAATAAAATACATGTTTTAGTAAACGCGATCGTGAAAAATACTTTTTCTATACCCCAAAAGTTAAAAAATTCACTACTCAAAATGTTTCAATGTCATATCAAAATAAAAAAATACGTGTTGAATATTTTCGGTCAAAGAATACAAAAATAATGTTTAAATGTAAATCTAGGTGGAATGACACTTATTTATCTACCTTTATTATGATAAATTTTATTGGGAATATTCAGAGAAGTTCTTGTAAAGCATGCAAATACATTGAAATAGTTTAATGGGAATCCTATTACTGTAAGAGATTTGAATCAATTTATTAAAATCGAAATACTGTAGAAAAGCTGTCCTCTAATAGTTTTATTTTCAGGAATTCTGCATGTAAAAGAGAAAGCCTTATGAGCACGTGCACATAGATGAATCACTAGAATTGTAAATTTTCCTGTTTTGACTGTCATTCTGACGAAAACAAGTGCTTCCTAGATTCTAAAGTTTTCCACCTTCTGAATTCTCAACAGAGGTTATGTGACGGTATAATTATTTTAAAGTACCTCAGTCTGGCGGAATCGTTGCTCAAATTGTCAAATGTTGGCCAGTTTTCTCTGCAAGCAGTACAGAAACAACGAAACCAATATCTACCAGCAAGACTCCTTTGTCTCTCGACTAGATTCCGCTTTGTAAATACGGGACCATAGTTTTCAGCAACCACATCTCCAGGTTTCAGAGTTCGCACTGCCTTTATCACAATACTCTTCCCAACAAAGTACCTGAACATAAATTTGATACACCATTTAATTATAAAATTATTCAGTGTCTATCCTACTGAAAAAACCCACATAGGAGCCTACATAGCGTTGCCATTTGAGCGGCCGGATGCAATAATCGGTCGAGCGCTCTAAAACTCGAAAAAGTCATTGGACACGCTGTGACGTCATGAGTCAAAACTGAAAGTCCGAAATCACATAAATAAAAAATATAATGTTATAGAACTCTTAAAATCAAATCGAGGTTGTATTAGAAATTTGTTTGTAAAGTTCATACTTTTGACAATAAAAAATAAAATCAACAGATTTTTTACACTAGAAAAACCGTGCTTTTGAATGCACAACTTGACGAAAATTGTTTAAGTTATTAGTGAAATTAATAGTTTTTGGTGTCAATCTACTCGTGATGCTTCAGCAATGCCTCCACGCTAATTAAAGTGGTAAAAAATTTATAATTTATTAATAATATTTTAATTGAAAGTTAAAACCATGTTTTTCCCTCTTTCAAGAGGAATAACTTTCGGACTGTTAGTGCTATGAAAAATTTTCAGCGACAAAGTTGTTCCTTAATAAATGAGGCAACTTTTAGGAGGTTTGGAAATCAATCAACAAAAAATCAAATAGTTAAAAGGCGATGTGAAACTGTGAACGCTCGGCACGCGCATGACCGAATCGCACTCAGATTCAACAGTCTCATGTGCCATCGTCGATAAAATATTCTTTTTTATTGGTGAACAATGAAAAATAATCTTGAAAAAATAATATTTATATTCCAAACTTCATTTACATCAGGTTATATACATTTTTTTCATACATCTTTAAAAATTACAGTAAAACGACTAAAAAACTTTATATACAATGCTAATTCAACTGTCTTAGCGAAAAATATTCACGCGTCTTTTGTTTATATAAGATCATTATTATGAATAGAGAAATATTTCACCACAGACAATCGAAAGCGTGCATATTGTCTGCTAAGGAACTTGTATTTTTACCTAAAATTTGCACGTATCTGGATTTTTTTTGTACAAAAAAAAAGTGAAAATAAAATATTTTCCAAATAGACAAATAGATTTGTTTTATGGCTATAACGAAAAACCGAAAACCCATGTTCTGGATTCAATGATTGCTTTCAATGATATGTTGAATAGACCATTGGCGGTTTCGGTTGGAATAAGCAATGAAAAAATAACCGACGTTAAAGCCTTGACAAAGTATCTAAGTAATAATGGACAACAGTTTTTCAATAATTTATTCAATGTCTCGTCAGTCAAAAAATTCAAGAAACTGTTGACAGCTAAAAATTAAAAGATTGTGTTAAAAAACGGCAACGGTTGTTTTACTGTAAATTTTAAAAATGTATCTAACCTAATATAAATTCAGTTTGAAATATAAATATTATTTTTTCAAGATTATTATTCATTGTTCACCAATAAAAAGAATATTTTATCGACGATGGCACATAAGACTGTTGAATCTGAGTGCGATTTGGTCATGCGCGTGCCGAGCGTTCACAGTTTCATATCGCCTTTTAACTACTTGATTTTTTGTTGATTGATTTCCAAACCTCCTAAAAGTTGCCTCATTTATTAAGGAACAACTTTGTCGCTGAAAGTTTTTTATAGCACTAACAGTCCGAATGTTATTCCTCTTGGAAGAGGGAAAAACATGGTTTTAACTTTCAATTAAAATATTATTAATAAATTATAAATTTTTTACCAATTTAATTAGCGTGGAGGCATCGCTGAAGCATCACGAGTAGATTGACACCAAAAACTATTAATTTCACTAATAACTTAAACAATTTTCGTCAAGTTGTGCATTCAAAAGCACGGTTTTTCTAGTGTAAAAAATCTGTTGATTTTATTTTTTATTGTCAAAAGTATGAACTTTACAAAAAAATTTCTAATACAAACTCGATTTGATTTTAAGAGTTCTATAACATTATATTTTTATTTATGTGATTTCGGACTTTCAGTTTTTACTCGTGACGTCACAACGTGTCCAATGGCTTTTTCGAGTTTTCGAGCGCTCGACCGATTATTGCATCCGGCCGCTCATTTGCAATACAATTGTACTCAAAAAGTACAATCTGAGAAATTTTAGTACATGTGTACCACAATCACAATTCCAGTACAATTTATTTTGTACTTTTTCTTTTCAAGTACATTTGAGTACAATTACACAATTAGTGTTTTAGAACTTTTTGAGCTCGTTATGTTTACATGGTTGCGATTAGAAAGAAATACACTGGGGGGTATGGAGGTCTCACACCGTTATATCTTTTTCGATCCAAAGTGATGCAATAGGTAGAATAAAAAGATAAAGACTATAGAGAAAGAGATACAAGGACCTGAGAGTTCGAGTGTAAAGGGGAGTTCAAGTCCAATGTTGACATATTGAAAGTGTATTGAAATTGAGGTTAGGTGGATCGTTTCTTCATAAGTAATTCTAATATTCTACCAATGGGATGCATTTTTAAACCATGTCAAAATGGAGAAGTAAGTACATTCATTCCATGAACAAGATAAATAACAGATATTTATTTTAATTTTGACCATAGATGTTTTGTGAATTTCTTTATGATGATTGTATTTCGTAAAAAATAGTAGCTGCAAAATGATCTCTGGTTTCAAGCATGCACAACAGAAACTAGCATTATTATTTTTTCTTATAAAACTAAAAACTGTACAAATTTCAAATAATTTAACCAGTTATTGAGCTAGAATCGGCAAGTTGAGTTTTAAAAAACATCGAATTTGAACGCGATGAAAAATTCAATTTTTATTAATTATTACTCAAACTAATAATCGGATTTATTATTTATATCAGCAAAAAATGCAAACTTTTGCCTGGTTGATTTAATGGTATGTCACGTCCCGCGACGTATTTGAATGTATATAATACACACAGGCTGGTTTGAGTTAGAAATCTATGAGAGAATCGATAAAGGGGAATAGGGAGTAGGGGAAGTAGGGAGCAGTATAGGGCCCCTTCTCCTCTAAGAAGATATGACTACGTCACGATTTTCGCTGACCGTCAATTTGTATAGAAAAATATAAAAGAGGCCAAAACCAAGTGAAAGCAGTCAGTAAATTCTTCGTCTAGTTCGACACTTAAATTTTCCTTCGGATTTATAACCGGTCTCGCGACAATAGTCCAGTGCGGTATTTCAATTTAACTTCGGAAATCTCTGAGTTTGAGATTAATAAAATTCGATTGGGACTATTTAAAATCCAAGTTCGGGAGTCGTAAAAGTCATCGTAGACTTGAATAGATCTTGTAAAGATCTTCGAACAGTGTCGTAAATTTGAATCGCCGCCCTTTACGGAATATACCTGTGCGGCCTATAACTCCGTCTCTCTCACACACTTGGAATACACCTGTGGGGATCCAGTACTTACAACTCAGCGCCGTGTGGATTAAACCTCAACACAACTTACGAATCATAAAGGTACCGAACCTCTCTCTCTCTCTATCTTTATTCTTTGTCTCTTTCTCACCTACGTACCAACCAGCCTGTGCCTACATTATATAAGAATTGTCTTAACGAATGTATATCCGGAAATTTTAACCAGTAAAATAAATTCAATTTGTATTATATTCATAATCATTGTGTCTTTCATTGACTTATCCTCATCCCTAAGCGAGGATCATTCGATCCTAACTTAAAACGAGGAATCTTCGATCAAAGTAAGTATTTACGTATTTGTGACGTAACATACTTCCTTTTTTCTGGTGCATCGGCCCGGGAAACACAAGTCAATTGAAAATTAACACTGATTATTTCTAGTGAATAAATAAATGATTATAAAATATTATTTCAACTTGTAACTTGAAATTTCAATAAAATAGATTTGTTAGATCATAAAGGGATTTGACCTTGAGGCTAACCTTAATGATTTAATAATCAAATCATTTCTTTGAAATTTTATAATTTATATAAATTGTATAAAATAAAATAAGTTTGAAAAATCACGCAGGGATCTGACCTTGAGGCTAACCTAAGTGATTAAGTAACTTATCTTATTTAAAAAATTATTCTAATTTGTTAACTAAGTTTTGATTTAAGTTAAAACAAACAAAAAAAAACAGCACACGAGAGTATAAGTCCCTTTTGGGTACGTTGAACGGTCACCATTGATTACGATCATTGGGTAGGGCAAAGTTCGAAGTGCTTGTGATTGTATTGTTTATAACTTTAATTTTAACTCTGTTAAGGAACAGAATATTTTTATTTGCAAAGATTGTCCAAGGATCTGAGCTCGAGTCTAACTTGTCCAGTCTAGAGAAAAATAAATTGTGCATAACTCGAATCTTATCTGATCCTTGTTATAAACAATTTTATTTATTTAAAAAAAAACAATTTATAATTCAATAAATTAATAAAATAGATAATTATAATTTATAAGACACACGTGGTTGGTACAAAATATATATATATATATATTGTTATAATTTAAGAAATGTATTATTTAACATTATAATTTTACGAAAATTGAGCGATTATTTATTTATTTGAATATTTTATAGAATTATATTTTTATTTTATTATCTTATTTCCTAATGAAAGAGTAAAAATATTAATTATTGTTATAAACAAATAAAAATAATTAAATTATATTTTGAAATTATTATTATAAATTTTTTGAATTTTTATAAATTAAAATTATATTTTTACTAATTTTACTTTATTTACAAACAAAATTTTACATGTAGTTTTTTTAAATTGTTATAAACAATTGATAATTAACAATAAATAATCTAAGATAACGCTCAACAAAAAGAAACTGTAAATTTATAATGACTCAATGTCAAATTCAAATACCCCTGTAGAATCCGCCCAAAAAGTTATTACGCGTAGTAAAGCAAAACAAGACAATCAACTCGCAAAAATTGTCGATCAGAATCAAATAGATTCCTTGAAACTAAAAAGATCAGGTAAAATCAAAGAAAATTTAGTCGATTATAATAAATACAAGGATATTTCAAACACTTTTTCTGCTGAACAAGAATTAGATAACACTCTTCAGCTAGACGATTCACGTTTCGACAAGACTTTAATTAATGATCAAACCATATCAAGTGAAAATTCTAGTAAAACTAGCGGATTTCATTCAAGTTTCTATCCAGATTTGAGCATTGTGACAGGATCTAGTAATCAAGATCAAACATTAACGAACGAGTTATCTTATTTTGACGGATCTAATTTGCTAAGCTCAACGGTAATAACAATAGAAAATAGAAATTTGAAAGAAAAATTGAAAAACTCATTGGCACGCGACTCTCTAATTAGTAACAACGATAGCGACGACGACAAAAGCGATACAGAAGTCATAAATCAGGATAATCCCGTAATAGTAAACAACGAAGAGATGGCCGTAGCCATACCTAACAGCCAGCAGGTATCCTTACGCGACGCGCTAGAGGTGGTCCCTTTGTTCGACGGAAGTAACCTCCCATTGTCCCATTTTATTGAGGGTTGCATGGAAGCAAAGGCAATGCTGCCGACACCTGCTGCCCAAGAAAATCTTGCACGTCTATTGAGAGGTAAATTGTCTGGTGAGGCACGAAAATGTATTTTTGGGTCAACGTATGCAACAATAGAGGAATTAATAGAAAAATTGAAAAGAGTATATGCCCCTGCGAAAAGCGTATATCAATTGCAGGGAGAATTAGGTAATACATTTATGTGGGAAAGAGAAAATGTCCTTTCCTATGCTGCTAGAATTAAGGAAATTGCTGATAGAATAGAAGATGCTCACAGACTTAATAATGACGGTCAGGTAGATAATGCTTTCAAACAAAATTTAGAAAGAGATGTAATTCAATGTTTTATACGAGGTTTGCGTCCTGAGTTAGAAATTCGTGTAGAAGAAAAGGACACATTTAAGGAAGTAGTTAATGATACAATAGACATAGAACGAAGACTGGCTGCATCTTCTGCACTGCGAAGAAATAGAAATACGGATTATTTAAAAACCGAAGAATCAACTAATAATAATAAAAGTAATAAAACGACCCGATTCAACGTAGCACTTGAAAATAAAACTATTTGTTTAATTTGTAAAAAATCAGGTCACACAACTGAAAAATGTTTTCATTTAAGTAAAGCTCAAGATGCAGTTCTTAAGAATAAACAACAAAATTTGTTGAATCCTAACCAACGAAGATATATTAATTTCAATGGTGAAAGAGGTAATAATAATAATAATTTTGCAAGAAACAATTACAATAATTTTCCAAATAACAATTTTTTGAGAAATAAAAATTATAATTTTAATAATAACAACAATCATTTTTTACAAAATAGAAATAACAATTATAGAAACAATAATAATAATTTTTTACATCAAAGATACAACAATAATAATAATTTTCCTAAAAATTTTTACAATAATAACAATAATGTTAATAATACTAATATACAATTGAATCCAGGACAGTATAAAAACTTTAACTCAGGACAGTTGCAAAATCGAAATAAACCATATGAAAATAGATTTTTACAAAAGAATAACACTCATAAAAATTCAAATTATACTGAAATAATTTGCAATTACTGTAAACAACCCGGTCATTTAGTACGAGACTGCAAGATACGACCAAATAACCAATCACAAACAGCTAATCAGGAAAACTCCAAAGCTCTCCCCAGCACGGGTGCACTGAGGAAAGCATAAATCGAGAACCACTGGCATCCACTTCTAACGATCATACAACAACAACAATAAATATTTCAAAGTCCACTTCAATTCCATCAATTATAATATCAACGGAAGGCCTAAAAATTCAACACACATGATGATTGATACTGGTGCTGCTCGAAATTTAATTAAACAAAAGGTTCTCAACCCTGAACTACCCATAAATAGCCAAAACGTATTGAAACTTACAGGAATTAATGATTTACCACTTTACACGTTAGGACAGGTAAAAATAAACATTTTTGGTTATCCAACGATATTTAACATTATTCCCAATGAAGTCCCAGTAGAAGAAGATGGAGTATTAGGATCAGAATTTTTTCAAGATAATAGTGTGAATATAAACTATACTTCAAAATGCTTAGAAATTGAGAACCACTGTTACCCTTTTAAATCTACCAATACATTTACTATTCCAGCTCGAACAGTTACAACATTTTATGTTAATATAAAAAATACAGAAAAGAGTGAAGGGTATGTACCTCGATTACATATCCAAGATGGCGTCTACGTAGGTGACGCAGTTGTAAAAAATCACAGAGGAAAAGCTTATTTAAAATTTGCAAACACAAATGAAATCCCAATTACATTATCCGTCCCATTAGTTAATTTAGAAGACTTTGAAGAACAAGAATGTTATAAACAAATTGAAAAATTAATTAATTTCAAACAAACAAATAACGAAGATTTATCAAGTAAAATATTAAATAACTTTTTAAAAACTGACAATTCTCTAATTAACTCATGCAAATTTTATAATGTAACAGACGAAGACAGAGTAGAATGTATTAAAAAACTTCTTCGATTAGACCACTTAAATCAAGATGAATATGAACATGTAGAAAAATTAATTAAAAATAATGCAGACAGATTTCAAATCCCAGGAGAACCACTTGAAGCTACTAATGTATTACAACATTCAATTCCTACTGTAGATGACGCTCCAATTTTTTCAAGACAATATAGATTTCCCCCAGTTCACAAGGAAGAAATTACAAGACAAGTCGATGAATTATTAAAAAATAAAATAATCAAGCCCTCACAATCACCATATAACACTCCAGTGTGGATAGTTCCTAAAAAACCTGATTCCCAAGGAAAAATAAAATGGAGAATGGTTCTTGATTTTCGTAAATTAAATGAAAAAACAATTGGCGATTCGTATCCTCTACCTAATATAAACGATATACTTGATTCTCTAGGGTCAGCAAAATATTTTTCAGTGTTTGATTTAGCTACCGGTTTTCACCATATAAAAATGGACCCAAAAGACTCGCATAAAACCGCATTTTCCACACCTCACGGTCATTACGAATTCGATAGAATGCCTTTCGGTTTGAAAACAGCACCCGCCACATTTCAGAGATTAATGGATTTAACATTAACTGGATTAATCGGAACGGAACTTTTTGTATATCTTGATGACATAGTTATATATGCAAATACTCTAGAAGAGCACGAAATTAAATTCAACAATTTAGCAGACAGACTTAGAAAAGCAAATCTTCACTTACAACCAGACAAATGCGAATTTTTACGACCTGAAGTAGGATATTTAGGTCATATAATTGATAAAAATGGAGTACGTCCAGATCCAAAAAAGATAATAGCTGTAAAAAACTTTCCAGTCCCAAAAACACAGAAAAATGTTAAACAATTTTTAGGCTTAGCAGGATATTATAGACGATTTATTGATGGATTTTCAAAAATTGCAAGTCCTTTAAATCAACTTCTAAAAAAAGATATACCTTTTAATTGGACAGAAAAACAACAAGCAGCTTTCGAAATTTTAAAAGCAAAATTATGTGAAGAACCACTTTTACAACGACCTGATTTTTCTCAACCTTTTATACTCACAACAGATGCCTCAGGATTTGCAATAGGAGGTATTTTATCACAAGGTAAAATAGGTAAAGATAAACCAATAGCATATGCTTCACGTAGTCTAAGTGATACTGAGAAAAAATATGATACATATGAAAAAGAAGCTCTTGCTATAATATTTTGTGTAACTCATTTTCGTCCTTATTTGTACGGAAGAAAATTTACTTTAGTGACTGATCACAAACCTCTAGTTTGGTTTCAAAATTCTAAAGACCCTTGTTCACGAGTTTCACGTTGGAGATTAAAACTCGCAGAATATGATTTTGATGTAATTTACAAAGCAGGAAAAATGAATGTAAATGCAGATGCTCTCTCAAGAAACCCTATTGATGATAGCCAGGAAAAATCAAAATATTTACAAGTTGATGACAATGATACTTTCATGACTTCTAAAGAAAAAACGTTTTCCAAGAAAACTTTTACAAGAAATAAACAAGAAAACTCTAAAAATAAGGTAAGACCTTTAAAACGAAAAAACTTGAATCCAGGAATGGTACCAGACGACGTAGATCATTTTAGCAAAATTCCAGAAGCCCAAATATTAAATATTGACACAAAAATTCCAGAATTTTTACAAGAATTCCTTAGTGAAGAATCATTTAGTGAGATTGGTAAGAATATTTTAAAATACACAAATTTATTCAAAAATATGGCTTCAAGACTTATTTTTATGACAATATGTTTATTAAGTCCAATGTTTTCAAAAAAATACGAAAATTTATCATGGAAAACTATTACTACAAGAGCTCAAAAGAGAATAGAGCAAGATAAAGCAAAAAATATGAATCGAAATGAAACTCAAGAAAAATTAGACGAAAATTTTTCTTCTAAACCTCTTGTGAAAAAACCTCGAGGTAGGCCAAGGAAGAATCTACTTACAAATTTGAAAAATATTCCCTCTCAAACAAAAAGAAAGAGAGGTAGACCAAGAAAACAAATATTTGAAAACGAATTACGAGAAATAAATATGCAAAAGCGAAGCCGAACAAAAGTAGAATCAGATTCCGACTCTGATCCTGATTATTTAGATTATTTGAAACAAACTCAAGCAAAAAACATAAAGAAGAAGAAGAATGCCAAGAAGCCAAAAAATATTAATGAATTTGAAAGTGAAGAAAGTGAGAATTATTTTTCAACCTCAGAAGATGAAATCAACGACATTGAAACCTCACACGAAGGAAACAATGAAGAAAATTATGAAGAAAATTTGGAAGATAACTTTGAAGAAGATTTTGACGAAAATTTCAAAAAGAATTTTGAACAGAATTTTGAAGAACATTTTGGAGACGATCTTGAGGAAAATTTTGAAGAGAAGTTTGAAGAAAACCAAGAAGAAAAATTGGAAGAAGAATTTGAAGAGCCTTATTTTGAAGAAAATTTGAGATTAAACCGAAGATCTCAAATAAATTGTGAAAAAATCGATAAAGATCATGATAATTATAATCGCCCACCCCCAGAACCTCCTCCTATAAACTCTCAAACAGAAGAAATTATAACAAGGAAAAATTTAGTTGAATGTCGCGATCAATTAACTATGCGAAAAGATAATTATGCATATTTTGTTACAACAAATGGAACTCCTCGCGACAACGGATCAAAAACTTTAGAAAAACGTGAAATTTTACCAAAATTTAAAAATTTACAAAAAGGGATAGCAAAAGAGATTAAAAAAGGAAACTACTACCATTTTGCACTTCCAATTGAAGAAGAAACTAAAGACAATTTATCCGAAACATTAAATAATATAAAATTATCAATATACTCATTACATGAATTATCTCAAAATCTGAAGTTACGGTCAATTAGTATTTCTAAAACTTCCAGAATTAATCATATACTTTGGGAAGAAGTGAAATCAATTTTTGACTCAATTTTTTCAAATTCAACTACAAAAATTATAGTTTGCAATGGAATAACGCAATATCCAACAAAAGAACAACGAACTCATTTAATTGAAGAAGCTCATTCTTCAGCATTAGGAGGCCATAAAGGCGTCACAAAAACTTATAGTCGAATTCGCCAAAAATTTTTTTGGGAAAATATGAAAGTAGACATTCAAAAATATATTCAAGGCTGTTTACAATGTCAACTGAAAAAATTAATCAGAGTCAAAACAAAAAATCCTATGGTAATCACAGACACACCCACTACTGCTTTTGAAAAAATATCAATGGACATTGTTGGTCCACTACCTGAAACAAAATCTGGTAACTTATATATTCTAACGATACAAGACAATTTTACCAAATATTCTTTAGCAATACCTCTTCCTAATCACCAAGCTAGTACAATAGCAGATGCTTTTGTGAAAAAATTTATTTGCATATTTGGATCACCAAAAGGAGTACTTATAATTTATTAAAAAGATTGGCAAAACGTTTTAGAATTAAACAATTTCGTACCACAGCTTTTCACCCTCAATCAAACGGATCATTAGAACGTTCACATCATGTATTAGGAGAATATCTCAAACAATTTGTTGCAAAAAATTCAGAATGGGATGATTGGCTTGAACTAGCAATGTTCTCGTATAATACTAGTGTACATGAAGGCACAAAATGCACACCCTATGAATTGGTTTTTGGTAAATTAGCTCGTGAACCTTCCAGTCAACCTTTATCACAACAAGAAAAATTACAAACGTATGATGATTATTTAATTAATTTCATAACACAACTACACGAAGTGCGATCACAAGCAAGAGAGAATCTTATTTTAGCAAAAGAAAAATCGAAAATATATTATGATAAAAAAATAAATCCTTTAGAAGTAAAAATTGGAGACAACGTATTTTTATTAAAAGGAGGTAAAATAAAAAAACTAGAGAACCATTATACAGGGCCTTATGAAATATTGGAAGTGTTAGGAAAAGGGAATGTCAAAATAAGCTATAAAGGCAAACCTACTGTAGTTCACATTAATAGACTAAAACGCTCACACGTACAAGTACAAAAGTAGATAAATAAAAAAAAAATATATAACAAACAAAATATCTTTACTTTAATTATAAAAAATATGTATACATATACAATTTAAATAAAATATAGAAATTTTATTTTGTCGATAAATGGTAAAAATAAAAAAAAAAATAAATAAAAATATACATATATAAAATTTATATAAAAATATATATTTTATATAAAAAATATATACAACAAATTTAGACATAACACATTATTCCAGATATAATGGATCAAATTCATCGCAAACGCATAGATGATCTCATTGAAATAGTTCCCTGTTTTATCGACATGGTAGCTCTCTGGCCATACTTAATTCAAACTGGAATTTTTAACCAAGACGACTGTAATATTCCCACATGGAGCAAAAACCTAAACAATCCAGATACAATAAAAGACATTTTTTCAACAATCAAAACAAGAGGACCAGACGCATACAAAAACTTGATTATCAGTTTACGCCTATCAGATCATATTGTCATAGCTGACATGTTGGATATTATAGACTAAGTACATAAAATAAAAAACTTAATAAATATCATAAAAAAATATATATGTATACAACAGTAATAACAAAATTGTTTGTTAAGTAATTTTATTCATTCTTTTTTTTTTTTACAAAGCAAGCTGCTAATTGGAACCTCCTTTTTCCAGAGATGGGATTACGAGGCTTCCTTTTGGCACTGCTCATTTGCAAATTCAACTATATAACAACAGTCTACGCCATCATAGGATTCGATTGCGGTTCAAATCAATCAAATATTACGACATTATCTTTACTAGAGGTAGGAGAATGTGATCTACCTCGATCTCAAGTACATGTTGAAAGAGTTTATATACAACTTTTACAATTAACTGGATTTTCAAATACAAAAGTAATACAATGCAAAATAGAAATTCGACGCGCCATCTCTCATTGTGGTATGCATTCTCACAGTTCCATAGTTGCAAATGGCCACAGTGAATATATACATGATGTTACACGAGATCAATGTAATCAAATGCACACAATAGGAACATTTTTAGTAACCCCTTCTCTTCAGATATCAAAGTTAAAAGTAAATGAAACTTCATTTCATAGCGTTACTTTAGCAGGTTCTGTAACACCTAATGGAGACTGTACTGGTACACAATTTTCTGACCCATATGGAACATGGAATAATGTCGTAGTCCAAGCAATATTCAAAATAACTTTACAAGAACATTACGCGACTATTCATTTAAATTCAAATAAAATTCAATTAGGATCTGGAATAATATGCACACTTTCAGACACATTCTGTACAGACGTAGAATATGGACAAACATTCTGGGATACATTACCTAATGACGTATGTAATTTTAACAAATATGAAATTATTTATGAAGGACCAGCAAATAAAACATATGACAACACGACAGACATTTCTGAAACCTTGTATTCTTTAACGACTGAAGATATAACCTTTGTACTGGCTGAAAAAACAAGAAAACCAGTTTGCAGTTACGTTTTAATACAAACTGAACATCCAAAATTATTAATTTTTGAAACCAGACCTGGGAATTCATTTTTAGAAAATAAACATTTAGAAGTTCAAAATATGGACATTTTCACATACGTCAACTCTAAATTTATATATGTAGAACGACACATACGCACTGAAGTAAATAGACTTTATCACGATGTTCTTACTCAACGATGCATACTTGAACAGCAAGTTTTCAGAAATACATTAACCTTAGCAACCCAATCACCAGACGAATTTGCATATCATTTAATGAAAGGCCCAGGATATATGTCAGTAATTGCAGGAGAAGTAGTACATATCGTAAAATGTATACCGGTTGAAGTAAAATATCGCAAAACTGAAGAATGTTATCTACAACTACCAATATTTAGAGGAAATCAATCCTTTTTCCTTTCTCCACGAACTCATATATTAACAAAATCAGGTATCCAAACAAATTGCAATTCTTTCCTTCCACCAATGTACCTTTTTGGAGAAACCTGGTACAAATTACTTCCAAATCCTGTCGAATCCATAGCACCGACTATAATTAAACCTCTCACAAAAGCAACCTGGAAATACACAAATCCTTCATCCTTAGCAACAAGTGGCATTTATTCTCAATCTGACCTTGATAAGCTACGAGATCATATAATGTTCCCAGCAGAAAAACCAATGATTTTAAATTCTTTAGCTAGAGAAATAACAGGACATCCGACTATTAATCAAGGAATATCATTGACAAATTTATTTAACCAAGAAGTAATTGATAAAATTGCTGAATCAGCTTGGGGTAGATTTTGGACAGTTTTTACAAATTTATGTACTACTAGTTCAGGTCTAATTGGATTAATTATAATAATTAGAGGGATCAAATTAATAGCAGATACCATTATTCATGGTTATGCATTACATAGATTATTTGGATGGTCTCTCCATTTACTAGGCGCCTTCTGGGATTCGGTCACTAACCTTTTGTTACACTTAGGTACCAACCGACCTGCTGGACCTCCCGCTGAGAGCCATCAACCACTGCTTACAGCTTCAGTACCACAAAACCCCATAGAGGAAACTAAAAGTTCAACTCCTAACGAAAATACCAATTCAGGTAAAGATCATAATAGTACGAAGACTACTCTTTATCCTCACTCTGAACTAAAAGAAGAACTTAGTAGATCACATTATTCAATCCGAATCTAACATCTTAAAGAATGTCGCATGTTCCTTTCACAACCTTACTAAACAAAATTATTCAACAAAGAGGAGATCCACCCCTCATTTATGAGATACTCATTGAACAAACCAATAATAATGAATGTCTATTTCACGTTAATTTACAATATAACAATTATATAATAATGAATAGTGGCAAAAATAAAGAAAACGTAAAGCAAAAGGTAGCACAAAATTTATATAATGCCTTAATTAATGAATCAAAGGAAACAAATCAAAACGTCCAACCGAATTCTATTGGTAAAAATTTCAAAAAATTAAACGAAATTTGCACTCAAAATAAAATCGAATATCCAAAATATACAGTATTACGAGTAAAAACTTCATCAAAAAACTCAACATACATAGCAATTTGTTTTATTAATGATATCAAACGAATAGGAATTGGAAACACAATAAAAACAGCAATGGATTTCGCAGCTATAAAAACGATAAATTCTCTTTTGCAAAAAGATAAAAAATGTGAAGTAAATTTAATAAACTCACTAGAACATTTGCATGTTACAATCCAAGAATCACTTATAAATGATCCAAAACCTTCAACGAGTGGTCAGATAACAAAACCTAATATTAACAGTCGTTTTAAAAATATAAATCCTTATAAAATAAAAAGAAATAATACTTCTACTACATCGCCTTTTTCTGGAAAAAGCTTTAAGAAATGTTTTAAATGCGGATATAGACCCCCCAATCAGTACAATAAATTCTAATATAAATATTCCATACTGATTCAGGAAATCATCTATAATGGAGCATTATTATGATGAGCCTACCCACGTGCGAAGTTACAAAAAAAAGATATGTAGAACAGACTCTATGGGACTTTTAAACCACGTGGAAATTTTGAGAAATTTTACGACAAAATATGGATTACCATTGCCAAAACACATCGTTTATCCTGATCCAAATTCAAAAAACAAATCATTTTTTCATTCTCAAGTTAACACAAACGATCATTTTGCTGTACAAGCGGGTCCTACAAGCGAGTTAGCCGAAAATAGAGCTGCTTTAAAATTACTACAAATATTAATAAGATCTTATGATCTTTGCGATGAGGATTTTTATAATAATAAATGTAAAGAAACAAAAAAAAACGAAGAATCAAAGTGTTCAAACTGATCCAAGACCAAAATTAGTATCATGGAAAAATTCATGTAGATATTGTAACACTCAAATGCATGCTACAAAAGAGTGCCGTAGACGGAATGTTTTTAAAGCTGATAAATCAACACAAGTTCCCCCTCCACTTCCACCACGAAACTCCTCAACATTTAGTAATCTATTTTCCCCTTTTTTCCAAAAAACTTCTAGACCTAAATCCAATCATATGTAAACATCCAATTTATCCAATACTAATCCTTTTTTTCTTTTTCAGCCATTCGAGAAGCATAATGAAATTCCTATACCAACCACCTTATGGCGTATACTTGATGCTAATTCTGTTTTTCACTTCTAAAGCAGATAACTTGTATATCAATTCACAATTTTATCACTCATCTGGTATTTATTTTGAACCAATTTCAAAAATACGTCTATTTTCCGAAAATTATAATTTTATCTCTTATTTTGACATTTTGCAACCAGAAAACTTAAAATATAAAATAGTAGATATATCTCACAAACTTTATGAACATTGTATACTCACAAATATTGCAAACAACTGTAATATATATAATCACCACACTCAGCTTGAATTTATGAAAGAACGTATAAATTATTTTCTCGGAGAAATTTCATTTATATCCAGACAAGCTCATAACATCACTAAAATTCCCAAAAATAGTGATCCATTTTTACATCAAATTCAAAAAGTTCTTCTACAATCAAAAATAAGACAAAAAACTTCTCTTTATTGGCCTAAAGAAAATTTGTTCCTACTCCCAAATCCATTTTCTGAACAAATTAAAAATCTTTCATCCAATCTCAATAACGTTAAGATGTACAAAGACTGGCATAAATCACAAATTTACCCAAATTTGCACATTTATAGAATTCTTGCAGCAAATTGGCTGATGGACTTGCATGAAATATCCCGATCCTTTCTATCACTCCTAACACAGCTTACGGAAGCTATGACCCATGCCGCCACAAATTTATGGCACCCCATGCTGCTTCCAGATACCTTTCTAGACTTCAAATCCAACAAAGAAGATCCTCACCTTCCAACGTCTCTTTTTTCTATGGTCATTCCATTTTCTAAAATAAGATACTTTACTTTCAATAACTACTTAATTTTTACTATGACCATACCAATTCCATCTTCTGAAGAATTTCAAGTATTTAAAACACATTCAACCCCTATACATTTTGACTTCAACACTGATTATATTATACCTATATTCATAAAACCTCAATTTTCTTATATCGCGTTTTCTCCAAATAACGAATCTTACTTCACAACAAATGAAAATTTTCTCGCTTCATGCCACCAAAATGGACTTCAAAATTTTTGTCACCCTCCTCATTCCATATACAGTACTCAAAATAATCCTATTTGCGAAACATCAATGTTTATAAAATCCCAACCGTATAAATGTAAAACATTCATAAGTTTCAATGAATATCCTTTTTTAACACCACTGTTGTCACACCGTGGATGGCTTTATTCAACTATCCTTCCTAAGCAAATCTTTTTATCTTGCTCCAAAAATTCCAAAACCCTTATTACTCTTCAAGGAATAGGAATTTTACAAACAGAATCTGACTGTAATTTGGACTCATCAATTCCATACTATAATATTAAAAATTACCCAAAAATAATGGATAACTCAATTCCACTTAGTAAATCGACCACTTCTCTTGAAATAATTTCTCCCTTCTTATATAATATGTCGATCACAGAACCTCACTTGTTAAAAAACGTGTTACATCTTTTTCATAAAAAAGATGACATGCTTATATCGACTTTTGAAAGTCATGTTTTTCTACTCACAAAATATGCTAATATTCAGAAAATTATCCCATCTATTTTTAATTCTAGTGCACATAAAATATATATAGCACATACTATAGTTACTTTTCTCATAATAATTATTCTATTAATAATACTAATTAAAATTCAAAAAATTTCAAAAAAAACTAATAAAAATGTAAATGAAATTAAACTAGATCAGAAAACTCATCTTAGCCTATCAACAAAACATATTCTAAGTGACCTATCATTCAAATTTTAACTACTTCTTTTCAAACGTATCTATAAACTGGAAAGGACCCATATCTTACATCCTTTCAACCTTCCTGGTACAAGTACAATCCATCCCTCTCTTTCTATACTGTAAAACCACAGCATGATCATTGGGAATGTACCTTTAGAAGAACAGTTTTTGTAAGGGTATTGTAATATAAGAATTGTTTTTCTAATGGAGAAGTAGAATACCTTTCAATAATGTATAACTTCTGTTAGAATCAAATTTCGGTACTTTTGCACGAATTAAATAGATAAAGTATAAAAATTATATAATCAAGGGTATAGTTAAGTAAATTTAGATCCCTTTCTTTTTAAATTTATAGAATGATTCCGACTGCGGCAGAACCGATCGTGTTCCACTCAGGACCTGTGGACGGTGTATGTCCACAGGATTATCCAATCACATATGGACATTTAATAAATAGTTTTTGTTTCGACTTAGAAGAGTCAACCTTATTCATTTATTACAGTCAGCAAACAACAAAGAAATTTTGCCAAATTTGCTTCGAAAAATTACCAATTACAGAACAAAATAAATACGAATTCTGTACCTCATGGCACTCAGTTTGTAAAATACAATGCGTTAATATGAATTGTAACGATTGTAGGGAAGCATTAATAACGCCACGCTGTAGGGCAATCGACTGTAAAGGTTGTACTGAGCAATTCTTAAAAAATAAAATGCAACTTCAATTAGGAAACGAGGTTATAGTTGAAAATGTTTTTCGATAAAATATTATAAATTGTAGTCATAAATAAAATTTCAAATATGTCTAGAAAATTCTCTTTAAGCAAAACACTGTTAAGATCTAGTTAGTATTTTAAAGCTCAATAACGAATTTGTTATAGAAAAATGCTGCCGCAAGATTTTGAATCCATTCAAGCCGAAAATCCAGAAAACGACGAACAGTACTACCAACCGTATATCGATCAAATAATTATGAAACATTTTTGTTGTTACTCTCCAGAAAACGAAATATATCAGAATACTTTAGATCAAAAATTCATATGTAAAGAATGTTACAGATTTAAAATTACCTTTTTTGAATCAGAAATATCTGTACCTTTCCTTAACCGCCACATTGTAACCACGGATCTTAACGGATTAAAATGTTCTGTCTGCGAAGAGCAAATTTTTTTTTCATACGTTTCAGAGCAGACCAATGTTTTCTTTGCACTGAATATCTCTTTGAGTTAGCAAACGCGGAAAACGAATAATTTATAATCCATATACATAATTATTAACAATAATAATAACTAATTTCCATTTATATCAAATTAAATCACAAACAACTCAAATAGATAATTCTTTTGCAGATAAGGACAATGGCAATGCAACAAAGAGATTTGACAAAGGGTAGCGCAGTACAAATACTTAATGAAATAAGTATTGAATATGATTTTTCAATACCAGAATACACAGTAAAATCTCTTGGAATACATCAAGAACTACCGCCATTCGAGGCAACTTGTGAAATTTAAAAAAATAATGTAACCTATGCTTGTGTTGGAGAACCTGCGTCCCAAAAGAAAGTAGCAAAACAAAATGCAGCAGCTAGAGTCTTGGAAACACTTTCCACGAAATATATATTTTTAGAAGAAAAGTTAGAAAAATGCTTAATAACAGAATCTAAATTTTATAATATAAGCGATAAAAACAATAAAGAAGCTTTACAAAAATGGACTAATTCATGTGAAAGGTGTTTTCAAAGAGGACATTTAGCTCGTAACTGCCGCAACCCTCTACGTAATAAAAAATATAAAAATAACCCTTAAAGAATATTTTCACTAATCTACTACATTATAAAAATTATATTTTATATATTACAGCATGTTATTTATAATTTACAAATATAAAATACCCCATTCACGTATAAAAAATATTAATGTATTCAGTTATATAACAAAATAAATCATTGTAACCTTATATTAATACTAAGTTCAAACTATTTTGAAAAAAAAAAAAAAAAAACTATGTAATAATTTATAACAAAAACTTTTAATATTAAGACAATATAAATTTGTATCCAAAAATATGTTAATATTTGAATTTATCAAATTGTGAAAATGCAAAAAAAAATACAAATTGTAGAACAAACGTCGAAATGAATGTTATATTTATCATTCAGATATTGTTATCAGAAAAAGAGTTGAATGTATTTCTTCAAAACAAAAAAATGTATTCTTCTACCGAAGTTTCGATCGCGGATCGTTAACTCCCCGCGCTCGAACTGAGGGGGGAGGTGTCACGTCCCGCGACGTATTTGAATGTATATAATACACACAGGCTGGTTTGAGTTAGAAATCTATGAGAGAATCGATAAAGGGGAATAGGGAGTAGGGGAAGTAGGGAGCAGTATAGGGCCCCTTCTCCTCTAAGAAGATATGACTACGTCACGATTTTCGCTGACCGTCAATTTGTATAGAAAAATATAAAAGAGGCCCACACCAAGAGAAAGCAGTCAGTAAATTCTTCGTCTAGTTCGACACTTAAATTTTCCTTCGGATTTATAACCGGTCTCGCGACAATAGTCCAGTGCGGTATTTCAATTTAACTTCGGAAATCTCTGAGTTTGAGATTAATAAAATTCGATTGGGACTATTTAAAATCCAAGTTCGGGAGTCGTAAAAGTCATCGTAGACTTGAATAGATCTTGTAAAGATCTTCGAACAGTGTCGTAAATTTGAATCGCCGCCCTTTACGGAATATACCTGTGCGGCCTATAACTCCGTCTCTCTCACACACTTGGAATACACCTGTGGGGATCCAGTACTTACAACTCACCGCCGTGTGGATTAAACCTCAACACAACTTACGAATCATAAAGGTACCGAACCTCTCTCTCTCTGTCTTTATTCTTTGTCTCTTTCTCACCTACGTACCAACCAGCCTGTGCCTACATTATATAAGAATTGTCTTAACGAATGTATATCCGGAAATTTTAACCAGTAAAATAAATTCAATTTGTATTATATTCATAATCATTGTGTCTTTCATTGACTTATCCTCATCCCTAAGCGAGGATCATTCGATCCTAACTTAAAACGAAGAATCTTCGATCAAAGTAAGTATTTACGTATTTGTGACGTAACAGGTATTTTTTAATTTCACACCTTTTTTTCTTCCCGCTTTCTGCCTTTGGACAATACTTTTACCGAATTTTGCGCGAAGACGCCCTTTTATGATCGGTGCGCTCAATTATCATTACTATTATATGCTTTCAGATTTCTAGTCAAACCAGGCGATTTACGATCTTCGAGATATCGATGCTTCGATCATCGCCGCCTTCGATCGTTGGAGAGCGACGCACAGGACGACCAGCTGCCACCACGTGACCCGGAAGACGTATTCTGGGGCACAAAGACCCCAGGACTTGATTATTTAGTATTTTCGACATTTGTGATGCTAAATTTAGGCTAAATAATATTATTGGACACTAGTTACAATAGTGCCAATGTACTACACGCGCTGTTCGCCGCAAGAGGAAACCGCGTGTTTATAAAAATTATTTGCCAAGGCCCAGCTGCGAATTTCGGTCGGCTGCCAGAGTTGGACCATCGGGCCACGGTTGGCCCTACTCTGGCGACCAAGGTTTGGTGACCATAGTTGGGCCAACTGTGGTATCTTCGGTTTTACCAACTTTGGCAGCCAACATCGGCAACCAAAGATGTGCCCGACCGTCGGCTCAACTATGGCGCAGACTCGAACTGACTGTCGGGCCAACTTTGGCGAATTGCTTTAGATGACCGTGGCAGTTTAGTCGGCCCATCTCTGGGCCACGGTTAAACCAATCGTCGGCATATTATCAACTAGATTCCGTTGCCATTGCACGACCAACTGTCGGCCCAACTATGGCCCAGACTCGAACCGACTGTCGGGCAAACGTTGGCGAATTACCTTAGATGACCGTGATAGTTTGGTCGACCCATCTTTGGGCCATGGTTGAACCAATCGTCGGCATATTATCAACTAGATTATAACCGTGCGGACATTGCCCTATTTAAAAAAAAATCTTGACATTAAAATGTAAAAAGTTGTATACTATGTAAATTATTACTAAAGTACTGTAAGAATGTATACTTCTAAAGTATACAACTTCTTATAAGATAATGTTTTTGATAAAAAAGTTTTTTCCAAGTTTCATACAAAAATACTGTGTTACATAGAAATTTAATTCAGTCATTGAAAGTGTAAAAATTTTAAACCCATAACTGATTAAAATACTTGAAACAAAAACATTGCTCATTAGCAGGGTACAGACCCATCTTATACGGCCTTTGCAGCAGTAGCTTATAAGCGAGATTTTATTCGGAATATGGTAAGCGAGAATAGCCGAGAGGCTTTAGGCGTTAGGAATGCGTTTAGTTATGTAGATAATATAGGTAGGTTAGAGGGTTCGAATCCAAAAGCGAATTTGAAATTTTTAATACATAGCGTGCGATTTCAAATAATGTATCAATAACGTACTAATAATATACTAATGAAATAATGTATCTTATCAGGGCCTGTTAGTGCCCTGATTTCATTTTCTACGCGGGTGAAAGCATATTTTGACCTAGGACGGCCCATCTCCGGCACCCAGCGTCGGGCCAACTGTTCACGCCAATGGACGGATAGCGTTATCATTTCACTAGTTGGCCCGACCTCTGGCCAACAAGGTTGGACCAACTTTAACAAGGTTGGCCCAACCGTGGGCCGACGGTCAATTCGCACCTGGGGGGCAATTACTGTACTGGGCACGGGTTGCCTAGTCGTCTAGTAGAAATGTGACCTGCTTCCGGGTTCACGATTAGGTCACGCGTTTAATT
Source organism: Diplolepis rosae (assembly GCA_030998225.1). NCBI lineage: Eukaryota > Metazoa > Arthropoda > Insecta > Hymenoptera > Diplolepididae > Diplolepis > Diplolepis rosae. The sequence goes on along the minus strand of JAPYXD010000701.1, from coordinate 21,479,189 downwards.
CGTGGTGCAGATCGGGAACTTTGCTGGCATCGCGACTTCCGAAATCACTCTTGTCCTGCGACTATCTGTTACAGCTGCCACCGTTTTGTCTCCCGAAGGAAACTTTTGAGGTTTTTCGCACCAGCAAAAATGGAAGGAGAATTTGTACTCCGATTTATTCCGGAACACCAGGACGTCGTACAGGTAACATAATCGATTTTCTCTACTCTTTCTTTTGGCAAGTGGCACGGAATTCCGAGCAAATTGACATTATTGACTTTAACGCTTTATGGCGTCTTTCTCTTTTGTGCTTGTATTTTATTTTTAGAATTAACCTCACTCTTGGTCGCGATAGTAAAACCTTTTGGTCTAGAAATTAAGTCGTGATTAAAGTATTGTTCTCTCTGGTGGTGACGCGGAAGAATAAATTGAATTCGCCATATTGTCGCGTGGCTCGGAAAGTTTCGAGACTTATGTCATTTTATTTATCGATTTTGATGTTGATATTTTGGCATTTGTCATTCATACCTAATTTAATTTGTATCAAGTCTCATTTGTTTTATAGAAATAAATTTGTTTAGCCAATCTATTTTAAATAATTAAATTCTGGTTTTCATTTATTTATTACCCGCCAAACTGTTGTGACTTTATTTTGACCTCGCCTTGTGTCGTAAATTTCGAGTCTCATTACTATCATTATTATTATTATTCTTATTGTGTAAATTTTGTCACTCAAGGGGGGTGACTGGCGCTCAACCTTACAAGAAAAGAAAATTGTTCTAGTCTCGAGTGTTTTTGAACTAAATGAAAAATTAGTTGGGTTGGCCAATAATAAGAGTTGCCAGGTTACGGATAAAAACCTGCTTCTCACTATATACGAGCCTACATAGGTCACCTATGTCGGCGACTTATAGGTAACTACTATGCAAAAGTTTTCTTGCACACCTATATTTGCGCAGTAGATTCCCTTAACTTCATTACTGGTAGAACATTATAACGTGAAAATGGAAATTTTTTTTTTGCAGGAAACCCCCATCCAAAAACTGAAATTTTCAGTGTATATACAGGAACCTACTGAGGATCCTACGTAATGACCTATATTATCGGTAACCTACATAGGCTCCTACATGCGTCACCTATCTAGGTTCACATAGGTCGTTCCTATAGATCGCCGACATAGGTGACCTATGCAGGCTCCCATGTAGGTTTCTTTACTAGGGTAAAACTTCTAATTTTGCATGAAAATGAATACCTTACAGTTGGATGAACTTCTTATTTCAGAGCGTTTGAATTTCAATTTTTTTGAGTTGCAACTAACCGACTTTATTAAAGTACTAAATTTTAAAACACCATTGTTAGTAATATTTAAAATTAGACAGTATCCTTTTAAAACAGTGAAATTATTTTAGATTTGAAGAAGTAAGCAGTTCGAATCATTATTAAAATTTGAATTTCGTAAAATCTAGTATCGTTACAAAGTAAAAACTGTAATTTGTTTCTATATTTGTTACTACTGAATATTTACGAGAAAAAAAGCACGAAATAGTTATTTTATTAACCTTGTAACTGCACTATAGCAATCGTGATTAAATCTGGCTACTGTGGGGTAAATAGCCACTCCTATGTAAATCGGCTTACTTCCCTGAAATCGATGTTCTCTTCCCAAGCGAGTTTCATAAACTTCATGTGCATTAAATTGCAAGACTTGTAGAGATTTCAAAAGTAATGATCCTACAATAATTTCTTCATTGCTCGGAGGTTCTGAAACAAAAACCAGTAGCTATGATTCAATGTTCTTTTTTCAATCTTGAATAGAAGTCAGGTTCTTGTCGTGACAAGAACCTGACTTCTATTGTCTCAATATTGAACGTGTTCAATATTGAGACTCTAATTTGATATGTATGACCTTGAGCAAGTTATATACATATGCGAGCAAAATTGTAAGGAAATTAAGGTTATTCTGTTTTTTAAGTTTAACCGTGAAACTTGAATATGAAATGCATATATAGATTATAATTTTACACATTCTGAACAGAAAAGACCTGGCTATGGTGTGGGATGAAACGTTGCACTCGATCAGGTTCTGTTCTCCATGACGGAAAAATAATGAAACCGGATTAGGACCGATTAATCCAATTGAATCCATTTCAGATGCATCACTGAAATCGATTGAATGAATTGAATCCAATAGTGTTTCTAAAATGAGTTCAATCGGATTAATCGATCCCAATCGGGTTCAATTATCACAAGCCCACAAAAAGAAAAAAGTGGCCTGCGCGAGAGAAAAGACCATAATATTCCTATTTATTTTCAGCCTCTGAAACCGAATCAAAACTCAGTTTAACTGTTCTACGTCTGGATTTTTCTCTACAATCAAAAAACTTGACAAATCCATAAAGCCGTAGAAATCTTCACTGTGAAATATTGAACTTATGAGCTCAAAAAGCCAAACTCAGGATTTTATGACCTTTTCGTGATAACACCATAACTCTGAACCACTTTATCAGTAACTTCTATGATCAAAATACCCCCTAACTTCATAACAGAGAGTTAGGAATAAGAATCCGTTGTTATTTGTCTCAGCGTATATCGACAGACACAACCTGGCTGTAAAAGTCTTTTGGTTTTCGGTTCCCTAGGTATTTTGATCACAGAAGTCGCTTGTAAAGTGTTTCAGAGTTATGGTGTTATCAGGAAAAGGTCATAGAATCCTGCGTTTGCCTTTTAAGCTCATAAGTTGGATATTCCATAATGAATTTTATGGCATTATGGATTTTTCAAATTTTTTGACTATAGAGAAAAATCTAGTTAAACTGAGTTCAGATTCGGTTTCTGCAGGCTGAAATACATAGGAATTTCATAGTCATAACCATCGCGCAGACCACTTTTTTGTGGACCTGTGTTATTTTTTACTAGAAGGGCTAACAATCAAGTGCAAATCAGACTCTCATGTGTCCCTTTGATGTGACATAGGAATACACGTAGAAACGGACATGGCATCTTATGCGGGAAACCATAGCGTAATCTGCGTAGGAAAGTAACTGACCTTCCATGGAAATTTAAAACAAAAATTTATACGTGAAGTACGAGGGTAGTTCCAGACGTACCCAGCGTTTTCCCAGCGATATCAAATACCTTTGTTACCCTGTTTATTGTGGGAACCGTCGAGCTCCTCGAAATAGCCTTTAACCGCAGACTCCACCTCTTCATTGTTGGAAAATATTTTACCACCAAGACATTTTTTTAAGTTTGCGAATTTGAATTGGGTGAATTGGGTGCGTGAGGAAGCAATTTGAATTATAACTCATTGACTTTGGCCATCGCACAGTGGTCCAAAGTCAAGAAAAGCTGGCCAAAAGTCAAAAAATGAAATAAAAAATTTGAAAGTTTCGAGAATGTATTATTGTAAGGGGGCCTATTCTACATCTTATAGTGCATGGAAACTCAAGTAGCTCAGCTACTCCCCCTTGTGGGTCATTCACAATCCAGCCCTACTGGAGCGTATCTCGGCACGCTACATCTGTTCAAAATATTCTACGAGTTATTCAGTGCGATAAAACGTGATCGGAGTGTTTGTTCGCAAATCGGCGAGATGGAGGTGGATCCTGACGGTATGTAGAATAATTTCATGCTTGGAAATTCTAAATTATGATACTTTTCGAAACATAAAACTGACGTTAAATAACCACCTGTACAATATCAATATTTATCGATCTGTCTTCTGAAAATCATGTAAATAGTTGTCATCCCAAGAGATCTCATGCTGTTGTAACATTCCTGGTTCAGATATTGCTATAACAAACAGTAATCTTCATAATTTTCTTGCGACTTTCTGCGACTTTGGATGTGGCAAGACATTTCGTCGTACCATAAGAAGCTAAATTTTGCCTAAATCTTACGGTTTTTCACTTAAGTGGTCTGCCGTTTTCAATCCTTTATTTTGTTTTTTATAAATTTGACATCAGTTTTGTAATCAGTGACCTAAAAAACCAAAGTAAACTAAATTTCACCTATATCTAATGATCTTTTACATAAGATCCCGCCATTTTAGATCCGCCATTTTGTTTTTCCAAAATTTGACTTCAGTTTTGTAATCAGCCACCTTAAAAACTAAAGGAAACTAAATTTTGCCTAAATCTGATAATTTTTTACATAAGTGACCCGTCATTTTGGATCCGCCATTTTGTTTCTTCAAAATTTGACTTCAGTTTTGTAATCAGCCACCTTAAAAACTAAAGGAAACTAAATTTTGTATAAATCTAATAATTTATTACAAAACTCATCCGCCATTTTAGATCCGCCATTTTGTTTTTTGGAAATTGAACTTCATTTTTATAATCAGCGACCTTGAAAACCCCTATTCCCAAAATTTTATTGAAATGAATCGACACCTTCATATTTTGGCCAGCTTTTTTTGACTTTGGACCACTGTGCATCGCGATAACGGACGTGTGAACTGGTGCATTGTCTTGATGAAACAATACTTTCTCTTTCGCCAAATGTGACCGTTTTTTCTTGATTTCATCACTCGAACGCTATAATAAGTTCACGTAATACTCGCTGTTGATTTTTTTTTCCCTTTTGAAGATAGTCAATTAAGATTATCCCAAAAAACTGATGCCATGACCTTTCCAGCAGATGGAAGAGTTTTCGCCTTCTTTGGAGCTGATTCCCCCCTCTCAGTCCATTGTTTTGACTGTTCCTTCTTCTCAGGTGTGACGTGATGGACCCATGTTTCATCAATGGTTGAGAATCGAAGCAAAAAATCGGCTTTATTGCTGTGAAACATCGCCAAACACTCGATTGGAACATCCTTACGACGCTGGTTTTGTTCCATTGTGAGCAAACGCGGCACCCATCTTATGCACAGCTTTCTCATATCCAAAATCATTTCTGTCGTGGTCACCTCATTTGACCGACCACTGCGATATTCGTCTTTGCAGCTCGTACGACCTCGTTTAAACTCTGACATCCAATAGTTTATTGTTGTAAACGAAGGAGCAGAATCCTCCAGAGTAGAATCTAGCTCGGCTTTGATATTTGTTGGACTGAGACCTTTCAAATGAAAGTAAAGTAAGCTAATTTTTTCCATGTTTACAAATTCACTGAGAGCGTTCACTATTGATAGCTGTCAAACAAATATTAAACAATGGAGCGTGTTCAAACTTCTAATTGCGTCAGGTCGGGTACTTCTGGGACTACCCTCGTGAGATAGGAACTTACCTCGGTTACTACACAGGTTTCTATACGAAAATATTTGGTTGGAACCTCCCTAGCTTACATGATAATGCATTCAAGTGGGGATCAGAAGGCCCTATAGGCTCGATACCCAGTTGAAGTCAAAGCGTCCCCTCTTTTCACAGAGAATATTTTCAAGTATAACAAAAACAATTTGATAAATAAAAAATGTAAAAGTGCTTTGTGTTTTTCCATGATTTTGTAAAAATACTGACAAATCGTCTTCAAAAGACCTAAAAATTTTGTAACTAACAGACTGACTTGAAACTTTGTATTTACACTCGTATATGATAGGACTTATGTAGAGTGGGAAGAAACTTAAAGGGTTTCCCAATAAGGGTGATATGTTTTGAAATTGAAAAAAAACACTGAATATTCATTCGGAATTGATCGAAATCTTTTTTATTATATTGGATATTCTATGCCATTTATGATTTAAACAATATATCGGCCAAATGTCCCCCGAGACTTGAACCAAAAATGCGCCTCATCAGAAAAGATGATTTTTTGATGAAAATTGGGATGATTTTCAATTGATTCCAGAGCCCAATCCGCGAACTCCCGACGCAAACGATGGTCATTAGGCTTCAGTTCTTGGGCCAGAATCATCTTATAGGGATGCAGGCCAAGATCCAATCGCAAAATACGCCAGGTAGTCATCCTGGACAGGCCCAATTCCTGAGATCGGCGTGGCACGGACAATTCACGGTTTTCCTCGATACGTGCCTGTACGGCGGCTATATTCTGTGTAGAACGTGCGGTACGCATACGATTTTTAGGCTTAGTATCCAATAGATTAAATTCACTCTCCAACTTATCGATTATTCGACCAATTGAGAGCGCGGATGGAGCAGAATGACGACCATATTTTGCACGATATGCTCTTTGAACACCGACAAAACTTCTCGAATTTTGATAAAATAATTGGACCATTTTCAAACGTTGTGGAAGCGTGAAACTACTCATGATTAAATGGCAAACCTTACTGATGACAACTGACAGCAGACGTCAAAAATTTCAGTTCAAATGAGCCCGATAGGGACATTCAAAATCATATCACCCCTATTGGGAAACCCTTTATAATCAAAACACCACCTTGTGGGCAGCACGGACTTATCAAACGGACCTCTTACTTAAAGAAATTTGAGACAGGTTCTTGCATGGGATCCACATAGGTTTTCACATAGGACCTTAGTTAAGCTCAACACATAGGAACCTATTCAGTGACCAAGGTGACATAACTTCATATACGAATATGTGACGTGTGCGGACGAAAGGGAGGTTAGTTTGCTTAGAAATTTGTTTGTATTTTTGTGCTGGAAAGAACAACTTCTTCCGCGCTCGTTACACATGTGTCTGAAATTTCCGTTGACGGTAAGATAGGTGCTTATGAGGGTTGCGAAATGGGTTCCCATATGGAAACCTGAGTAAGTTTCTGAGTGTTTTCTTATATGTAGATTAATATTAGTCAAAGTGGGTCGGAACAGGTCTAGCGTCTTATCCCAGATAACAGCCAACTTGATATCTACGTAAAATAGATTAATTTTCACATTTAGTATAAAGAACAATTTCAAAATTTTCCATCTTAAGGTACTTTTCGTGCCAAAAATTAGGTCTCTGGAAAAAAAAGTTTTCCTATAATTTAAATACTTATAATTCTATTATCAGTTGTGTCTTATAAAAACAGAAGAAAAACAATTTTAAATATAAGAAAAATAACAATTTCAATAATAATTTCATGACATCTTTGTATTCATGTCTTTAGTCTTTATCTTGATCCGAAATTGAATTCATTATAGTATCTTTGTATTGGCATTGGGTTAGTTATTGCAGTTTCCATAAAAAATCAATGGTTAATGAAACATATTATAGAGATAAAAAGACAAGAAACATATTATAGGAATAATAAAGGCAAACGTTTTGGCAGCAAATGGGGGCCCACTTCAGTGTCAACTAATTTTTTAGACTTAAGGGTGCATTCTAGTTAGTGGGCTAAAAAAGTAGGCTATTTTCGGGAATTTTTTGTGAGCATTCTATGGAAGATATGGATATAAAAATTGTTAGGTATGATAAATAAAGTCTTAAAATACAAAAAAAAATTTTCTTTTGTTCATTTTTTTCAACTTTTACATACGAAATCCGTATTTGAACGCAACGCAATAACTTAGTAACAAGTTGCCTTCTCCATAATATCTTAGGAACGGTTTATCTGAAACAAAAAAAACAAAGCTTTTTGGATTCGGTATGACAGTGGCTACAAAATCAACTACGGACATTAATTTTCAACTAATTTTGTTCAAAAAAATTGAAATTAGTTGTTTTTTTTCGCTGTTTTTTGTTTAAAAAATATAGTAAAAATCAAAATTTTAACATGATTGTAGTTCACTTTGTGAGTTCTTATGTGTAGAATATGTGGTTAAAATTTCAGAAGGATCGGTCCACTGGTTCTGGAGAAATCGTGGAGCTAAACCGAAAAAACGTTGTTTTGAGAAAAACGCGTTTAAAGTTTTTTTTAACAAAAAGTCATTAAAAAATCTTACATATACATATGACATAACATATACATATAACATATACATACATATACATATAAATTCGAAAAATGTAAAAAAAAAATCGATTTTTCCAAAGTGACCAACTAGAATACACCCTTAACGAATAAGCTGTAAACATGCAAAAAATGTTAATAGTAATATTAGATTTCTGTTTTTTTGTTTGTGTTCGTTTTCTTAAAATTAATACACCTTTGAGAAGAATGCACAGCACAAAAACACAACACACGAACGCGGAAGGGCAGAGTTATGTAAGAAGTAAAAGTATGGAAGTTTATTTTAAATTTATTCTCGATTTGCTAAAGTAAGTACTAAACTAAGTACAGAGGCAGCAGATAGAAAAAGTCGCACACTATTCGGGGTCAAAAAGAAAACTGATTTCAAAAGAGAGCAGTAAATTTTAAGAACTGGCGTAAAGAAGTAATATATATAGTAACCATTTGTTGTGAAGGGTCAAGTTCCAAACCCATAAACAGACCCCCGTACATAGTTTTGTGTCCTGGCTACTCAAGACCCAAATGCGCTTGAGTGTTTGAAGAGAGGATAGAGAAAAAAATGTTCAACGAATCTTACAGAAGAACCATCAATTTAAATTCAAGGCAATTGTAATCTTTTTGAAAGAGCTGCAACGCAATGAAGACAAAAAACAGAAATCTAATATTACTATTAACATTTTTTGCATGTTTACAGCTTATTTGTTAAGTCTAAAAAATTAGTTGACACTGAAGAGGGCCCCCATTTTCTGCCGAAACGTTTGCCTTTCTTATCCCTATAGTATGTTTCCTGCCTTTTTATCACTATAATATGTTTCCTTAACCATTGATTTTTAATGTAAAGTAACTGACCCAATGCCAATATATAGATACTATAACAACTTTTAATAATGTTTATATATAGTAATTATATAAATAATGATAATTAATTGATGAAATTGTTTAAACATGATTGAATTTTCATAAATCATGGTTTATTTTTTTGATCAAAATATTTTCTAAAAATATACTGTTTCCAGTTGTTAGAGCAGTCGACCGGCAATCGAAAGACTTGGGCTCGAATCCCAGCACAGTCGAAAGCGTCTTATTTTCCACAGAAAGATTTCAAATTATTTAAATTCTTTAAATTTAAGTTTTCAGTGGCTGAAATTGTGAGAACAATGTTTCCAGCAGAAACTTTAAAACAAAGCTATACTTAATGATTGCTTACTTATTTTCAAGATTTTGAACGGCAGAGTTGTAGAGAATATTTTCCCCCAAAAAAATAAGCCACGATTTATAAAAATCCAATCATTTTTTTTAAATTAATAAAAAGTGATAGTAAAAACAAATTCTGTCACGAAAAGGATTATCAAAAGTATTATTTTATTCAGTAAATACTATATCTATATGTATTTATTAATTATTATTATTTATTTTATTAATTACGATTAGGCTACTTAATACTAATTGAAACAAAATCTATCATTACCATCTAGTTTGGCAGGAGTTTCGAAAAATCCAACACACTGTAAACATTTAAGTAAAAATGTAGCCATTATCGTCCTTTCCAAGAAATCTTTAGTATTTCTTTTCGATGCTAGAGTTACTAAATCATAAGCTCTGTCATCTACTTCAGGTTCTTCCTCTTTTTTGTTTGTAGCAGTCTCGTTTACACATATCATCGTAGCAGATTCTTTTAACTTTTTTTTCCTCAATCGTCTTTTTGCCGATCTACTCATCTGGATATTTTCTAGAATTATCGTATTTTTCTCGTCCTCTGTTTCTTCAGCTTTGTTTTCTGAATTTCTTTTTTCATATATCTTTAGACATCCCTTCAGACCTTCTTGTGTCACCATTCGCAGTGCTAGTGTACTCAATATGCTCATCCCAGACCCTTTTTTTAGCAAAAAATACAGTGTGAATAAAAGAAGGATGCACGGACAAATTTAATCTATGAATTTGAAAGAAATAGTGGTGTAGTTATAATTATACGTAATAAACTTTTCAGTGTTTATACTACAAAAAGTTTTCATGAAAAAATTGATACAAAAGTTTGCTATGGGTATTAGTAACTTTCGTTATAACTTATATCTAAATCTCATACAGTTTTTGTAAAGTTTAGTATTTTACTGCTAGAAATTTACACCATGATACGTTTATTCCTAAATATAGAAACGTAGTTTGTTGACCGTTTTAAACTTGGGTCTCTTTGTGTAAAAAATTCAACTATGCATAATGGAAACATAATTTTAGAGGGAATGATATGCAGCTTTTCTTAATTTAGTAATCAAACATCTTTTTACTGCTATACTTTAAAAAATAAATCTGTGATTACATAATTATGGAAAATGATCTCCGTTCATATATATGTGCATATCAATTAATGAATCAATCCGAAACACTGGATTTAAATTTTGTGATGATGGTAATTACCATGCTAATCAACAAATGGAAATAATTCACTATTAAACCATTTACCAATTGTATCTTCATTATCGTTTCGTGAATTAATACATTTTTTGGAAACCTAATGTAAAATCAACTTAATTAGTATGACATTATTTTTCATATTTGAATCCTTAAAAACAACCTGCAGATTAAAAAATTGTAAATTTTTTTTAAGACGTACATGGTCTGAACATTCTTATTAAAACATGTTTTTTGTAATTATTTGGATTTACAGAATATGTGTAGGCATTTTTTATTGTAAAGATTGAAATAAAAAGTAGCCAGCGCCTATATTCTTTAAAGAGGTAAACTATTCTTTTGGATGTAGAGTTGCATGAAAAAGTGGCTTTGTTGAGCAAAGGAATTTTTAGCAAAGTATCACTGAAAAACAATATTCTTATTCAAAGAATGCATCTTTAAATAAGCGCCAAGAATAATAATAGTAATATTGTTAATTTAAATGCGGGAATCCATCTTAGACAAAGCAGCTTATAATATGAAATATCACCGGCCGAGACAATTCAGAAGCTTTTTATCAGGAGACTTACAAAAATATCAGAAGATTGAACAAAGTCAGGGTTCTTTACTATGATAATTAAAATACAGTTAAATGATAAATTTTCAAAAGGTAATAACGAAATGACATGAAATAAAAATTATAATTAACGTTAGATTATTCATTACTTTCAAACGAAATCAACCCTAGACAGAATTAGCTTGCTAGTTTGGAAATATTCTTACTGGCTAATTCTGCTAAACGATTTCTTTTACCATAAGTTGTTTCATCAGTGATCCCAACGATGGGCTGTTTTTATTGCGCTTTCATTAGGTTCAGCTGTTCAGGCCAACTCATTGTCCGTGATAAGCGAGTAATTCAAAACATAGCTCAGTTGTAAGATTTTAAGTGATACTTGACTAAAGTGTAAAATTTCAATATATCAGTAACCATCAGTCTTAAAAGTCAGTAGGCATCCTGATGAATCAGTAGCAATAGCAAGGCTAATTTTAACTTGGATCATGCATTCTTCACTAGATGTAATAAAAATTGAAACCAATATTTTTTCATATGTAATGAGAATATAATAATAATTTTTATTTTAATCGGTTTGTCTATTCTGAGAGATTTGAAAATCATAAACGCGCACATAATGTACTTTAACCGCTTACATATATTATAGTTACAATAGGGTGCTTCATGCTAAACTCCCTAATCTTGTATAGAACAACGAACAAGTACATGTAAGCTTTCTATGCTCTTCAAAGGACACACGCAGCGTTTCATGAAAGGATCCCCAGACTCGAGATTTTAGCATGAAAATACCAAATTTTTTTCTTATCTTTTACTGTCTATGACGTGAGTATGTAAACTAGATTCTGATATTAATTTATAAACAATTGAGATACTAAACGATTAATACAATAAGTGGATTCCATGAACAACGTTTAAAAAGTAGAATTAACATTATTCGGAATAGACATAATAAAAAATGTATTTTAAGTTAAGTAGGGTTTCCCATGAAGAGTCGAAAAAGCTCAATTTAATTCTAAACATAGTTTTTCATCCTAAATTATCTCATGAGAGTTCAAATCATTTACTTCACAAATATTTAACAATATGTGTATAATTCTTCCTCAAGAGTCAAATGAGATCATCAGTAGTTTTATTGGTACAAACGACAAATCATTTTGAAATTACACAGCATTTTTAAGATTCATTCGTTTTTTGCATCAACTTGGAAAAACCAAAAACAAAACAATTAAGCTAAGGAACGGATTCCTCTTTGAGAAATTGAGCGACATTGGAAATATCAGAATACATACAGAAAGAAATTTCTTTTTCATAAGTTTACATTTAAAAATAAAATAAAAAATACAAGTTTCCAAAAAACGTTAATTTATTGTGCTCTTGATTATATAATTAATTTTTATCTTGAAATTTTTTTTTCAAGTTGAGTCATTCATTTTTTATAATCTTAATGTCCAAGAATTGTTATTACATTTCCGATATTATTTCTAAAAGATTCACAGAGAACAAAGACTTAAAGTTTCAATATCTATTTATTTTTCATTACTCACACGGGAAAAATAACAAGGTTGTCGTAACCGTGTTTATGAAACGAACGCTGTAAGGTTAACATTGCCGTATTGTCAAGTTCGTTCCACTTTAAAATACGGTTAAGTGAAATTTGTAAATCATGGCGCAAGGTTCAGGTTACTGTCACCTGACAGCAAACTATGGAGAATCAATGGAAGTTGGTGAGCGAAAAGTAAAAATTAAAAATTTGTAAAATTAAATTTGGGACATCATTCGTTTTTAAATGCGATAAAAAATAATATATACAAAAATATATACAAAAATTCTGAAATAAACTTTCGCTCCAGATAATAATGTTACATTAACATGAAAATTCGGTTGAATCAACCTAGTAGAGTAGTCAGCGTAACGTGTTTGACAACACTGGATTGGTAACGTTAGGTTACCATGATAAACACGGCAGCACTAGCGTTGCAAACCAGCCTTGAATTGTCAGGTGAATATAGCCTGATTTTCTGGTAGCACAAGCATGATTTCAGGCTACTTCAACCTTGTTATTTTTCCAGTGCACTGTTAATACTTTTTTTCTGTAAGAGTTAGATCGTATTGCTTTTACCTTTTTACCATTTCGTTTATTAGAGAAAATAAATTAAATTTGCCAATCAGATTTATTCAGCTACAAGAAAAGCATATTGTGTCATTTTGGGAAATTTCACCATATTCTTAAACTTAATCCCCTAATGCCCAAAATTATATACGGGCATCGTTCAAACCGTTCTCAAACGACACGCATCCTTCCTAATTCTGTCAAACTTATGTCAGTGGATAATTTAATTGGAATTTAGATATTGACTACTTTCAAGTTTTAACATACTGTAAATTTCCTAATTTTGATTTATTCATAAAATGTTATTACGATAATTAGGAGAGATTTATGAGCACTATCAGAAACTATTACACAGGGTTTTCCAATTAGAGCTTTGATTTTGAATAGCCCACTATTTTGTCAGCTGCCATAATAAGAGGTGTCATTTTTTGACAGATGGCAACTAAAAACTATTCCATTAATAAAAATGGAACGATACACGCTTCAACAATGCATTGAAATTGTTAAAATTCACTACAAAAATGGTGAAAATTTTGCGGAAACAGTTCGTAAAGTTGAAAATTTTCTTGAACGTCGTGAAACACCTTCTCTGCAAACTATTGTGAAATTGGTGGAAAAATTCGATCTGTTGAGACAAGTTGGTGATGTAAAGAATCGAACTCGTGCCTGTCACCATATGAGAAGGTATTGGTTTTAAGTGAAGAATAACTTTTGGAATTTTCACCAAATCTTTACATTTTGAGACCCCCTGAGTCAGAAAATGTCTGGTTTCATCTATAAAAAACGTTTTTGTAAAAATCAAAAATTAAATTTTTCCGCCAAAATATACGAGATACGCAAATAATGTTAGAAAACAAAATTATTTTTCTCATGCATGCATAGAAATAGCCACATTTTTTTTCAAAAACTTGATATTATTGGGAATATTTAAGAATTTGAAAATCTTTCTGTGGAAAAAAAGACGCTTTCGACTGCACTGGGATTCGAGCCCAGGTCTTTCGATTGCCAGCGCAGCCAAATGCGTTTTTTTCCACAGAAAGATTTTCAAATTCTTTATATATTTAAATTCAATTGCATTATTTGCGATATAAGAGTTTGATATTGTCTGCGACAACACCTGCGTATCCTATCTGATACGCGACTAGTGAACTGTTGAAATGTGTACGCTCAACAATATAATAAACTGTCAAAAATCACTCGACATAGAAATTTAGTTAGACTGAGAGAACGAAGAAATGCGAGTTAAAATATTGGTATATATATTAAGGGAACTTTAAATTTCCTTTCATAGAAAATCATAATTTACGACAGGGCAGGCGCCGAACTCAAGAGCCTGTAAAATCCAAAACGCATGCTGGGCAGATGAATAAAAACTCTGTTCTCTAGGTCCATAAACTCTTTTTAAGTTAGTCATTTTTCTTGTAGAGTTTTATTTTTAGTTTAGTGTTTCAGTAGAAGTCCTCTAGGATAGACGTACCTTCCTTATGCTATTGAGAATAAAAGTCTTAGTGCAAACATATTGACTTCATCTGATTTTTAATCTAAAACTCCCACACCTAATTCTAATAGGTTATGGGCCCAGATTACGCGATTAACGAGTGAACATTCCGATAAAGTGTAATCTGTGATAAATTGTGTGAAAGTGCGAAATTGTGAAGTGTTTTAAAATAAAAGTGACAATGGAAAATTCCAAAATCAAAAGGAACATCAAGCCTTTTGATGGTGAGAAATATAATGTGTGGAAGTTTAGAGTTCGTTCACTATTAACTGAACTAGATGTATTAAAAGTGATAGATGAACCAGTTCCAACTGAAATGACCGATGTGTGGAAGAAGGCAGAGAAAGTTGCTAAAAGTGTATTAGTTGAATATTTGTCTGATTCATTCCTTGGCTTCGTGAAAACGGACATTTCTGCAAAAGAAGTTTTGCTGAGCTTAGATGCCATTTATGAACGAAAGAGTTTGGTTACACAGCTGGCAATTCGAAAGAAATTGCTCAGTCTGAAATTGAAAGGAGATATTCCTTTAATTAAACACATCACAATTTTCGATGATCTAATAACAGAGTTATCAGCCGCAGGTGCACGCTTAGAAGAGACTGACAAAGTGTCACATTTATTACTAACACTCCCAGCAGTGTATGATGGAGTCATCACAGCCATTGAAACGTTGTCAGAGGATAATTTGACTTTAGCGTTTGTGAAAACTAGATTGTTAGATCATGAAGTCAAATTGAAGACAGAGAGTAGTGACACGAGTGTAAAAGTCCTTCAAGCTTCTCAAGAAAATGGCCAAATAAAAAGAAAGCAGAATAACTTAACCAATTCAAAGTTCAAAGGAAAATTCAAGAAGAATCACAATAGACGGAACTTCAAGTCCAATAGGAAGAATTCAGGAAATATAAAGTGTTACCATTGTGGTAGAAATAATCACGTAATTAAAGATTGCATCTTTTACAAGAGGAGTAAACAGTATTCAGCAGAGAGAGAGATAGTACGGTGCAGACAATAGATACAAGTCAACCTACAACATCATATTCAAATACTTCAGGTTTTGCTTTCATGACAGGAAATAATCAGTATGATAAAAGCAGCAATAAAATCATTTTTTCTTCTGGATTCGGGAGCTTCGGATCATCTCATCAACAATGAAGAATTATACTCTAGCTCGAATGAATTGAATCCACCTGTCAAAATCTCTGTGGCAAAGAGCGGAACTTTTATTACAGCTACGAAAAAAGGAATTATCAACGTCACGAGTAATATCGGTGTCCAAGGAGTTTTGGAGGATGTTCTCTACTGCCCAGAAGTGCCGAATAATCTTCTATCAGTTCCAAAGATGCAGCAAGCCCAGATGAGTATATGTTTCAATCCAAATGGGGTTGAAATAAGTAAACACGGTAAAATAATAATGACCGGTAAGCCCATGAATAATTTAATTTCTATTGAATTTATCGTTGATGCAAATATAATTAATAATAAGAGAATTTATAATGCAATAGGCAATAATTATGATATATGGCATCAGCGATTAGGTCATATGGGTAAATCAAAATTTTTAGAGTTGAAGAATAAACGGATGGTCGATGATATTAATTTAATTGATAATATCATGCCAAATGATAAATTATGTGAAGCTTGTATTTTTGGAAAACAAGCACGATTACCTTTTCAAAAGAAAAAGAATAAGGACTATATCAAACGACCACTGTTTATTGTTCATTCTGATGTGTGTGGTCCAGTCACTCCTTCTACAATTGACAATAAGAATTACTTCGTAATTTTTATTGATGAATATACGCACTATTGTGTTACATATCTGATAACTTATAAATCAGATGTATTTCATGTTTTTAAAGACTTTATTGCAAAAAGTGAAGCTCATTTTAATTTAAAAGTATAGAATTTATATTGTGATAATGGTAGAGAATATTTATCAAATGAGATGAAAGACTATTGTGTAATTAAAGGCATTAGCTATCACTTAACAGTTCCACATACTCCAGCATTAAATGGAGTTTCAGAGAGAATGGTTCGAACAATTACCGAGAAAGCACGTACATTAATAAACGGTGCAAAGATAAATAAAGTATTTTGAGGAGAAGCAGTTTTAACTGCTACGTATCTAATAAATAGAACCCCAACAAATGCTCTGAAACAAAATAAAACACCATACGAATTATGGCACAGTAAAAAGCCACAGTTGAAATATTTGAAAATTTTTGGTAGTACAGTTTATATGCATAATAAAATTAGAAAAACTAAATTCGATGATAAATCTTCGAAAGGAGTATTAGTCGGTTACGAAACGAACGGTTATAAAGTATGGAATGTGGAATCTGGAAGGTTTGTTGTAGTGCGAGATGTGATAATTGATGAATTTAACTTCTTGGTATCTAGACCAGAAATGGGACTTCAAGAAGTTGAAATTGAAAACTTCCATAAAACTGATGAACATAATGTTTTTAGTAAATCAGTTGAGTCTCGAAAATCTGATAACAAGAAATCAGATATATTTCTGGGTACTGAATCTGAAGAAACTGAATCAGATGAGCTAGAACCAAGAAATGACGTAAATCCAAATGAAAAATTGGATAAGTCAAATAAATCTGTAATTGAAACAGATAAACACAACCAGTCAAAATCTCATGATAATCTAAATAAAAATCAAGAAGTAACAAATTTAAGAAGGAGTGAAAGGAACAAACATAAACCTGATGTTTCATACGAGGAAACTAGTTATCTGTTGTGTGCAGAATCTATAGTTTGCAAAGTTCCAAATTCTTTTCATGAAATTAAAAAGAGAGATGATAGAGAAAAATGGGAAGAAGCAATCAAAGATGAAATAAATTCACTTTCGATTAATAATACTTGGACTTTAGTGTCAAGACCAGCATATAAAAATATTGTAGATTGTAAATGGGTTTTCACTATAAAGAACGATGAATTTGGGAATCCAAATAAATATAAGGCTCGTCTTGTTGCCCGTGGTTTCAGTCAGGAATATTTAATCGACTACAATGAAACTTTTGCTCCTGTAGCAAGAATCTCTAGTTTTCGTTTTATTGTAGTTTTTGCAAATCAACATGACTTACTTATTCATCATATGGATGTTAAAACTGCTTTTTTGAATGGAACATTAAAAGAAGAAATTTATATGAGAGTTCCAGAAGGTGTAAAATGTAATGCAAATCAAGTTTGTAAATTAAATAAAGCACTTTATGGTCTAAAACAGGCAGCAAGATGTTGGTTTGAGACCTTTGAAAAAGCTTTGCTAGATAAGGGATTCCAAAATTCATCAGTAGATCGATGCATTTATTTCTTAGATAATGGAGATATATCGAAGAATATATATGTTGTACTCTATGTCGATGATTTGGTGATTGCTACAGCTAACATTCAAACAATGAATAGTTTTAAAACTTATTTAATGAATAGATTTCGTATGACAGCTTTAAAAGAGATCAAACTATTTCTTGGAATAAGAATTGAAAGAAAAAACAATATAATTACTCTAGATCAAAATTCTTACATTAAAACAGTTTTGAATAAGTTCAACATGAATGATTGCAATGCTGTAAGCACACCTCTTCCAAATAAAATGAATTATGTGGATTTAAATTCTGATGAGAAATATAATGCTCCGTGTAGGAATCTCATTGGATGCTTAATATACATAATGGTTCGTACACGGCCCGACTTGAGTACAGCAATAAATATTCTAAGTAGATATTGTAATAAAAATAATAGAGAACTATGGCAATGTTTAAAAAGAGTCCTAAGATATTTGAAGGGCTCAATGAATTTGAAATTAACTTATAGAAAAGGTAATTACGACCAAATTTTAATTGGCTATGTTGATTCTAATTGGGGTGGTGATGAAGGAACAGATAGAAAAAGCACTACTGGCTATCTATTTAAATTATTTGAACGATGTACAATTTGCTGGAATACAAAAAGACAAGCATCGGTAGCTGTTTCTTCTACAGAAGCTGAGTGTATGGCTCTTTTTGAAGCTGTGAAAGAAGCATTATGGCTTAAATCTCTAGCGAAAAGTATAAATATTAAGTTCTTGAAACCAATAACAATCTATGAAGATAATATGGGCTGTATAAGTATAGCAAATAACCCAACTAATCATAAGAGATCGAAACATATAGACATTAAATATCATTTCTCTAGGGAGCAAATAGAAAAAAAGGTAATCACACTTGAACATGTTTCAACAGGTGACCAGATAGCAGACGCACTGACTAAACCATTACCATCAGCAAAATTTCTGGAATTTAGAAAAGGAATGGGTATTGAGTAATGGAAGCGCCGATAAAGATCAATATATTATTAAGAAAACAAAATATTGTATTAATTGATCGCAGAGATGGTCTGAGCAGGTTTTTCTGGGTTTCCCTGTTCCTTGCAACGGATGTTGGACCATATGTAATTCCCCAGATTGCATGAGGAAGGAATGTTAGGGTTTAAATTGATATTATTTAGAATAGTTAATTCAAATAAGGTACTTTTATTATGAGTCGATTAATTTTTGAGGGGGCGTGTTGAAATGTGTACGCTCAACAATATAATAAACTGTCAAAAATCACTCAACACAGAAATTTAGTTAGACTGAGAGAACGAAGAAACGCGAGTTAAAATATTGGTATATATATTAAGGGCACTTTAAATTTCCTTTCATAGAAAATCATAATTTACGACAGGGCAGGCGCCGAACTCAAGAGCCTGTAAAATCCAAAACGCATGCTGGACAGATGAATGAAAACTCTGTTCTCTAGGTCCATAAACTCTTTTTAAGTTAGTCATTTTTCTTGTAGAGTTTTCTTTTTAGTTTAGTGTTTCAGTAGAAGTCCTCTAGGATAGACGTACCTTCCTCATGCTATTGAGAATAAAAGTCTTAGTGCAAACATATTGACTTCATCTGATTTTTAATCTAAAACTCCCACACCTAATTCTAATATGAACCTCCGATAATGTAGGCAGAGACAAAAATTTCAAACTCACCTAATTAATTTGAAATTATTGGAAATACTTTGAAAATATACGTAAAATAAATTTTTTTTCGTTCAAGTTGGCCAAAATACTATATAAATAAGATAGGAGGGAAAAGTCTGTCTGAGTACGGAAAAAAGGAATTTATGAATATTAGAATTATTTTATGAATATCAAGAAGCGCTTTCTAGATTTTAGTAATTCGGTTGAAAGTCACAAAAATTACTATACATCAGCCAATAAGTACTAAATTTGATAAAATCTTCTGCTAAAGCAGAGTAAGTCCATTGCTAGATTTCACTCGCTGAAAATAAGGATACGGTATCCCGTAAATTAGTAGGTAATTGCTGTGGATTCAGTACTACGTAAAGGGATAACCTCTGAATATTTAGTTAAGTTATCTTGGATAGTCCAAATGTATTTATTACCGTTTTCTGTTCTAGGTAAGGGCCCTACTATATCCATTTCTATCTTTTCAAACGCCACTGAAGGAGTATCTGTAATTTTCATTGGCAGCCAAAAAAGGACGGGTGGGGAGGCTTAACAGACGGCCCTCGGGTCATGGAGGTTGTAGTGTCCGGATGAATCGGTGAACAAATGCAGGGGGCTCTATAGACGGCCATCTTCCCATTGCGTGAAGGGTGCCCTATAAACGGGTCTATCCCAAGTTGAAAGCGTGGGACGCTATGAACGCGTCCATCCCCATGCATGAAGAAGGATGTATGCCCCAGGCAGCGACGCTGAGAATGAGCCTGCGAGTGTCTGTGAGAAATGAGTGAACTGATTGAATGACAGCGCCGCCTGAATGTGATATGTGTCCTTCGTATGTGAGAGGAGAACCTATAAACGGTCTCCCTCTTGAAAGAGACTAAGAGCGAATTGGTGTATGGAATCTCCTGGGGGACAATACAAAAGCCTCCGCAGTCTGTGACCAAGAACAGTCCAAACGATCGTTTCCGTATTGCATCCCACTAGGAGTGCTTCGTCGCGGAGTGGTGTCTTCCCCGGCCCACGAGGTGACGAGGTTGATGTGAGCCTAGCTCTGCCGAGGTGGTGTGCCATGCAAGATCAGAAGCCAGCCCCTTCGGGACCTTGATCAGGTAGTGCGTATTGAACACAGGTGTCGAAGCCTGTGTTGCTTCGAGCGAGTCCTGTCTGTCCGCGCATTCCAGGACCGGCTAAGCGGAGGTTGGGCCTCAGGGAAGGGGGGTAGGACTTCGGTCCGAGGGTACACCCGTTCCCAACTATTCCGACCCGTTCCTCTACGCAAGATGCGCTGGTAAAATTGACTTATGGAAAAAAATTTAAAAACGGTGGGGAATACAGATTCGGGTGCTTCTTCGGGAGCTGAGGGATGGAAGGACGTCCTTCAGCTCCTGAAGGAGCAAAACGATGAAATCGAAAAATTGGCGAGGGGTCTCAGCGTCATCCAGCAGGGTATGCTGAGAAACAACCCTCGCCACGTAACAGATAGTGTGAATGAGGCCACTGAGGTGTTGGGCGGAATGCTCAACACCCATAAGTGCCTCCTGGAAAGCGGGGTGAGAATCCAAAAAAAAATGGAATCCCACCCCGCCATGAAGAAATTGGGGATCTTTTAGAGACCACGCTCGGCGTCTCTGGGAGATACACCAAAAAATCAGGAGAAAGGGGAGAAGAAATCCGCACCCTCCCCCCCTCTGGAAAAAACACCTAAGAGGGTGAAGACTGCAGTGATCCGGCTAGCTGAGGCAGACGCCGCGCGTCTGCTTCAGCTAGGTAAATTGAGGATCGGGTGGGTTGCGTGCCGCGTTCGCGAGCACATGGAAGTCGCCCGCTGCTTCAGGTGCCTTGGGTACGGCCACGGGTCCCGGGGCTGCAGCAACCCCGACAGGAAAAACGCCTGTTGGAGATGCGGCGCCACGGGACACTTGGCCAGGAGTTGTAAGGCGCCACCAAGGTGCCTGACATGCGTAGCCAGGGGTGACAAAGATGTCGCCCATGTGTCAGGGAGCGGCTCCTGCCCGGTCTTCCAGGAAGAGCTTCGGAGGTTGAGAGGCAGGAATTGAAGTTCCTGCAGCTCAACCTCGGAAGGGGGAAGGATGCCCAGGACCTCCTGATGCAGACTGCCAGGGAGAGGGGGGCCGATGTGCTACTCATTGGTGAGCAGTAAAAGTAGTCCGAAAACTGTGCTTGGTATCAGGATGCATCAAGGAGGGCCGGCATCCTTGTTTGTAACCCTGATTTGGGCGTCGGGGACTTCCTGGAGACCGACGCGTGGTTCGTTTGGGTGGAGGTGGCGGGTGTGCGTGTGTACAGCTGCTAGTTCTCGCCCGGCGATCCCTTCGATGTCTTTGAGACTCAGATCCTCCTCCTTGAGGAAATCCTCCGTGAGGCCATCGGGCGATCCCTCATAGGGGATGACTTCAACAGTAAGTCGCCCGAGTGGGGTGAGGCCCGCCTAGATAGGAGGGGAATCTTGGTTGGCGAGATGATCGCTAGGAACGACCTGATCGTCTTGAATCAGGGCGGGGAATTCACGTTCAGATGAGGAGCGGTGGGGTCAATAATTGATCTCACGATCACCGCACCTCGCCTCGCTTCAAGGATAAGCGACTGTCCTCGAGGTAATAACCTTGAGTGACCACCGATGCATCGAATTTATTCTAGAACAACGGTGTCAAGCGGTGGATAAGGGTAGGGGCGGCGAAGGAAGGAGCCCCTCCTGGAACACGAGACGACTCAACAAGGAAAGACTTCGCGAACACCTAGAAGAAACCAGGCTCATTGATGAGCTTGGTTGGATCTGCCCTGCTGGGTCGTTTGAAGCTACTGTGCGCTCGGCGAGGCAGAATGTGGTCGCGGCTTGTGACTACTCGATGCCTCGCCGTAAGCGCAAGCAAACCAAAGGTTCGATGTAGTGGTGGAACGACCAGTTGGCAGCCCTACGTCGGGAATGTCTCTTAAAGAAGAGATGACATGTGGCGCTCCTCAAGGGTCGCGAGTGCGTCCACTCGTTTGGAACGTCATGTACGATGAGTTCCTGCGCATCGTCGGCTTCGCGGATGACGCACTTGTCGTGTGCGCCGCTGACGACGTCAGAATCCTCGAGCTGAGGATCAATGAAAGTCTGTGGCGAGCAAAGCGCTGGTTGCATAGCAGAGGTCTTAAAATGGCCTCTGAGAAAACCGAGGCTTTGCTCGTTACGGACAGGAGATCCTTCCAATACCCGAGGATCGTTCTCGGAGAGCACGAGGTCGAGTGGAAAACAAGCATTAAGTACCTGGGGGTGCAGCTGGATCGTAGGCTTAGCTTTGGAGAACAACTAAAGATCGCAGCTGCCAAAGCCATCCAATGTGGAGCGAACTTGGCCCGGCTTATGCCAAACATTGGTGGACCCAGGAGAGCGAAAAGAAGATTGGTGGCGAGCGTGGTCCATTCGAAGCTGCTTTACGCAGCTCCGGTCTGGACCAATGCCTTGCAAAACCATGCTATCCAGAAGAAGCTGTTCTCGGTGCAGAGACTTGTCGCGCTGAGAATAGTTTCAGCATATAGAACTATCTCGACGAGCGCTGTGATGGTCCTGGCGAGCGTCCCGCCAATAGATTTAGTGGCGGAGGAAAGGCAGGAGACCTTTCAGCTTCGTAAGGAGCTTACCTGCGCCGATCTGCAGGAAATCGCTCGAGCAAAGGAGGCCATCCGCAAGGATGGAAGGCGCAGACTCGTCAAGAAGTGTCAGATGAGGTGGCATGGTGAGCAGACAGGGAGATGGACCTACCGCCTGATCTCGGAGCTCGCCACCTGGCTGAATAGAAAGCACGGGGAAGTCGGCTTTTATTTGGCGCAAGCGCTCTCGGGCCATGGCTGTTTCAACGCGTACCTGAGGCGCTTTAAGAAAAGAGACGAGGAGACGTGTTGCTACTGCGATTTCCCGGTGGTTAACGCAGAGCACGCACTCTTCGTCTGCGCAAAATGGGGTGTGGCTAGGGAGGTCCTCGGTCAGGCGGTGCGTTCTGAGCTTACTCCTGACACGATGGTCCCTCTCATGCTCCAGTCTGAACGATTCTGGAAGCTCATCGAGTCATTCGTCACACTTGTGATGAAGACGAGGGAGCTTGATGCGCGTCGAGAGCGTAATAACTGGGAGGGCCAGTAGAAATCGCATCGGGGCCCGCACCCGCGGTCCTGCGTCTTGGACGGACTTGGCTGTCCGCGTCGTCCGGGGGAGGAATCGCTTTATTCCTCCCCTGACTGGCGCGGCTAGACGGTCTGCCTAACAGGCGTGTGACCGCAGATGGGAGTCCCGGGTGAACGGATGACGGAAGAGTCGCACGCGACTTTAAGCTGGAACCAACCACCCGTGAAGTTTAAAGCCGAAAGGCGGTTCCGCGGGCGGTGTATTGGTTCGAGAGAGGGGGTTTTTGGTTTTAGCAGGTATGCCTAGCCCCGTCCTAGGAGAGTCCTGTACAACGTCTATAAAAGATTTCGCCATTTTTCCTCCTCACAAAAAAAAAAAAAAAAAAAAATGGTTTTGTTAAGTTTGCAGGTTTCGCATTCTCTCACGAATTTTCTAATTTTTACGCGCATATTAGGCCAGTAGAAATGTTCTGAATCCTTTCATAAGTTTTAGTTGATCCTTTATGACCACCCGTAACTGAAGAATGATATTCGCGAATTAATTTATCTCGATCTGTTTCAGGTGGAATCTCTATTTCGCCGTAACAGATGGTTATTTTATAATTTCCCTGACTGAAGAGTTTGCGAAACTCATCTTCTATTGATGCCCAGAAAATTTGGTTGAGTCCGTTTCCAACTCTAGATACACTAATTGATTCGATTTTGAGTTCGTCCATCGCATGTTTTAATGCCCATAGAGCGGCTACAATATCTACAAGGTAAGGTTTGGAATCGAAGGTTTGTTTTATTATTACATTGAAAACGCAATGATTTTCGTACTTAATTACGATTACGTTTCCTACTTGTAGATTTTCGGGATTTTCTTTTTGTAAATCGTCATATTTGAGTCTGTTTTCCTCTATTAATTCCTGCCCTGTTTCAGTAGTCAGTTTACAATTAGCAGGAATGAATAATACGAGGTTGTCATCGCGCATGAAAAGTTTTTCTTTGGAAGGCTGAATACAGGAAAATTCGAAGCTTGAGGGAATTGTGTCATCATGAGTCAGGTCTTTGTCAGCAGAAAGTTCGTCTTGAAAAATAGGAAAACATGGGTAAGTATCTTCAGCAATTTTATTTTCTTTTATTTCAAGGAATAAAGGTAAAAATCTAAAGTAAAGGATCTTTATCCTCAAAGCTGTCTTTTGTGTCTTCATCATCTGATTCAGTTATAGTGTTATATTTTCCCCTGATTTCAGTGAAGAACTCATTATCTTTAAGGCGGTCGTCATCGGACACAGGTGCGGGTAGTGCAGTCCAGCTGGCATGGCCAGGGATCGCCCTAGGACCGAGAGACATATTGGCATCAAAATAATCATTGCTTCCTGAGGGATAGCCCTCCTCGTGGCAAGCATCCATAAAGAGCTCATCTTGCTCATCACCACTCTCCTCCGTGGCCGTCTCAAATTCTCCCTCACTGGAATCAGGTTCGTAAATTTTCTTTCTAGTAAATTGATAACTAGAATTATTCTCATAAAATGTTGTTTGGTCCATTTTCAGGAATGCATTCTAAATACAGGCGTCGTAATTTGTGTCTGGTCAAATGTTGTGAAGATTGAGTCACAGGTGTTTGATTGGAAATCAACACCTCGTGTACCCGGTGGAAAGAGGGATCGAGAGGATCAAGTTCTTCGTCTAATGTCATGTCGTCTTTGACGTCGCACAGAGTCTGCATTCCCTCATATGGATTCCGAGATAGGGCATCTGCGTTTGAATTAATGATTCCCGTTTTATAAACGATAACATAATCATATTCGTTCAAACGCAGTCGCCATCGAATTAGCTTTGAGTTTGGATTCTTCACATTATGAAGCCAAACTAGTGGCCTGTGATCGGTTTCTAGAGTAAATTGTCTGCCATATAAATAAGGTCGGAATGTTTCGACAGAAAATAAAATTGCGAGAAGTTCTTTTTCGATAGTTGAATAACTAACTTCTGTACCTGACAGTGTTCTAGACACGTATGCAATCGGGAGGACTTTACCATCGAGGTTTTGGCTCAGCACCTCCCCGAGACCATAGTTAGAAGCATCACTGGAAACGATGAAAAGTCGGCTGAAATCGGGATATTGTAGAAGAGGGTAAGTACACAGTGTGTCCTTTGATTTATTAAAAGCTTCCTGCTGGCCTTCTGTCCATTTAAATAAAACATTCTTTTTCAGAAGGCAACTCAGCGGCTTTGCAATTGTTGATGATACACGGGCTTACTTTGTTACTCTGAGGGAGATTGAGTGTAATGTTTGTGTTACAAAATTTTAATGAAGCTAAATTCTCGCTTAAAAATTCCATTCCTAGATTTCCGCAGGTGGAAATAGGAAAATGATTTCGAACGACGTGAAATTTAACTACTTTCCCTCAAGATCCTGAAAACCAATTTAAATCTCTTATGAGATTCATCAGCATTGTTTGAGTCCTGAATCTCGTCAATCGTTCGCAGTAATTCAGTCTCATCGCCTAAGTGCTGGTTTCGGCTATTACATTCGCCAGTCCTCTCTGAATTTTCCATTTTATGCAAGATTTAATTTAATTAGGATACAAAAAAAAATATACCAAGTTGGTTATAATTAATTCTGAAAAGAAGGAACAACGTAATGCGAATTTTCACTCGAGAGGTATAATAAGGTTTGTATCTAGCAATTAAACTTTGCTGATTTTAAATTTATTAAAATGAAGTATATAAATATACTCTTCGTTTATAAGTGGTCTATGGAATTACCTTGATTCTGATAATTATTCGATTACATATATGGAAGCAGCATTCAATAAATAGAGTATTTAGTAATACCATGGACCCTTAAATGTAAGTCTCAATCCTTCAACTTGTTATATATATATATAAAAGGTACGTAGTTTGCACCAATGTGATTCGCGTAGTCAAAAGGAAAATTTCATACTAAAAAGAATAGAAATTTTTTAAATTTGAAATGTTTGTATATGAAGATAAACAGAGAAAACAGAATCAAAGTAAAACTAAGTACTGAAAATAATTATGTTCAATCCCTCGACTTATTATAGATGAATAAATACAAAGATATTACAAATAGTTAGTTTGCACCAATATGTCACGTTTAGTCAAAGGAAAAAATTATAGCTTGTGTATATTTTCAAAGAACGTGGTGAGATTAGAGGAAACTGTTAAATTTATTTTACAAAGAGAAGGAGATTAGAGAAGACTGGTAAACATATTTTACAAAGAAAAGTCTATAATACTTAATCTAGCCAAACCTTTCAAGTTCCTTTACCATGAGTTCTGGGTATAATCGCTGGTTTCACTGATAAATCCAATTTTATTTTGTGCACTAAGAACGGAAAAGGCAATGGTTCACTTCCGCACTATCACAATCACTTGGTGAAGAAAGTTACAGCTGGATTTTCCACGAAGTTTCCTTCGATGATCCTTGATGAAGTCCAGTGTTGAATCTCAGAAACCAGAAGTTACTTGAAGTCTCGAAGATCGCTGATGTCCTTTGACGATGAAAATCCCTCGATGACCATAAAATAAAGAAAAATCGCTTTTCTTAATTTCCCCTTAATTGGCTACTCGATCCACCAATATCAGAAAATTGCTCAAGTCGATTTTTAATTGGGTTAGAAGTCGTTGAAGCACAGCGCTGGAACTGGTCAGGAACACAGGAACTATTCAGTAATCAGCAGTACAGGAACAAGTCAGTAACTCAGAAACGAAAAGGCAGCAGCAGGAAGAATCCTCAAGATGAAAATAAATCAGGAAACTCGGCGAGACAGCAAAAAAATAAAGCTTTTCAAATATACTTTTTTGAAAAGTTGGATAGTTTAACACTCGTTGAAGCACACACGAAATTTAGAATTTTCTTTAAATAAAGTTCTCACAATTTCCACTGCGCGTAATTTAGTCTATATCACTGCTTCAATCTGAAGCGTTCGCTAAATTATAGTTTCGGGTGAGACTTTTCGTGTTGAAATTCTAAGAAACTTCAGTTCTTCAAGATTTTCACTTGCACTCCGAACGTATTTTTTTTTTTTTCAAAAATTTCCCGCTTTCCCGCACCAAGATCCCGATTTACGAGCCCCCATATATGTTACGAGCCACTACGTTATCATTATGCGAACTCGGTGATTGGTCGGTTCTTTCTCGGTGTAAATCCTTGAAAGGAACTGGGAAAGTTTGAATCCGGAAATTGAATGAAAATCACCTCAGATAGAATAAAATGTTTAGTAATTTATTGAACTTAATAAAAGTTAAGTCTGGGTTGACACAAAATAAAAACCAAACGCGTCGAGAATTATCACAGGTTACAAAAATATAAAGTTCTACGAGTTCGACGAGGGAACTTGTAGAACGTTCGGTTTTTTGAAAATCTAAAACGAATTATATTACACGGAGAAAAATAGTTTAAGTAATTTTACTTAACTCTGTCGATTAAACTTAGGACATAAGGACATTTGAACATCTATCAAATCCTAGCCGGGTGAAATGAATTTGATAAATGCCTAATTCACCCAAAGTGAATTACAATAAGCGTTACATATCATATTTTTAATCACAAATACACTTAAGCATATAAACTTACATAAATAAACATAATAACTACACTTATATATGGTACGATACGCTTTCGACGAATCACGCACACGCTCGCTTACAATTCTGAGACATAAAACTTGAACTTTCTTATATAGTGACTGCAATAGTTATTCAGAGCTTGTGAGAATAAGTGTCATCACCAGAATTTTTGAGCTTTACTCAAGTAAAAATAAATGAACTTTTTTCATAAATTATTCATATTCCAAATTATTATTGTTCCTAAGAAATTTATGTGAAATCTAAATCCTGTGTAGATGTTTCAAATTTGATCAAGACTTATCAAGACTTTTGTTGTTGAAATTGTCATGAAATCGATTTAATTTAAAAGACTTAAGTGATAAAAATGAAGTAATTATAAATGAATTATGAATAAATTACGAATCAAGAATTTATTAAACTTACAGAATAAATAAATTATATAAACTAGTGGATAATCATAACTATTTTGGATTTAGAGAGTATTAAAATAAACTGTTATTGTATTTTGTATGTTTTTAATTAATTCTGATTATTAAATATAATAACTTGGAATATCAGTATGCTCAAAATTCAACACGTTTTTCAAATTAAAAATATTTTATGTGCCTCCGGCGCATTAACGCGTTTTTATGCTACAGTTGAGAGTAGCGTAATGTTGTGTATTACGATACAGAGGAACATAATGTAAAAATTGAACTGCGCGTGCGCCTATTACGATACAGCGGAGCATAATGAATCTATTAAAATACGGTGACAGGTTGCGACATACGCACGAAAATCGTGATAAAAATTTTTTTTCGGTCATTCACAATAACAAAAATGTGCGCACGCAACTTGCTTCGCACGCAAGTTTGAGCGCGCCTAGGGCGTGCGATTTGATCGACGCGCTTCGCGGCTCCGTTCTTTTTGGACCTCGCGCTTCGCGCTTGGTCTTGTGCTCTTCGCATACATTTAAGTTTATTTCTTATAATTTAATACTGAAGGTCAAACCAATTCTATAATATTAAAGATGATGTAAATTACTCATTTTCTCAAATTCAACAAATTTCTTTTTCAGTTTAAGTGGAACAGGAAATTCAATTTACTTAAGGCTCTATCGGCCTTAAGGAACACATTCTCATCATAACACTCATGCTTCGCGCTCGATTTTCTGTATACATTTCAGTAACTTTTTAATAAATTACATGATTAAGATAATTTATTTATTTTCTTCCAAATATCTCAAAAAGGAAAAACAATCCTAGACTTTATTTAAGGAAACGATTTTGCAGAACAACGCTTATTTCGTATCTCACATATTTTGGTGAAAAAAATCGAATTTTTTTAATATTAAAAATCAAAACATAAAATATACATCCTGTCGAGAAATTTCTTAATAATAATGTGTAGTCCTCATTTAGGCAAATAATATAAATATATGTTTTTTCAGAAACTGTGTGAAACAAAATTTGTAGATCTTTTTGTAACGAACAACTTTGTTTTCTTACGTTTTTTTCGTATTTCACATATTATTGTTAAAAAATTGAATTTTCAACAGTTTTTTTTAATTAAAAAGAAAAATATGCATCTTATGAAAAAATGTTACAATTCAAATTTTTAGGTCTTTATGTAGATGATATAGATAGTGAAATAAGAGTTGCGATTCGTGGTTTACTCAACTCGCGATTGAAGCGTAGAGTAGAATGAACGGAAAGCTCTACTATTTTTTTGATTTAATAAAATATTGGTTTTTTATAATTACACTACGAGTAATTATATATATTTATAGACTTTTAATGCACGCTTTCAAACTTCACCCTACACTTCTGAATTTTATTCAACTTTGATTCATTTTTGAACATTTAATATATCACAAATAATTACAATGATACTAAATAACTCCTAACTTGTCCATATGTCCCAAATTTAATCGACAGTTGAGTAAAATTACTTTAACTATTTTTCCCCGTGTAATATACAATATACTAAAATTCAGCAAATCCACCACAAAACCACCAATCAACAAGTGACTTGGTAAAATTCAATCAGATATCTTCTGATTTTCAGAAATTCCTTTTTTGCGTGAGCCTAAATATAAGCCTTATTGACCCACCTCCTTTGTTTAGATCAAATAAATGGTATTCTTAGTAAATGCTTAATCATTCTACGAAAATTTCAATGATGCTCCTAACTTTTATGTGCAAATTATATCTGTTTACGAGAAAAGTACAATATAATGTATCATTTTGAAAACCTTAATATTATAAATATTTTTAGTAGTATGCAGTAAGTATAAAATACGAATGCTTCAAGAAGAACTTCGTTAATTATGAAAATACTGAGTAGTTTTTATACGGATGGAATTTCAGGAAAGTTGCTTCAACTTTAAAATAAAGAGATACAAATATTTACTGATTCGTAAAGGATTTTAAGAAATAAAAATTCATTTAAAAAATAATTACAGTGAATTCAATATGAGGAATATACACCACATACAAAATGCAAATTTTCTATTTTTCATATTATAATATTGGGTGAGATTCTTTAAAAAGTAAAAATTCACAACTTTCTTTTTAAAAGGTCAAGAGTCAGGAGCCATTTCTGCTGAGCAAAAATGTGTTGTATCATGTTATTGCATCAAGCGCCTTCTTTGTACAAATAAATTGAAAGCGTAAAAGAGGAAAAACGACCGTCAAGCTGAAATGTACTCCCTAAAATGAATCTGAAGCTGTTGGAAAATTATCGACACATTCTCTTTCAATTGTCATTCACCTCTCTTTGTAATCGTTCATGTATTGGAATTTAATAGTAAAGTAGTCTTTAGTGTTCAAAAAATAAACATTTAGAACAAATTGAGTTAAAAGTTTAGTAAAGAATGAAGAATGTATTACATTAAACTTTAAATTAAATTTTATCCCTACTCATCTTCAAATTTCGAAATTGATCCATGTTCACTTCCCGAATGATAGAAAAAAAATATTCGAATGATATTTGAAAAATTAAAAACTTCATAATACGAAGCATTTGAGACGGAAAAGTGTACCCCGAATTTCATGCGATAGTTAGGAAGAGGGATATATCACCCTGGCGAAAGTTTCGAATTGGAATTCAATTCGAACAAATTAGAGTTATTCCAAGCCATTTCAAAATCTGTTGTTTGAAAAGTTTTTCGGAATGATTCAGAAATAGATTTTGGAATGGTTCGGATTTATTTGAATTGAATTCCTTCCCGAAACTTCCGCCAGAGAATAAGTGTGCATGACTGTGCACACTAAAAGAAATTCCAGGTAACAGTACCCAGATAGAACACAAAAAAACAAGTTGTAGCTACCAGATTCTGTAAATGCGTTCCCTTTCAGGCTTTTAGCTTCTACTCTTCTGTTTGTCTTCTCTATTTCTCTCTCTCTTTTTTGTTAGAAAAAAAGCTAGAAGAGATGAAATGAAAATGGAATTTGACGTGTGCATTGGCGGCCTGGAAATAAAATATTGTGCCATAAGCGAAGAAACAGAGCAATTATGTCGAGCGTGAAGTTTGCTGATTCACGCGAGCAAATCGCTTTTCCTCCCGTATAGCACACGATTATTTCTGCCACACTTGTAAATAATGACCAAATTTATATAGCCTGTAAAATGAAACTGCAAACAAATTTAAATTCATCATCATTTATCAATTTAGCAAATAGCGTTCTACATGATCGATATATAGTACCCGCGGTTGCCACTGGTAAGTCTACAGATGATATTTGAATCAGTGTTGTGCAGTTAGGCGTAATTCAAGGTTTTTTACGTGAAATATATGATTTTTTACACGAAGTAAAATATGTATTTTACATAATTTACCCCTCATCACATGCAAAATACATCTCCATATTATTCTGATCACGTGACTGTTATTATTGCCCTCGACGTCACGAAAATTGTTTAATTAGTTTTTAACAATTGAAAAAATTTTAGCATCGGCAAAACATGAATTTTTTTTGATTTTTTAAAAGTGATTAAAGTCTACAGCCATCCGCTGATATGACCTTTATTATTTCCTAATGTTTAAGCTGAAAAAAATATATTATCGTGGAAAAATCATGGGGGAAACATTAAAACATTAAAAAATTGCATTATTATCATAAAGTATCTTGGATGGAAATATTTATGAAAAGATTCTTTTATCATCTGCGTTGCATATTTTTGAAAATGTGAATTTCGGATTATCATTATCCCTAATAAATTTACATAAATTTATTAGGCATGCCAATGATTCGGAATTAAAAATGCTATGTAGATTTTCTATATTTTATGTGTAATACGGTAATTAAAACTTTCGCTGTTTGAATTTTCATAAAGTCAACTTTAATATTATATGGAGGAGATAATAACTTACATTTGACTTACTTTTGAGTAAATAATATATTTTCCAATAAGAAAGATCTAACAAAATTTATCATTCTATAATCGATTTTAAGGGAATTATTACAATAAAATTGCACAATTTCAAGTTTGCTACACTTTTTATTTGCAAAATTTACTGAAATAACATGAAATTTTATCGAACTTTTCGTGTCTGTATGACAGATTGTACATCTCCACTTTCATTTGCTAACACGGAGAAACAACGAAAATTTAATTACAGAAACCTATGACAACTAGCGAATTTGAATAAAGAACCGTTTTCGGTCTTAGGTAAAAATATCTACCAAACACGAGTTCCAAAGAAATACCGGATAGGGCCGGGTAAGATTTCACCTGGCAAATATGTTCATTTCCTGTTTCTAATCTGCGTTTGAAAGCCTGATAGAACCGGATAAAGAGTCGGACATGAAATCTATATAAGTTTCTGCATAAAACCTGACAAAATACCAAGTAAGGCAATAATAGGCACCGAAAATATCCCTCATAAAACGGGATAAAAAGCCAGATAGACAATATTCAATACACAATCACGTAAGGGTTTCTCTTACGGGGACAGATACTCATTACACGATCCTGGATCTCAATACGACAGATCCCGTTCGTCCACCTACCAGGTCTAGAAGTATGAAACCGGAATTTCCCTATTGATGGTGCTTGCCATCAGTTTAGGGACCGTACGACCGCTTCTGCAGTGCCATCTTCTTCCTCTAGCAGTTTAGAAAGATTTTTAGTAGACAACAACCCAAGTTCGATATACTAGTGTATTTACTACAAGCATCAACATGTCGAGTTTTGTGCCTACGAACTACGATTTGCGGACAGCACTGGTTTTTTCTTATCACTTGAAGAAAACTGCTGCAGAATCGCATCGAATGCTTGTCGAAGCTTACGGTGAACATGCTCTTGGCAAAACAAAGTGTTTCGAGTGGTTTAAAAATTCAAAAGTGGTAATTTTGATGTGAGAAACGAAGATCGTGGAAAACCACCGAAAAAGTTCGAAGACTGGGATCAGAAGGGTATTATCTATTATGAGCTGCTAAAACCTGGTGAAACTGTCAACACGATTCGCTACCAACAGCCAATGATCTATTTAAATCGAGCATTACAAGAAAAGCGGCCGGATTATCGAAGAAGGCAACACAAAGTCATTTTTCTTCACGATAATGCCCCATCACACACAGCGCAACGGGTCAAGGAAACGATCGAGATGTTCAGTTGGGAAATACTGACGCATGCCGCTTATTCTCCAGACTTGGCTCCGTCGGATTACCATCTTTTCGCATCACTGGGCCACGCTCTCGCTGAACAACGCTTCACTTCGTACGAAAATGGCTGGATAACTGGTTTGATTTAAAGGACGAACAACAATAGCAATGGAGATTACCTTGAATAAGATATTTTTGATAATTTTCATGCAACAGACGTGTAGCTTTTGCAAAAAAAATTCCAGTTTCATACTTCTAGTCGAAAAAGATCGGAGGTTTAAGAAAGAAAAACAACAAAAACAACAAAAAAGCAAAAATAGATGAATTGCTCGACAAAGATGCCAGAATCAGGGAGACCAGTTTCTATCACCTACTTTACTATCACCTACTTCTACACCTAAGAACCAGACGGTTCTTATCGCTTTATCCTTAACCCTTTGAGTCCGGAAACGTGAGGAAATTAATAACTCAATCGTTTTATTAATTTTTCTATAACCTAGTGCAAGTAAAGTATTTATGATGACGAGAAAAGTTATATTATGCAATAGTGAAAATATGTAAGAAAATAAAATTTTTGGAAACAGGGAGTGATGCAGAGGGCTTTTCTGCACTGTTCACACTCACATCTGGTTCGAACCTCTTTCTTGCTTTTCTTGGTGTGTGAGCACATAAACGGCATCGTTAGCAGGTGGAAATTTCAGATGTGTGACATTTATTATAGTATGGTCTGAGCAATTATTTTACTACCGAGCCCAAAAAGCCTTCTTTCTGATAAATCTCCAAACACGTCGTACCACTTGTTTAAAGAACAAGCGATTTATCAATTGAAAGGCTTTGACCTAGAAATAAGGACATATTAGGTGCGCAACTAAATTCTCGCTGTTTGTTTGATGAAAAAGAAACTTTAGTGTGAAAAAATGGTTACAAATGAGTCATTAAAATTATTGCCCATCGTTAGCTAATAATAATACCGCTACGGTAAAAGTGTTCATCTTTGGAGGCTATCCATGAATCAAGCCATTTCTCGATGTCTTCATATGAGCGCAACTGCTGATCAGCCAGACCATGTGTCATCGACCGGAACAAGTAATAACCGGACGGCGTAATATCTAGGGAATTCGGCCGGTGGGGTAGGACTTCCCATATGAGCGTTTCCAGGTAGGTTTTAACGAGTTTTGCAACGTGAGGCCGAGCGTTGTGATGCTCTTGAATCACTTTTTCGTGCCTCTGCTTGTATTGTGGCCTTTTTTCGCACAGTGCTCGGCTCAAACGCATCAATTGCGTTCGATACCGTTCACCAGTGATGTTTTCATTCGGTTTCAACAGCCCATAATAAATAACACCGATCAAATACACAGCATAACCTTCGCAGCGTCAATATGAATATGAATGCTGAAGCAAGCTCTTCTTGCGTTTGGCACGGATCTTCATCGAGTAATGCCTCAAATTCAGCGTCTTCGAAGGTTTTTGGCCTTCCTCCACGCAAACGGTCGTCAACATCGAAATCACCGCCTTTGAAGCGACGGAACCAATCATGGCACGTTGTTTCACTTAGAGCAGCATCTCCGTAAACTTTTTGGAGTCCTCAATGCGCTTCAGCCGCCGTTTTCTTCGAATGAAAGAAGAAAATCAACACTTCCCGCAAATGACGATTATTTGGCACAAAATCAGATATTTTCACATAACCAAAAGTATATGACGCCAAACCAAAATCACTTATGTGTCAAAACGGTTTGTTTACCATATGTCTAAGCTTGGTTCATGACGTTTTGGATGTGTCGAAATCGACCAGCACTTACTGCTGGAGACATCTATTGACAAACAGCGGGAACTTAGTTGCACACCTAATAACTGGTGATCTGATGTACGGCAATGCTTTAAAAAATGATGGAATGGAACCAGACCGCATGGACCATGAATTAGGCAGTAAGTTATTAAAAACTGGTATCACTTTCAACTTCGTGGTGACATCGGCATGGAGGGCTGGGTAATACAACTGGTGATTGAGGAAGAGGTGCTTCATACAATTGTGATAGAACTTCACTAAGGTAAATTCGTTAGTTGTTGTTATAGTGGGCAGTCCTGAAGCTGATTTGATGTAGCTCTCTATCTCTTCTTATTCTGGGCGAGCCTTTTCATAATACAGTATCCGCTGCAGCCTACATGTGCCAGTCTTTCTTATCCAAGTGTGTATCCGATCAATCTGTCGTGGCATCTCTTTATACTAGTATATAAGCTTCTCTTTTCTTTCACTAAGTTTAAAACTTCCTCATTTGTCACCATATCTACTCGACTTATTTTTAATAGTTTCCTATAGCACCACATTTCAAAAACCTCTAATCTTTTTTTTCCTTTGGCTATAGTCTATGCTTCGCAATCATAGATTTCTACGCTCTATCTGTATGTTTTGAGGAGTTTCTTTCTGATTTCCAGATCTATATTTGAAACCAATGATTGTGGTATTTTGCAAAGGCTTTCTTAGCTTGCCCTATTCTTGAAGGAATATCTACTCCATAAGTAACAAAATTCGCTAACCTCCCCTATCTTTTTATTGCCTATTTTAATGTTTGAGTGCTACTTTCCTGATTTTGTTCTACACGCGATAACATCAATTTTTCTTACGCTTACCATATTTTCATATTATAATTGTTGAAAACTGTCTTCGTTACATTCAATGCCTCCTCTAATTCTCTTTTAGTATTCGTTAGCAGAGCAATATCATTCACAAAACATAACATTTCATTAATAGCTTCCTCTGAGGATAAATTGAACAGAGGTGAAGCCTTGTCTTACTCCTTTCCTGATGCTTGCTTCTCTCCTCTCCTCCTGAATTTGTACCACTGCCTTTTCGTTTCAGTATAGAGAGCTAATAATTCTTCTATTCTTAATTAAAAATTTCAAGGATTCGAAAGTAATCGGAACCTCAAAATAACAAAAAACAACCAAATTTGGACCAAAATCCCTTTATCCCTTTGTTCGTAAATATTTCGAAGAGTTTAGGCCAGCTAACTTTGTCGAATGCTTTTTCTAAGTCGAGAAACGCAATAAAAGTTGGTTCCCTTACTCATAGTCTGCCGCTCTAAATCAATCGTTATAAAAGTAATGCTTTTCTATTTCCCCTTTCTTACCTTAAACCGAGCTGATCTTCGTCAGGTGAGCTTTACATTGTCTGTTCAATTCTTCTATAAAATATTCTAGTTAGAATTTTAATAATCTCCTTTCCCCTATAGGCCCATTTTCTAGAGATACTCGCGAAAACTTTTGTTTCACATTGTTAGTTTTACCGTACACAGTGTACGGTAAGTGCACCATTCTCCGGACATCTATCAATGGTCGGACAATCCCATGTATTTCATAGTAGGAATAGTGCAATAAGCCATAATTATTAAAAGCAAGTAGGTGTTTGTATTATTTATACTTTATTTTATTACCAAATGAAAAGAAAACATGTGGATGATTTTTACTTTCACTGCATTAAAAAT
Source organism: Diplolepis rosae (assembly GCA_030998225.1). Classification (NCBI taxonomy): domain Eukaryota; kingdom Metazoa; phylum Arthropoda; class Insecta; order Hymenoptera; family Diplolepididae; genus Diplolepis; species Diplolepis rosae. Next base: position 21,442,092 of record JAPYXD010000701.1, on the reverse strand, counting down.
ATTTTAAAAGCTGGTCACAGTGTATCGCCATTTTGGGGTCATGCACTATGTTTTGTATCATTCTAACAGTGTTTCTAAAGTCGGACAGCTGAGGTGATATGTCGATAGGAGGTATGTTCTTTTTAGAAATAAAATGTAGGCATAGATACTGTAAAAATGAGTTTTGATCACTATTTGATATCAGTACAAGCTATTATTTGAAATAGTAGAGAAGAATAATGTTTGTATGAGCGTTATTACGTATAAATATTTTCGTCTAATTCTAACCTCTCTAACCTAAGGTTTAAGTTAAATTTCGTCAAATTTTCTTTCTATGAAGTGTTTTAAAAATAAAGATAACGAGGTTTAAAGTAAATCTAATCAAAATTTGCATGGATATCAAATAATTTAAATTATTTGTTTCTGTTAAACAATAAATAATTTTTCCAGACCGGAGATTTCCACGAAGTTGTAAGTCATAAAAGAACAATAATTTTACTATAAAGACAAACAAGTTATATTAGAATTATGTTTAACAAAATTATTCTTCTCGACTGAAACACTCACTGACTTTTCAGTGCAAAACTTGATTCTAATAAATATAGAAAGTCATAACCTTTGCACAAAAATGTATGTCGAATTTACCTAAAAAAATTCAGTAAAAATTAGGCAACGATGAATTAAGAAATACTGAGTAAAATTTATTCGATTTGGTATTAAAACCATTCCTACTGAATTATTGCTGCTTTTAGTATTGTGAAGTAGCGTGTTATTAGGTCAGTTATTTTTAAATAAAAAATTGCGATAGTTTGAAATGCTGTCCGACTATTAGATACATGCTGTCCGACCACTAAAATCTTGTCCGACTACCGGTGTTTTCTTAACGTTTTCCAAGAAACCTTTTTTTTCTTCCAAAATGGGATTTGACATAACAATAGTAGCAAACACAACTTTATAAATAAACAGAGTCCAAAAATATAAATCTTTATTATAAGAAAGTTAAAAATAAGTGTCTACAAAGATTTAAATATGAGGGTAACGCTATTTGTCCGATTACTGGTACGTTTACCCTATTATTCTTGGGTATATGGAGAAAATCCGACACTACTGGTCTGTAGAGGATAGGAGATTATTGAAAAATAGATTGTTCAAATGGCTGTAAATTAATAATGGATCATCGTACGAGGAAATTTCAAAAAAACTCATAAGTTACCTTTTATATCACAGTTTAATTTAAACAAGAAAAAAGTATCAATTAAGTTAAATAATCATTTATGTTTATAACAATTGTTATAAATAATAAAGCAATGAGTATACGAACGATAAACAATATTATTAATAGTAGGTATACTTGTTGCATGAATTTTGGTCAAACTTATAAGGCCGGTGATTCCTGGATAATTTTTGATTAACAATTGAAAAGTCTTAAAGATTCGCTCTTAAAAATAGACATTTTTTAACAAGAATTAGTGAATAGAAGTATCAATTCGATCGGGATAATTCTTTTTTCTATCGCGAGAATTGACTCCGAAATAGATAATCTGACCAGTTATTCGAAAATATACCCAAGATATTCGTAATCAGGGGACTTTTTTTACCTTCAAAATAAAGTTATACAGGGGATTTCTTAGTGGATACAGATGTTAGTGGCGACTGAACTATCAGTACTAGAAAATTCAATAAGTCCATAGGATGACAAAGAAAAAACAACTTTTTGGCAAAAATCCTATTTATTCTTCAATATAATCTCCTTTCAGCTCGAAACACTGAGTCCAACGATCTTCTAACATTTTGATGCCTCTCTTGTAATAAAATTTCTCAAGGCCTCCAAAATAACCATTCGTTTCCCATTTGACCTCTTCATTTGATGGGAATCTCAGTGTATGGAGCCATTTCATTAAGTTTGGGAACAGATAAAAGTCGCTCGGGGTCAAACCTGGAGAATAAGGTGGATGGGGAAGCAATTCAAATCGCAATTCATTGATTTTTGCAATTGTTTTTATCGATTTGTGAGCTGGTGCATTGTCTTGCAAGAAGATGGACTTTTCCTTCAACAAATGAGGCCGTTTTCTTGTTATTTCTTGTTTCAATCAGTCCAACAATGCACAGTAATAGTCACTGTTGATTTTTTTCCTTTTTCCACATAGTTGATAAACAATATGCCACTGGAATCCCAAAAAACAGAAGCCATAACGTTTCCAGTCGATTGTTGTGTCTTTGCTCGCTTTGGAGCAGTTCCACCGGGTGCTACCCACTGTTTTGCTTGTTGTTTAGATCCTGATATGTAGTGGTGGATTCACGTTTCATCAATGGTCACTAATCGGCGCAAAAAATCGCTTGGATTACGGTTAAAAAGGTCCAAAGAACTTTCTGAATCACAAACTCGTTGGCGTTTTTGACCGATTTTCAGCCAACTCGGCATCCATTTTGCGGTAAGCTTTGTCATGCCTGAATCCTCATGCAAAATTTTAACTACTAACCCAATTGATATGCCTGTGTTCTCAGCTATTAACCCACGTATTTTCACTTTTTGATCATCTAATACGATGCCATGGATTTTTCGATGATTTCAGGAGTAGTAACGTCTTTTGACCTTCCCGATCGTTCAGTATCATTTATGCTCGTACGACCTCGTTCAAATTCAGAAATCTACTTCTCAATCATTTGTCTCGGTGGTGAAGATTCCTCATAATTTTCATCAAGACACTGTTTCGCCTGCACGGCGTCTTTTCCCATTAAGAAACAGTGTTTAATCAGCACACAAAATTAATTTTTTTCCATTTTAATAAAAAAATAAAAACTTGTTCGCTTCTATCGTGAGTAACTTTGAAAGAAAACATTGACATTGGCTAAAATTTTGACAGCTGTCGTCTCAAGGATTGTACTTTATGAGAAAAATATGAAAATTTAATATGTGGTACTATCTCTGTGTCATTCTACGGACTTGTGGAACTTCCTAGTACACTCAAGTACAGGTGAGACTCCTAATACCGCACGGAGAAAAAAATCTAACTATTGTAGTAAGCTGAGCTCTTCCTATTAAAACACCGAACTCAATGTGCGAAATTGGTATGAGCTTCTACCGCTATTGGCATGAAGTCATGCATTTTTAGCATGCAATGTCTTATACTATAAAAGAAACAAACGCATGCCATTATTACTAGTGTCACATGCTGTCAGAGCAATGTTCCTTGCAAAAATAGCTCGACCATCGCCTTGCTATGGTTGCAAGAAAATTCATCCTATTTCAGCAAGAGTTCTCTTACAACCGAGAGAACACGTGAGGTGGTGCGTTCGAAAGTAGGCGTGGCCTGACATCTCGGTTGTAAGAGAATTCATGCTGAAATAGGATGAGTTTCCAGCAACCATAGCAAGGTGAATTTCGAGCTATTTTTGCAAGGTACAACTGCTCTAAAAGCATGAAACTTAGTACTTTTTTTAGCATGAAGGGATCTCTGCTTAAAATGTATGAATTTTTCATCAGGATAGCAAGAGCGAAACCAGCAAAAAAAGTATGACCAGTATTCTTGCTATTATATTCAGAATTTTTTCTCCATGCGGGGGCCTGATATTGCGAAGTCCATGCCCAATATAAGTATGAACTTTTAGGCCTGTCAAATTAAACCCAAAAGGCTGAGTTTTTAACAAAAATTCCAACAAATAAGTTTGAGAGATTAAATTGTTCGGATATGTGTCTAGAACAATAATAATAATAATTTAAAGTTCATTTTACAGTAACCATTAGAAGTTATGCATAAAGTATAAGTCTTTAACTGCAATTCCTGATTTCAAACATTACGATATTTTTTTAATTTACAGAGCAATGGCTTGTTTGAAAAAACGTATCTTGGCTCCTAGTGCTCGTAAATAAACGGCTTTTTTAAAATTTAGATAAAATTGTAGGTTTTCAGTGAACTATGTTAGATTTCAATCGGATTTAAATGTTGTCTCTGGTACAAATGTTACTTACGCGTTTTATAAACAATAGCATCCAGAAGCGCTCCTAATTAAAATATTGTCGATTCCTAAAAAGTTTATTGAACTAGAACTATTTTAACACTGGAAATTTGGCATGCTGTTTTGGACTATTAAGTACTACCCTTTCCTGAAATATCAATCTAATGAAGTGATTTTCTCAAAACTTATCAACAATTTAGTATTTTTACGAATTTCGTGCTATTTCTCAATTCACAAGTAAACTGATGGACTTAGAGGGGTGTCCTTGCTAACTTTTTTGTATATAATTTAATAACGAACAATTTTCATTCTCAACTTTTTCCGCTAAAATCAGTACTTTTCAAACCGCAGAGCTAAACATGAAAAAGAACGCTGATACCCAACTTTAATTGTTTATTGTTAATTTACTTTAAAAGACTGGTAGTTCCAATTGTTAAATTATTGTTCTACATACATATCCGAACCATTTAAGCCCTCAAATATATTGGTTAAAATTTTTGTAACACAAAAAGCTAATTTGACCGGCCTTTAAGAATTCCAATTCCTAGAATTAAAAGTCTGATCTGTACACCTTTTGCAATAGAGATATACTATTTTTTAAACTCGGAAGACTTGAATATACGAATCGTATATTCGAAAATTTACCCCGTGATAATTCTATAGTATATTTTTTTAAATCAATAGCATTTGTTTTTTTTTATCCAACTACAATACCGTATTTGCAAAAAATGTTGCTGCACTTTCCGAAAACTACTCACCAATAAGAAGAGCCACAATTTTGCATTCATATTTGTGATAGGAAGAGAGAGCCTCATCCTTGCATTTTTGTCCACAGAAAGCTACGCTGCTGCAATCAGGGCAACCGACTGGTGCTCTCAACCTGAGTGGAGAAAAAGTTTTAAATGTTCATTTCAAGGATATTAAAATATGCTATGGAATTTCCAACTTTTCATCATCGCTCTTTTAAAAGGTTAATTGGAAGTCAACTTTGAGTAATATGAATATATTAAAGTTCCCGTTTTATGTTTCGAAAACCTACTCGACGAATGATTTATTTTTTTTCTAGTTATTAAAATAAATTCAGAGTACTTAAAGTTTTACTTATAATTGATGAGATCATTCTTAATATATCTCTTCATTGTTTCAGATATTATTAATTAATAGTTTGCACATTACTTACAGGGATAAAACTCAAAATATTATTTTCTACTAAATTAGTTTCATGTGATTATCTTCTTTCTAATCTATTGTATTTCACATTTTACTACTTAAAAATACATAACAATGTTTAATGTGATAAAGGTGAAAAATGATTAAGGTGGTAAACGCGTAAAGTGTATAGTGAGGAAAGTTCAGGCAACAAAATTATTTTCACTGCGCTGATGTAAAAAGTACTTTCAACTTTATCAAATATTTATTAAATAATTATTTTTTACCGCTTCTTCGATATCCACATTTCAATTAATAATACCATGTCTAGATTTTCTATCTTAAACTTTCCATTCACAATAATAAAAAATTATACAAATTTAGAGTTCGAAAAGGATAGAACGATATGCAACTGATATAATGAAAACTCTATTTAGGTAATAGTACGCAAAATCTAACAAGACATTTCATGTTCTTTTAAAAGCTTCACTTAGAATGTTGTTACTTTTCGTAAATAATAACTTTCTAGGGAGCTTCTAAATTATAATTACGTTAAAAGTGTATAACTGCAAGTATACTATAGGTGCCATGCTATTGTTTCAAAGTTGAATAAATTCATTGAAGCACTTCATTTTAAAAGCATTCTGGAAGCGAACTGGAATAAACAGAAGTCAAAAGAAAGACGGCGTGAGTCGGTTCAATGGGCTACCCTTGATTTTCTTATTCTTGCCGCAGGCATTGTCTTATCAATGGGTAAAAGTCTTATAGCTGCCGTAACATAAAATATGTAACTTTGTAAAAAAATTAATAAGGATAAGACTCAGTAACAATAATTACAAAATTCATTAAAGTCGTTATTCTTGGCCAAAAAATGCCAGTCTTAGTTTAATCGTGGTCCAATTTTAGTTTCTCAAGTATTAGTTGCGTTGTTCGATAACTAATACTGGTCCAGTGCTAACAGCCAAAAGTTTCTAAGTTTTTAGAGACCATCAACCAATCTTGGCCAAGACTTGGACTGACTCTGTCAACCCCAGCCTTGTCACGGACGTTATCATCCCCGAAATTTATCAAAATTGGTCAACTATTGGTGGACACTATCCATCTAATTATTTTACTCTGGCTGAAAGTACACTGAGAAAAAAATGCTATTGAATCATTTCTGCCAAAAGCATGAATATTATTGATGAGAAAAAATATGCCAATAAAACTGATACATATGCTACCAATTCTATATATTGATTTGAATCAATGATATACAAGCTTTTAGCAGAAATGCTATGAATTCAATAGCATTTTTTTCTCAGTGTATTAATCCAATAGTCGCCCGATTCTCCAGTCTTGAAAATACCTTACTAGGCATTTGTTTGCCTGATGTAACTGCGGAATTAAGAAAAAACAACACTAATATTCGCACCAACCTCCAAGATGATATCACAAACCTAAACACTGCACGACAAACAACTGAATATTTAAGACGGTAAAGCAGAGAATTATTGGACCATCTAGTAGATTAATCTCAGCTTCATCGCTAAATGACTTTTTCACGTTTCCGAAAATCAAAGATAAATTGTGCAGTCAACGATTTCAATCGCTTGAAGAGGCAATTGAAGTGCATACACAGAGAAAAATAGTTAAAGTAATTTTACTCAACTTCCGATCAAATTTGGGATATAAGGACAAGTTAGAAGTTATTTAGTATCACTGTAATTATTTGTGATATTAAATGTAAATGCAATATATTAAATGTTCAAAAATGAATCAAAATTAAGTAAAATTCAGAAGTGTAGTGTGAAGTTTGAAAGCGTGTATTAAAATTTTCTAAATATATATATTATTACTTGTAGTATAATTATAAAAAACCAATATTTCATTCGATCAAAAGAAAATACTAGAGCTTTCCATTTATTTTACTCTGCGCTTCAATCGAATTAAAAACATGCAAAATACAATCACAGTTTATTTTAATACTCTCTAAATCCAAAATAGTGGAATAGCCACTCTTTTATCTAGTGCGTAATGAACCACTTACTTAATAGTGGATTCTACATACTTATAAAGTAGTGATTTTAAATATTCATCGTACTGCAGTCGTGTTTGATCGTTTATAAGTGTATTTGTGATTTAAAATATGATTGGCTACGTCTGAATGGTGTGAATGTATTTGTAAGTTGTTTATGTATGTACCGGATGACTAATGGCAGGCTCGAGATAAGAATTTTTTTTATTTAGGAGAACCATACCATTGCCAGTTAAAATAATACACCCGATGCTCATTTTACTCAACTGCGGTTTGAAGGACCTGAAGCGTTAGTTTTACTCAACTCCTTACTATTTCGAATATAACGCTTATTATTATTCACTTTGGGTGAATTAAGTATTTATCAAATTCATTTTACCCGACTAGTACTTAATAAATGTTCTAATGTTCTTATGTCCCAAGTTTAATCGACAGAGTTGAGTAAAATGACTTCAACTATTTTTCTCCGTGTACCAAACATACATTTTGAGCATACCACTTTCTGAGTAGAATAGGTAATTTACTGATTCGTTCAAACAAATTGATTCAGTTTGTTTGATTGTAAAATTTTTCTTTCTGTTACTTTGACAAAACTTGCGGAGTGCTTCTCGCAATAGCCGATGCGACTGAACAAAAGGTTTTTCTCTGTGCAATAAATGCAAAGCAATCTTTAAATGACGTAATCAGAAAGTGAATTCTCCTAACCGAACAATGGTTGCAAGGGTTAATGTCGACGCTTTAATGCAATGTAGCTCTATTTGCTGACAGTTTTGTGTATCACTCTATTAATAGAGAGAATGCATATACAATATAACGACACACGGTGCAGTCAGCAAAAATAGCTATACTGCTTGGAGGCGTTGATATGTAATTAACACAAAGCTGGCACATTGTGTCAGCGCCTTTAGACTAAGTGAGTGATAACAGCCGTTCGCGTTACGCCAGCCGGACTAAAGCGCGGCTGCTACTCCTTGAGCTGCTCTTTTTCGACCTTCCACGCTGAACATTGAATGTACCTTAAGGGGTAATACTACTCTAGCGGCTCAAAAATCATACACAGTTAAGGATTTTTTTATCAATGAAACTACTGGACTGCAATCTGCAATAATTAAAAATTTAGTGGACTCAGCCATACCCTTATCACATCATTCTTTTCACCAAAAAAATTTATCAATAGTTAGAAAACTTTTAGAACTTAACAATTATCCAGTTAAATTCATTGACTATCATATACAACGTAGAATTTTATATAATTACAATAATAACAACAATTTTACTAACAATAATGAAAATAACAAATTTGATTCTAGAAGATTGGTATCTATTCCATTCTTTGGTAATATCTCATTTACAATAAAAAGAATATTATCTGATTTTAATTTAAATACAATTTTTAGAATTGATTCAAAGTTAGACAATATGATTAAACTTGGCAAGGATCCATTGGATATTTTTGAACAATCTAATGTGGTTTACAAGATCACCTGTAAACAATGCAAAAAAACATATATAGGCCAGACTGGTAGATTGCTCTGAACTAGACGAAATAAACATCGTAATAATATTAAACTGAATGAGAAATATCGCAACGTTGTTAGCAAACATATATTAGAATTTGATCATGATTTTGATTGGGATAACTTATTAAGTTTACACAAAGAAAATAATTATTTTAAAAGATGCTTAGCGGAAATTTTTTACATAAAAAAAGAGGGAAATAATTGCTTGAATGTTATTACAGACTTAAAGAATTATATCCCTTCTTATAAAGAACTCTTCAATTCCAAAAGAAAATAAAAAAATCTCATTTTCATGCTTTGTTTCCATGTCTTAATTAGTTTCCTCCGTCCTATTATTAATCTGTATTAATTTAATTTCAATACTAATTTTATTCAGTAATTTACAATATTTCTCATTTTTATATTACAGCACTTTCCAATTTCTTAGTTCAATATGTTACTTACTCCATGTTTGTTTATAAATTTCTTGCTTCTCTACTCGCCTTTCAGTATAGCTTGAACTCTTGTCTCGTCAACACATACTATATATTTATTTCCATCACTTTAATATGATGTTTAAAATAAATTGTTACTGTTACATATTTAAATTGACTAATTTCTGTTATTTTTTCAAAAAAATTTTATCATAATGACCTCACATGGATTTTTAGGGAATTAATTTTTATGTTTATATTAGTTATTAATTTAGTATCCACTTAGTGTCTTCTCATTTTAAAACTTTATGTTATTATTTTTATATTATCCTCTCTAATTTCTTTCTTTTATACAGAGAGATGAATATTGTATTTTTTGAATTGATCATTTTTGACGCTTTATGTTTTTACTGCTGGATGTGACCGATGATGTACTTTAATTTTATATCTGACTAATGCCAATTTTGTCGTGATGAGGAAGTCGTACATGACTTCGAAACGTCGAATACAACTTATCATCACTTATTGTCTGAAGAAGTCGTTTTTTCTACCCTTTATACCTTCACATAATATGGATTCTCAGACTTTTTTAACATCAACTTCATGATCTTTGTATATTATACCTGTATTGAAGGATGAAAAAAATTGTTATTGAAGAAAAGTGCAAAATGGTATTTTTTGGACGAACTCATATCTCTATCCTCAGTGAACCTACAACAACAAAAAAGTAGGTCCATCATTTGCAAATTACGTCTCGATTTTCGAGTAAACATTTTGTGGTAAATCACGTATAAAACTAACAATTTTCAAAACATCACAAAAATGTTATATGCTTCGATGAAAAAACTATTAAGGGGTTAGATTGATTTATGAGTTCGCCCAGTTTTAAAAATATGGTTTGAAGAAAAACTCTGGAATGCTGCCATTTTGTATTTTTTTCAGTACCATTTTTTGTATCCTTCAATACATGTATGTATGTATGTATAATATAATACTCAAATCAGATTTATAATGCATTTTATTATATTTTTAAAACAAAATGCCTGAATTGTGCATAATTTTCAAGCCGCTAGAGTATATCTAGGGCGCGCGATTCGGTCTTCGCGCTCGGTGTTCTATGTTCTTTGCATACAAATTGATAAATTTGTTTTTAAATTTTCGATTTTTAATACAAAATTTTTTAATTAAAAAGAAAAATATACATCTTATAAAAAAATATTTCGAATCAAATTTATAGATTTATTTACAGTAAATAATTTTGTAATTTGACTTTTATTTCGTATCCCGTTCAGTTTAACTAGAAAATTGAATTTTTATGTTGAATTTTTTCAAGTTTTAACATACTGTAACTCTTCTAATTTTGGTTTAATCAAAAACGTTACGAGCATAATTGGTAGAGGTTTATGAGCACTATCAGATATTCATCAGATATATATATTGCAATATTTTATTTTTTCAAGAAGTTTTTTTCAAAAACGTAAAAAATTCTATTATTTCCACTATTTTTAACAATATAAATTTTTAACAATTAAAAATTAATAGTGCCCGAGGTGTCACTGAGACGTCGAAAAAATTTTCTCTCAAGAGAATCATCCAGATTATTTTTAGTACAATCGTACTTTTTTAGTACTGTTTTGTAGAACTCAGTACGCCAGTACCTCTTTCGACAATTTAGTACAATTTATTTGGTACATTCTTCTGATTAGTACATGTTTACACATTTATTACTGCTGAGTCGAGAATACGTGAGTAAACTGTGCAGCCTTATCAATTGGAAATGCCTTTCCTATTGGTGATTGCTGTCGTAGAGAAAAGCAAACAACTCTTAGACTTTAGAATTCGCTTGAATATTATTGGAATGTAATTTAGCCAGAAATATTGTATGAAATAACTAAAAAGGTAGATTCATGTCTCTATTTTGTTGATTGACTGCATTGGAATCACGAAGGAATTCTAAGGAAATTGATCTCCGTATAACGATCAAATTGCACCTATGCACTGTTAAAAATGTTTGTGATTTGACAATACATTACAATACGCAAATTGTGAAGTTAAAAGTTGCACGAAAGAAATGTGTAGCTGGTACAAAGAAATATATCGCTGTTCCAGCTATATCATTACCTATCCTATCCATAAATATTGCTGAAATAACCTAAAAAATGCTTGTGACAGCTACACATTTTTTTCCGTGTGTGTCACACTGCTGCAGAGTGTCGCCACCGTCGGTCATCGCGGGTTTTCAGTGTGTTTCGCTTATGGTTTCTCGCTAAGAAGGAATCGTTAAAAATCTTTAACTAAAATTAGGAAGCAACATACAAGTTAAGTTTAATTTATTTAACTGAACAGGCAGTTCCTATCAAGAAATTTTCCTAAATTTCTGTCTCATTCTGCTTTAAAACGAAAGGCAGTCGATGCCATGTGATAACCTCAAATTGAATTAGTGGTTAACTCTTTGCCGTCTAAAGCACAATTATTTTAAATATTTGCTTATTCTTATTTGGAACATTCCAATTTCAATCCTCGTTCAATTATACTCTGAAATTTTATTTCTTATCAAATTCCGAACTTGTAAATCATAATTCTTTTTAAATTTGTTACTAATTTAAAGTACATTTTAAAATTTGTATATTTAATTTTAAAGTCGAAAAAGTGAAACTAATAAATTTGAAAAATGATATCTCTATTGCTTTAATGAATTAAAATTAAAATAGAAAGACTAAATTTGTGTAAAACGTGGAAATATATTTACGATTGGAAACAAATTTTACAATTTGGAGAGGAATAAAAATGATTCTATTGAACACAATTTGAGTCCGACTCATAAAGTGCGATTTATATAAATATTATACAAATATAATTTGTTGTGGGAATGAAAATGTATTATTGCCAATACTGTGATATCAAGACACCATCCCTGAAACAGCATTTACAACATCAACAATTTCATAGGCATATTTCTCGAAATTTTTCACAATAAATGTAATGGAAGTTTATTACCAAAACGAAATGCAATTTCACAATACATTTATATTAAAATTACAATACATATGCTGGAATGTACATTTTTTGGATGTTGTGGAATTACAATACATTTGCAGTAATTTTACAACACTGTACTTTAAAGATACATTTTCATGTATTGTAAAATTACATTGCGTTTTGGCAATAAACTTCCATTACATTTATTGTAAAGTTACAATCGAAATTAATTAAAAGGAAACACAATTAAACTCCCCTAAAAGTACGTTTTCTGTGCAGATTCACGTAAACGTGTGTTATAGTATGTTACATTTTAACGTAAAAGTTGATGATGCCTGCATCCGCTTTTCCATGCAAATTTCTTGGAAGTAGTTTTTGTATACAATTTAAACAAAACAAAAAAATTATTTTTTTAATAAATAATATATTATAATAAATTATTTCGATAAATTTTTTAATTATTTTATAATTATTTTCTACTGTATTTTCGGTAAAGTTGGAGAGACACAATCAATGGCATCGACCACTTTGCAATAGAGAAACAGTAACAAATTCGACTTTTTGTATCTCTTTGAGGTATTTATCGCTACTAGCAGCATTTTCTGAGCATTAAGAAGAAATTTTAAAATTTTTCACACACATTCTTATGAGAAATCATGAGTTGATTGCTAAAAATTAAATATTTCAAAAGTGATAAAAAATTTTGTTTTTAATTTGTAATTCAAAATATAAAAGCCTACCAATACAATTTTTCCAAGACAAAATACGCGCCTGCGTACGTTCTGTCGGCTCATATCTTTGCGTGCTTTTATGAATTCTAAATTTAAGATAACTTTTTTGTCATCTTATCTTACGAAAAAGGAGGCTGACAGTGCATTCAAGCATTCTGTCGGTTATTGCATCTAGACGCTCAATTATGGAAAGATAAAACGTGGCTAAAACATGTGCGAATATCCTGTTTGAGACACAACTTCATATGATTTTACAGAATAAAAATTCTTTTTAGTAAGTTAAAGAATTTGAAATCTTTTTGTGAAAAAAGCCGCTTATGACTATACGGGGATTTGAGCCCGGATCGTTCGATTGCTAGTCAACTGCTCTAACCCAGTGAGCTACACACTCGTCCAACATCCCTCATTCCACAGGAAAACCGTGTCATAACGCTTTCCAGTATTCCCTTACAGCTGTAATATTTTCAAATTAGAAGTTTGAGTTTTAAATCTGTAACTGTTTACCTTATCGGAGGAAAAAAAATCTTAATGTCAGATACGATATCCCATTTCGCTCCACTATACTGAAAGAAATGCTTGGGATTTATCAGCCATATGAATATAGCTGATTGTTTTTAAGTAATTCAACAAAATATATTTGACAGTTAATCAAAAATATTGCTGCAATAGTAATTCATATGTTTGGAATACACATACAGGCTGAACTAATACAAGCAAACCTTGGTTTTCGGTAAATCTCCAATATAATATGTTATATTATATATGTTATAATTGATAAAACGTGGATCCACCACTACACTCTAAAAACAAGTGTGTTACTTCTACACGTGAAATACGATAGTAACTTTTTAGGCATTTGAAGTGTGTATTTTTAACACACATTTTGGGTACAAAACGTTAAAGTGTTTGAAAATTAAACGTTACGTTTGTAATGCGTATTAAAAATACACACTTCAAATGCCTAAAAAGTTACTATCGTGATTCACGTGTAGAAGTAACACACTTGTTTTTAGAGTGCAAGTTGCCCAGGGCAGGCAACATTATCCTGAGACATATAAGAAAGAAGGCAAGGGAGGAAATCTACGGAAACAGAGAACTGTTTCGGAGAAACAATGACTCAACACAAGGAAGGCTAGTCCAGTCCAGGAAATGAAAATCACCCCGGCCAAGTAGGAGCAACGGAGGCCGAAAAGGGTTGGTCTTCCCTACGATCTAGAGTATCTAGGGATTGATAATTGCTTGTCTATCTCAGCATCTTTTCTGAGCTCATTGAGAAGTTAGGAAGTATTGGATCTTGGGGCCTCACCCTGGTGAATTTAACTACCAAAAACAGCTGTGACTGTACTGACTTCTTGCCTACCTTGGCCAACCTCTGTTAACCCGAATACCGCTTGTAAAGTATTTTAAATTTACTATAATATACTGAAAAAACCTATGAAAGTCTAGATTTCTACATCAGTTATGGGTATGCAGTGGTCTTTTAACTCACGTAGTGCTTTGAAGTTTAAAGTTTTTTGAAAAGTACGTTTATAATATTCCATATTCTCATCCAAGTATTTCGAGTGGGTTGCTATGTAAAAATCTATTCAGATTTCTTCAACTTCACTCGTTTCAATTTTCCGCGGTCGTTCTATGTATGGAGACGCTTAGGATTCTATATACGGACCCATATGGAAACATTTATTAGGATGCAGTTTTTAACAAAAAGAAATATGGTACAGAAAATCAGATGTGTGGCAAGAGAGCATATAGGGACTTTAAGATTCATGAAAGAAAATAAGTGTTTGGATAATTTTCGGAGAGTAAAAACTCGTATAGAATTTTCCTAGACAATTTTCGTATGGCTTATTTGTTTTTACTTTAGTATCTATAATTTGTTTAACTTCTTGTAAATTATTTCTGCAATACTTAATTTTATTCAATTCTGAGTATCTCATTTTCGTATTAAAAATTGTTTTTATATCTATCATAGGCGCTTTTTCCGTTTTGAAAAAGTTTATAACAGGTTTTACAGCGCAAGCGATAGTTGATGGAAATTTTTTAAATATAAGAAAAGAGATAATGAGAGTTTACAGCTGGATAAGTTCATTTATCCTCAAGCGCTTTGTAATGCCAATATTTTCATGAAAGACGCTTGTTCTTAGTAGCTCGAAGGTTTAAATATTCCTTTGTAAAGCTGAAACGTGTTGGCTTTCAATTCCAAGATGAATTTATAATTTTCATTTTCAAGGAAAATAATAGGATGAAATATAGTTAGAAATAAATTATAAAGTTTCTGCAACCAGAAAAAAAATTTACTTGATCTAACCAAATCAATTTTATATGAACCAAAACTGGTCGGCTGAGATAAATTAAAACTAAATCGAAATGAAGCTAATTTTTGAGCTACAAAATGCACAAATTTGAATTTTCAAAATTGTCTTGTTATAAAGAGATTTAATGATATTGAAGACATTTTTAAAACATAATTAGACAAAGAATGATGTTTATATTTCTAAGTTGCATAACACAGCAGTGTAATAGGTTGATACCACTTGTATGTATGTAGCCCGTGCAATTTTTAGAGGGATAACCATTTTAGAGCGTCAAAAACGACTATCAAGAGGGTTTCTCTGTACTTAAGTGTATAATAAGATTTTTCCCTTGTATGTAAGCGCTGACGTTATTAGTTCTTCATAACAGAAGACTCTGCGGTTTTCTCCTCTAAAAGCAGTATTTGAAACCTGCAGCTTTGTTAAATGTTTTCTTCATGAAATCCTAATATGTTTTGCTTGCGCTGATATGAAGATTTTAATAAATACCAATATTGATAAATATTTTGATGGATCTCAAATTAAATTCTATATTTTTTTCGAAAGTTTCCTATTTTATGAAAAAAGAATTTTCGCCATTTCAGTTAAGTAATTTTGAACACGGAAACATGTCATTATGTTTGGGCACACCAAAAAAAAGAGTGGGATGCACTTTTAAGTTAACACAACCTCAAATCTCAAGTAAAGCACTGAAAAAATGGTGCAAAACTCAAATTTTTTTGTTTAAATTCTAAAATTTCATTATTTTCACCTTGAAACTATTTTTATTTGCGTTATTGATTTATAAACAAGCCTAAATGAGTAAACACTTCTTTGACTATAAAAAACCATTGATACTTATTGATGCCATTTTGAATTATAAATTCTTAAAACTCTCTTTATATTATCTTATATTACTTGAATTTTGTTACATTATAGATAATATTACATAAACTTAAGTTCTCAAGAATTTCAGAACTCTAGGTCCGCAGATATTCAATTGGTTGCCTATGTCTTCATTGTATTCTTATTGAGCGAAACGAAAAGGTAGTCCAACGCTAGTTGTCCTGACAAAAGTTTCACATTCGAATTCAATCTGAGGGAATCTCGACTATTCGCAGCCATTCCGAAATCTGTTTTTGAATCACTCTGAATTAATCGCGATTAATTCAAAGAACGTATTCTCTTTCGATACAAATTCGTCGGGAATAAATACAATTCGATGCAATTTTATCCGAATGATTCCAAAAAAAGTTTACAATGGTAATCAATCCGAGCTCAAATCTATCTAAACAGAATTTCCTATCCGAATATTCGAATGCAGCTCACCACGTGCGTGCTTTTGGAATTTCAAGTTCTAAAATGTGGCCAACACAACGATTTTCAAGCACAATTTTCGTCACTTTACATGGGTTCTCGATAGAGTAGAGTCCCCAAAACACTTCTGCAACATTTTCAATGATTGCGTAGCCGTAAATCCATTGGAAACACAAAATTCCAAACAAACTCGGTCAATTTTGTTTTCCATAGTAAAAATCACCAGACAAACTTTTCGCGTCATAAACCAATGGCTGTTTAACACACACTAATGGACGTCTCCCGCTCAAACTTCACACGACTGTCAAAGAAGGTGTAACCAACCTAGAAAAAAAAATGTTTACCGTTTCGGTTTACGCGCGCGGTTTAAGGTAGTCGGTACGTAGCTAATCAAATGAGTACTTTTTCTCATTTGCTTCACGTAGTATCAAAATTTGTCAACGTCGCATAAGAAAGCGACTATACATGTGTGTATAGCAGATGAATTCTTACGATACGTGAATGGCTCGCGCTTTCACGTATTCTGCGACGTTGCCACATCTATTTAATCGCCATCGGTTACTGGAGTAAAATTATATTTTTGCTTACTTAAGGGGGGAAATAGGTTTAGATTACTCAAAAAATCGAATCTTTTTCTATGTTATAAATTGTTAGTAAAACTATCGAATAATTTGTTCCCAAAGTTTCAATGAAAAATTTCAATTCGTTCCGGTGCTACAATCGTCTTTAAGTGGATGCCGACAACATCGACGTAGAGCCTTGGAGACAAAGGAAGCTCGGAAAACTCGGAAAGATGAATTGCAAGCTCAAAATGAAATTTATGAAGAAGAAGTAGGATTACTATATGGTGCTGGAATCGCTAATTAATCAGTAAGTACAAAAATTTATCTCATTACAGTCTCGACTTTGTTGTTTTCTTGAATTTTTTTTTTAAACGCGTTTTTCTCGAAATGACTTTTTTCAAATTTGTGTACACTCTAGCTTAAAAAGCTTTCGACCGATCGCTTTAAAAATTGGCATATACTTTTTTTATACAATTATGCTCTATGTAAACCTAAATCCGAGATAAAATTATTGTTTTAAATATTTTTTAAATGCCAAAAAAGTAGCAAAAAAAGCCAAAAATCGATGTTTTATGTTTATACACCTGTAAAAAATTTAATTTTCGATTTTTTTGGGTGGAGTTAGGTTCACATAGAAGAGAGATATGTTATTAAAGTAAATTTAAATCCCTGTTAATTTCAGATGAGAACTCTGGCCTCCAGAATGTACACAAACTGTCACTTCTGATGGTGACGCTCCATGGGCAGCAGCTGATATCTTCCATGTTTACCAACGAAAGGTTTCAAAAATTTCACAATATTTTTTTAAATATATATACAAAATGTTCATAAAGTATAAATAAATTATATACATTTCTGTTTTTCGAAAAAAATTCATAAAAATTATTGAAAAAACCACCCTCTAAACCTATTTCCCCCCTTAATTGGATTTTTCTACGCTTACACGTATCCAATTGAGATGTTTTAACTTGCAAAATGATGCTTATATTACACAGGCCCACAAAAAAAACTTTTTTTCTGAGCCGTGGATTCCAGTATGATATTCCTATGTATTTTTTTCTGCTGAAACCGAATCCGCAACCCGTTGAACCCCTACACGTCAGGATTTTGACATAACCTCAAAAAACACCAAAAAATTCACTGGAAGCAATAAAATCATCTAATCCATGTTACTTTCAACCCCCTTTCTCCGAATTAGTAATTTCGTTGCCCCATAATCCCCTAACCTCGAAATACCATTACTGCATAACCTTAAAACCTAACCTAACCTCTTTAAGTAGAAGAATCTAGTCTATGAATACAGAATAAATAAAGACGTTACCAAGGTAGATGGAATACGAATATGATGGCAGACTTCTGTTGGATGCTTAAAAGACAGAGTGTTGACAGTGGCAAGAAGCGGAGACGGATCCCGCTGCACAGATCTTTCGAAGACAAGAGGGTTCGGAAGAGTCAATAAAAACGTTAATATGTTTTAACCGGCCAGCACGCGTTTAGACTAATTTGAAAAACTCAACAATAAACAAATACTATAAAGAATTCTGTGGTTTTCTGATGCTTAGGGATATATATACCTGGACGGATCCTACAAGAAATACTCACAAAACTCTTATGATTTCAAGAACCAAACTTCTCCACAGAAAAGGATGATGCAGTTGAGAGGTTATAATATATAGGGTTACGGAGTAATGGGATTTTGAGGTTATGGTGTAAGGGGATTTTAGGGTTATAGCGTCACTTACCTCCAACTATGTTCCATAATAAACTCAAAAATTTATTCTGTTTTCCTAAACTAGATTTTTCTATTGAAACGCTTAAGTTAGGTTAGGTTAGGTTTTGAAGTTATGCAGTAATGATATTTCGAGGTTAGGGGATTATGGGGCTACGAAATTACTAATTCGGAGAAAGGGGGTTGAAAGTAACATGGATTAGATGATTTTATTGCTTCCAGTGAATTTTTTGGTGTTTTTTGAGGTTATGTCAAAATCCTGACGTGTAGGGGTTCAACGGGTTGCGGATTCGGTTTCAGCAGAAAAAAATACATAGGAATATTATACTGGAATCCACGGCTTAGAAAAAAGTTTTTTCTGTGAGCCTGTGTTATCAATCAATGCACCAGTCATTTTTATTGAAATCTGAACGGTAGTTATGGCAGGATTTATAAATGGACTCGGTTTCCCATAAGGTTAGGTGTTAATTGTCTCAAAATGCAATTACTAATTACTCCCCTCCAGTGTACCCTAGGTCCTCAAAAATTTAACTCAGTCATTTCTGGCTTAATGTTCACCAGTGATTTCAATTTTATCAATATCTGAACGGTATTTCCATTTACGACAGTACTACCTTAACTGGACCAGTCCGAATCAAATTTGATAAGATGGTATATCGCCTAGAAAAGCGACGAGATTGTACTGCTAGAATGTTGCGTACTGGTTTCTAGAACGCGGTGTTATAAACTGTAAAGATTCGGACGGAGTAAACTATTTCCTAAAATCTTTTCGATATGATTGACATTGAGGACTCGTTATTCTAATCATCAGTAAGTATGTTATTAAATTTCAGAATAGAAATTATCCCGAACGAGTTGTTACAACTTAGAAATTTAACTTCTAAAAATAGCGAATGACTACTACTCTTGAAAAACCATCAACTCACGTTTAGAACGCCAAGTTCTAAGTTGTAAAAATATCGTCATAAGCAACGATTTTCTTGCGTTTAGGACTTACTTTTCTTAGCGTTAGTATCTTACTGAATTTTGTCAAATCTCTTTTTCCCACCGACTCGCTATAATTTAGAACTTCACTTTCTGAATACTCGTTAATAATTTATAGTCGTTAAAATACCATAAATTTACGTTTAGAACGTCAAGTTCTGAATTTCAGAAATTCAAGGGCAAATAAAAAAATACTGAAAAATAATTATTCTATTCTAAAAATGAGTATGGAGTTTCTGATGCTTAGAACATCACATTTAGAAACCTTCATTTAGAATCTGGTGTGCTAAAATGCAGCTCGAAATTTTCTACTCTTCAGTGCGTATTTTCTAAACTATAGTATTCTTTCTCAATACGGATAAAAATAGTTAGCTGGGCCAGCAGACCGTTTCAACTCGAATTTGATGTGATGCTATAGCTAATTTTTAGGTGTTAGAGCAAATATTTTTGCTATA
The DNA here is from genome assembly GCA_030998225.1 of Diplolepis rosae. Lineage (NCBI taxonomy): Eukaryota > Metazoa > Arthropoda > Insecta > Hymenoptera > Diplolepididae > Diplolepis > Diplolepis rosae. Next base: position 21,422,008 of record JAPYXD010000701.1, on the reverse strand, counting down.
TACTCAAACCATATTCGCTCTAACATTTAAATTAAATTAATTGTAGTAGCAACTGGTTTGCTGGCCCAGCTAAGAATTTTCCCCTGTGAAATGACTAAAAATGTTTATAAATTAAAACAAAAGTTTTGGATTGGTTCGGGATGATTCAGAAACAGATATCGGAACAAATTGAATGCTAAATAAAACTCTATAATTTTCTATTCACGTACAAACCGTATGTACTTACCGAGAAAAACATTGCTGACAATGTGAACCATAAAAATCTGGTAAAAGACAAGAGGCCAGTGGTGCTTCTACCGCTAATGTGTCGCCAGGGTGGATTTCCATGGCGGCAACTGCCTGTCGACCTGCCGTTGAAGACTCTTGAATCTCTATGAGTGTCGAGGCTCCAGGAAGAATCGGATTCTGTCCACCAGTTAATTCTGGAACTATAATATATTGATAATTTAAAATTAAAAAGTTTTAATCCTATTTGTAACCACTGAACCTTCATTGGCTTAGGTTCAGCTAAAGCTAATAAAAACAGGTAGAAATTCTCCATGAAGAAAATATTATTAGAAGGTTTCTTGAAAACCGGTTCTTTTCTAGTCATTCAGAAAAAAAATTTGAATTGTTTGATTTCAAAATCGAAGCTTTTTTCATCTTGTGCATTCAAAACTTCAATTGGAAAAATACTTACTATTCCCGGACTTGCTTTCTCGAACCTGCTTTAAAAGTCCCAGTGATTTCTTAGATTGTTCCAAAAGCATCCGACATTCATGTCTCTTTTTTTGCAACTGTTCCCTGAATGAATGAAAAAAGCGAAAAACTTTCATTTCTTGACAAATGTTGTATGTACTAGATATGTACTAGAACTAGTTCTCTAAAATTTAAAGAACTTTTTTTCTGTGTAAGACAGCCCCACAAAAAAAGTTTTCTGTGCATCAGCCTAGGCCACCATACCTATACAAGTCATAGAGATAGTCAAATTGAGAAAAAACGTTTAAACGGAGAAAACCAAGCTCTTCCAGAATCCGTGGTCAAAAACGCGTTTCCACTTTTTTGTGAGTCTGCGTAATATATTGATCAATTTTTTGCAATAAATAGTGAGCTTTTATAAAATTTCTAAGTGAGCATTTCAAACGGATATAAACCCTTGATAGAAATATTGAGTAACTATTTCATAAAAAAGGATATACCTACCTAAAATAAAATACATATCAGTGTTAATAAAAAGTCAAATTATACATTTTAAAGACTGATCCTTTAATAAAATTTGCACAATTTATAATTAACATCAACATTAATTACGTACGCATTTTAGAATGAAGTTCATAAATTTATCACGTATATGATATAAAAAAAGTAAAATTTTATGTAAATTTAATTTAATTTTTGTAAGGTATGCACTTTTTGACGATAAATTTAAAATTCTTCCTTTTTCTTTATGAATTGCCTGAGAAACTCCTCAGGGAACCTTGGAATGCATAATCGATCAAACTGCGAGGCAAAGTGCTCTCTAAATCTGAATTAGTGAAAAGTAACCCTCTAATTCACTTTAGTGCGCAGTATTATTAAATATTATTAATTTGCTACTAATTCCATCAGTAGTAATAAAGTTTTTGAAAAGTAATTAGTAGAAAATTTTCTGATTTCTTGTATGTTAAAAACTGTTTTGGAGTTAAAAACGAAAAATTTCTCGCATTATGAATTTTGCTCATAAAAAACTCTTACTCGCATATTTATACATACACCCAGGAAAAATAATCTTTAACTGAGAGGAATAGATATTTTTGATACCCCATACATCCATTAAAGTCTGCACGGAGAAAAATGGCTATTCAAAATATTTAATATTTAAATTACTATACGAGACAAGCTGAAAGACGAGAAAATTTACAAAACTATTTGGATTATTATATCAAAAAGGTGGAGGTATTGTTAGTTTTCTTAGTGAACAATGTCGAAAAGTCTCACTGTGTTTAGCGTACGTTGCTAGTGTGGAAGCGCTACGTGCTCCGATGAACAT
>JAPYXD010000701.1:20052500-20210000 GCA_030998225.1 Diplolepis rosae | reverse complement strand
TCAGAAGCATGAAACGCGTGCTTTGATTCAAAGAAATAATTTATTTGATAGGCATTTCTTCAATACAAAGAAATATTTCTTTGCTTGTGAATGTGAACGAATTAACTCAACCAATTCATGTCTTTGAAACTAAGTACCTAGTTTATTTGAATCTTGTTTTCGCACTCAAAGAAATATTTATTTGATTCAATAAGTCCTATTTTTTGAGTTAAACAAGACGTATTTGAATCAAATAATTTATCCATGGATGAATCAAGCTTTAGGTTTTCTTGAATCAAGGAAATATTAATTTAACTGAGGCATTCATTAATTAATTTAGGAAGATATTTATTCGATTCAAAGAGTTGATACATGTATATCAATGTAACGTTTCTTTATATGAATAAAATATTGTGTTTGCATAAGTATTTATTTCTTTAGTTGAAAGAAATGTTTTTTGTAAACAGTAGAATGGAAGAATTCATTCAAAAAATAACATCTATTTCAAAGAAAACAATATTTTGTTGAAATGACTGCAAGTACTTTCAGTTAAAATAAATAATTTCTTTCATATAAATGTTTGGCATCATTGTTACAATTGTCAATTTTTTTGAACTTGCAACACATTTTGTAGAATTAAATCTTTATTAGATTTCTCCCAGGAAATATCCGCCTACATTATCAATATAAAATAATTTAAACCAAAAAAACCAATTTTTTAAAAGAAAGAAATATTTTTTTGAAAAAACTGTAGGTATTTTTCGTTTAAAAAATTTGTTTATTTAATTTAAAGGTTTGCCATATTTGTTATGATAACATATTTTTTAAACTTGAAACATATTTCATATAATTAAATGTTTATTGGATTCCTCCTAGGAAATATTCGCTTGCATTATGAATATGGAATAATTATTCCATTGAAACGTTTGGCGTAGTTGTTATGATTACATGTTTTTTAAACTTGAAACATATTTTCTATAGAATTGAAAATTTATCATTCCCTTCTAAGAAACATTCGCTCTCATTATCAACTTGAAATATATCATTCCAAACAAATATTCGTCCCACCGTAGTATACATTATTTTTCGATTCAACTGTTTGTCATAGTTGATATAAACATACATAGGTATACATACTTTCAAATGTGGAATATATTTCATAGGGTTGAAGATTTATCAGTATCTTCAAAGGAAATATTCGTTTTGATTCACAATAGCAAATATATCATTTAAAACTTAATTCATTTATAATTATACTTCTTTATTTTTCACTTAGGTTTTTTAAATTCAATTGATTTTACAAAAATTCAAACAGCAAAAGTCTTGATAAATTTATAACATAAAATCTAAAAAATCTACACAAGATTTAGATTTTACATAAATTTCTTAGGTACAATAATAATTCGGAATTCACAATTGTATAATTTATATTTTGAAAATATACAACACAGAAAATAAAAGAATTTCCTTTCAAATGTTTTTACACAAGATTCTTTTTTATATTAATGAAATTTTTGAATACATATTTTAATATTTAGCTTCATTAAACTTCATACGTATAGTTATAATAAAAATGTATACTAAATTATATATTTATCAATAATCATAATTATAATAATTTAAAAAATGTTTTATGAATAATTTATAAAAATAGTTGATTTATTTTTACTTGAGTGAGGCTCAAAAGCTCTAGTCACGACAAATTTCTCTCACAAGCTCTGAATAACTCTTGCAGTCACTATATAAGAAAGTTCCAAGTTTTATGTCTCAGGATTGTAAGCGAGCGTGTGCGTGATTCGACGAAAGCGTATCGTCCTATATATAAGTTTTAGTTATTAGGTTTATATTTGCGAAGTTGTATATTTAAGTGTATTTGTGATAGAAAATATGATTGGCCGCGACTGAATGGTGTGAATGTAATTGTATGATGTTTATATATGTATGTATCGGATGATAAGTGGCAGGTTCGAGGTAAGAGTTTTTTTGTTATTTAAGAGAACCATGACAACGTTTATACTTGACTCCTTACAATTCATGAAATTTATATTACTTTAAATTTAAGAAATATTTCTTAAATTTCAAAACACGTTTATTCATATCAGTAACATCTTTTTGACACAAATCTCTAACTTACTATAGGCAACATTATCGTTCTTTGCATCCATTATTACTCAATACACTTTACTACTTGACCATTTTAAACAGTAAATCACATCTTCGGAGCAAATAATTATTTAATCCTACCAAAAATGATCTCCTCATTTCGAAGAAATATTTCTCTCAATTTACAATACGCTCATTACAAACAAGGAATCATATATTAGAATGGAAGACAAATTTACTTGAACCAATGCAAATTTTTTTGAATCAATGTATTGTTTCTTTGAACATGCATCACATCATTTTACATCAAAGAATTTACTTCTCTTATCAAATAATTGCTACACAATGTTAATAACATATTTATTGAATCTAATGAATATTTAATAGTACTAGAAAAACATTTTTTTGCTTTAATTATTCATTTTTTAAAGACAGTAAAAATATTTCTTTGATCTAAAAAAATATTTATTCGTCACCATCCAGCTCAACCATTTCTTAGAATCAAAGAAATATTCTTTGATTCAAATATTCTTTTTTCTCAGTGTACAGAAAATCGAGCGCGAAGCGCGAGCGCCATGATGAGAATGTGTTCCTTAAGGCTGATAGAGCCTTAAGTAAATTGAATTTCCTGTTTCACTTAATTTCAAAAAGAAATTGAGTGACTTTGAGAAAATGTGTAATTCACATCATCTGTGATATTATTATAAAATTGGTTTGAGCTTCATTATCAAATTATAATAAATAAACTTGTATGTATGTGAAGAGCACAAGACCCAGCGCGAAGCGCGAGGTCCAGAAAGAACGGAGCGCGAAGCGCGACGATCAAATCGCGCGCCCTAGGCGCGCTCAAACTTGCGAGCGAAGCGAGCTGCGCGCGAAACGCGCGATGAGAATGTGCCCGTGAAGCGGGCAGATTTTTTTTACTATTAAACCTCTAATTACTCTAAAAATGACATGCTAGGCGAATTTTGCGATAATGGGGTTACATGAACTATAATGTTGGTAACGTAGGAATATTTGGGTAATCCAAGACCTTAATAAAAAGACTCTAATATAAAGATTCTTCGCTTGATGTGATGGTATCAACGGAAGATCTTGGTCACAAGTTCAAAAGCATCTTAATGACTTGCGGTAAACTTGTGTCCACTAGAAAGAAGTTACTGTGTGCTGTGACTCTAATACAATACATTCTACGAATTAGCTTTTCCTAAGAAACTTGCACTGAAGTAAACTTGTGTTCTAAGAGCCGACGCCTCTGTGTTTTTTTATACGTCCTAAAAATAGAGCCACCTTTCGTCACTTGTCATGAAGATGCTTTGATCTGAAGGTGATCCGAATATGAAGTACATTAATGTGTAAAACAGTTGCTCAATCTGCCGGTAGGGGATACATCTAATCCCTTTCAACAGTTTTTCCGGATGTTTACTAGCGTTACAACCCTTGTCGGCCAGCTTATGTATCGTTTATCTTGAAGAATAAACTTCTTATACGAGAGAAAAAATTCGTTTAACATGAGAAATTCTTTCCTAAGAGAATCACTGCTTAAAAGGTTTTTAAGAAATCAGTTTTTTACAGCCTTTACAGCTCTCAAAATAAACTTTTTCCCCTAGTTGGATAATATAATATTCCATTCAACAAAATTCAAATCTGAGTACTAGAAATGGCATAATTTTTTTTAAAATTGAGATTATTTAGTTAATACCAAGAAAAATGTTTAATTAATGAACAAAATTTGTATTTGCAATGTAATAACAAATTATGAATAATTCTCCTTTCCATGTTATTTCGTTCAGTTTATTTAACACGAAAAATTATATTTCTATAAAAAGCTGTGGAATTAGTATATTGTGCAACTAGGGAAAATAATCGTTTTCCCCGTGTTGCACACGATTTTTTTCTACTGGGAGGTCGAAAAATGGTTTTTCTACTAGCGGGTCATAAAGTGGATTTTATTGCTGCCTGTGGGGAAAACTAGTCCATTTTTGACCCCACAGTAGAAAAAAAATCTTGTGCAACACGGGAAAAACAATTATTTTTCCTAGTTGCACAATATACTATTGTCTTCATAGCAGGGGGCAAGAAAGTGCGCTTTATAACCCGCTATTAGAAAAATAAATATTCCCGCATGAAAGGATTTAATTGAAGTGATTGAAATATAGGTTTTAGTTCTTTTGTAATATCGACTTCCTTAACCTCTAAAGGAACTGTAAAGCCACTATAGTGTCTAAACTTTAGAGGACTAGAAAGCCACTATAGTGGCTTTTTTTTGTAATGCACTAATTTTAATGTTGTTACAATGTAGCTTTAATGCCTTCCAAGAAATTACTGATAATCGGAGTATGACAGAGTTAATGTATTTTTGTCGTAATTAACAGTTGCGGTTGGTCAAATTGATAATTGGGATTCTGAAATTTAGATAAATGGACCTATAATAGTACTTGATGCGGAAATAGTTTTGAAATAGTATTCATTATCATTAACGAAGAATGAATAAAAAATTATTTCTCAAAAACCTATTTAATATTAAAAACCACATTTTTTAAAGATCAATCATAATTTTTAAAATTAATGAGTTAATTAAAAATGTCTCTTTATTGCTTGGTTTATAAATCATTTTATCTTATCTGTATGTTAATTTTAATCTGTTGATATAGAATTCTTTTTTAACAAGTTTATCTTTTTCTTTGTTTCAGGTAAGTTTCTTTGGATTTACCTCATCGTATTTCACAATGGGGTGAGAGATAATTATTTCCAAGGCTTTTATCAATGAATTTTACGTCGAAGATAAAAAAGCTGATTAAATTAAATATTGCGAAATAAAAAGATAGGGGAAAAACAGCTAATTTAGCAAACGAAGTATTACGGTCACCTTCACTGTTAGAAATTTCTGACGAAATTTTCTGAAACACGAATCTATAGTTTTACCTAATTACTTATTTTTATTAGTTATTTTTCAATAAATTTGAGAGGAAATTTTTAAATTTGCAATTACAATTACCAAATATTTCGATGCTTGTATCTGAAAATTCTGAAAATCGAAAAGAAAAAATTTTATCCCCGGGTAACTAGAAATTTATACGGTTACGTGTAACTGAGTATTTTTACAGTTTCGTAATTTTAACATAAGTATATGAAAAAACTCCATAAACGACTCACAAATTTTCTGTCCCAGACTTAGGACTTTTTCATGAACAAATTTTTCCGTGTACATTTGCAACTATTTTTCTTCGCGTGTAACTTTAAAATTTCGTAAATGCTATAAAATTTCTAACTTTCTTGATTCTGAAGGCCATAAATCATAATAATTAAATTAGACTCTTTCGTGAATCTTCACTTATAAGGAGGCGATAAATTTTAATTAATTGAAAATTTGTGTTGGAATAAAGCTGAAGCAAATTTTAATCGATCTTTTTACTGGGAAACTAATCTCGTCTTTATGTGTTGTTACACATACGCCTATTAGTTGGATGAGGGCGTAACCGTATTCCTCGTTATTACAATTATAATGACGGTATGGAGGATAATGGCTGTCCTGGAGGCGGTCACAGTAAGAAGCTCATTGCTTCATTTTATAACGGCGGCAATACTCAACAGAAACTGTTATTTTGGGAGTCGTTTTTCGCCAAGGGCGAATGGCATTGGCGCCATTTGGTTCATATTCAGCTACTCCGAACGCTTATCGGGGATCGTTAAGCCACCAAACGAGCATGCCTTGTTCTGTTGGAGAATTCGAAGTGAAATCAGGAAGTGCACACACGGGAAGACGCGTGCGTGGAAACAATGGTTTTGTTCTCGCGGATTAGTTGGGAAACAGAACACTGGAAAGTCGATGCTTTACTAAAAGGCTCGGTATTCAATAATTGGGAAATTTTCACTCCTAATAGTTACCAGGAACGTTTCCTTATTAGTCTAAATCTTCCTATAATTCAAACAATTACACTTTATCAATATGCTTTACACAATGTAAAATGCTGTGAAATAATTTTTATTTATTATATATTTTTATTATCTTAAATAACACGAGAAAATGTTATTACTTTCATACTTTATTTGCTTATTAAGTTGAAATTTTTAACCTACTTCAATCTAAATTCATTTAGTATGAAATGCTTTTTAGATTTTATCAATTGCCGAGTTATGGTGTACAAAAAATGTCGCTAAAAATAAATCTTTAATTAAGTTAGTTGTGGAAAAAATCAGGCCGCAGGAAAAAAAGTTTTTTTATGAGTTGGCATTGAAGAGGGCGGCTCCTATTTGTGGCCGAAACATTGTTTTTTTTCGTCAATATGAGTTTTTAATTATCGTTTTTTAAGAGAAACTGACCTAATGCTATGCAAATAAAACTATAGTAATTTTAACCTTGGGTTAATATAAAAACTAGAGACTTGAATTCAAACAAGTCACGAAATTACTTTTTTAAATGTTTTTTGTAATAAAATTTTCCCTTGCTATCGCTTCTTACCAATGCTTTAAAAATGATTGTATATTTATAAATAATGACTTATTTTTTCCGGGGAAATATTCTTTACAAGTCTGCTATTTCCAATTTTGAAAATGAGTAAAAAGTCTCTAAATATAGTTATTAAAAAAAAATGCTCTTTTTACAATATTCTTTTAACTATTTATGCCACTGAAAACTTTATTTTTGACATTGGAAATAGTAGAGTTATAGGAAATAGTTTCCTTGAAATAATAAGCCATAATTTATGAAAATCCAATCATTTATACAAAATTGGTAAGAAGCGGCAATAAGGAAAAATTTTATTACAAAAAAAATTTATTAAAAGTATTATTTGTGTAAGTTGAAAATTTTGTTCATAAAAAAAATGTTTTTTCTTTTATAATACATGACTGATAATATAATTTCAAGTCTTAAAATCATAGAAAAACTTTTTTCCAGAGACCTGATTTTTGGCACGACAATAAGTCTTCACTCAGAAATATGATATAATTGAAACGAAACAAATTATTTGTTCAAAAGACTTTTTTTGATTTAAAAAATAATTTATTTGAATCAAATAAAATTTTTTTGATTCAAACAAAGTGTCTCTAAATCAAATAAAAGTTTGTTCAAATCAAATAAATTTCTGCCTCAAATCAAACCATATACGAATTCAATAATTTGTTTGTTTGGTAGAAAAATTTATTTGTTTTAGGCAAATATTTATTTGGCGCAAAGATATTTTGTTTGAACTAAACAATTGTTATTTTATTGAAATAAATATTTTGTTTGAATCAAAAAAGCCTTTCGAACAATTTTTATTTTCACATTCAATTAAATATTTTTTCTGAGTGTTGGAGGACGAAATCTGATATTTTTCTGTCGAGATAATTGTTTCTTACTGACCACCTGAAGTTATTGATAATCCATTTCCTTTTTAAATTAATTGTTTGTGCTGAATCTAGTAAAGTGATAGTTATCTAACCAATCAGTGATAGATTTTATTGAAGAGGTACGAAATTGAATTGTTGATGTTATTGAGAAGAAAAAAACCGATTAAGTCATGTTAGTGGGTCCTAACATTTATGACATTGAATTTCATTTGATCATTATTGCCCATCGTTGGATTATAAGCCTTCACGCATAACGTACACTTCTTTAATTACATCAGGTATTCCTTGGGTGTCGTCTCAGTGGAATCTGCACCCTCAGGATTGTTCCATTCGTTTCATTGGTTCATATGCTGCGCTATTCAACCCTACGTCGACTTTTACTACTACCATAAACCACAAGAGAGTAATTTCATTTTCTGTCGTTTATATATTATACTATATGCTTATCGACCGATTTCTTAAGCTTGTATTACGATTTAAGTCCATGAATTCTTTTAATTTTCATCATATTTACAAATTTCCAATTACCTTTCTCTGAAGACAATTTAAAGGAAAATCTTGCGTGATCTGAGTTTCAAATGATATACATTTACTGAAAAATAAGTTTTGAATACTAAACTACCAGAATCTAGACAAGGAATGGCATGAGTGTACTTTTAAGGCAAAACAAATTAATGAACGTAAACATGACCCTTGAGTTAGATATAAATATGAACGCCTGAAGCTCGTCACGATATTTTAATCTACCCTTACATGAGTCGTTGCCAAATTGAAGGAAAACTTAAGAGGCAAAACTGTCAATAATGCAATTATCAAAAATCTATTGTTTCAGTCGTAAAACTATAAAATCTGGAAGGGGCAATTTATTGAATAAGAAATAAGAAGGCAATTTGTAATTGCAACATAAGGGTTGAATTTGAAGTGAACAATGGACTGAGAAAGCACAAAGTTTTGTAAAATTCATATCAGGGAAAAGGATTAAAAAAATTCTGTACAAATTAGATAATTTTGACATAGCATTCTACGCACTGTATTTTGTGTAACGTAATCAAATTGAAATATATCATAATATGTCAATAAATGCTTTCGGATTGTCATTTTCAAATTAAACTAAAAATATACTGTTAAGCAGTATACTATCACCATAATGTGACAATTTTAATCAAATGCAAATTTAAAAATGTAAACATTAATAGTTTACGAGGTTCTGTGTTGAAACTTCGCATAAATTACACTAATTGCATTATTTACGCATATAATAATATGACGGTCTATCAACCATTTCAAGTCATACACATGTGTTAATACATTTTTTGCACTGTTTAGTACGGTAATGATTTTCACAAAGCAGCCAATTTGAAATAAGAACATTATGGTTAAAATGATTTAGTATCTGTGGCACTTTTTTATTATCTAAAACAGTTTATTTAAGAATGTACGGTTATGACTTTCTATCCTGTCAAAATTCACTTTCCAACTTTATTATTAAGCATCGTGATGACGAACTTACAGTATTTTAGGCAATTTAATACGCTTAGCCTTTCCTGTTTTAATATTTATCTCTCATTTAAAAAAACAGGAATGATTACTAGAAGAGAAAAGAAAGTATTGAACAGTACAGGATTCATTTCCAAACTGTGATCCACTTACAGTTTTGAACGTTCACTGTAAGATGAAAAATATTTTCTTTAAATTTCAAATTAAATTCGAAGCCGTATCACCACAAACTCAAATTCCCTTTAACGTCCAAACAAAAGTTCAATTCAAAATTCCAAGGATTTGAAATCGCTCGAATGCTAAAAAAGAAACGACCAAATTTGGACCAAAAAACATTACCCAAATCAAACAAACACGAGAAAAACCCACAAAAAAAGGAGGAAAGAAAAAAGAAGGCAGTCTTCCAAAACCCCTTCCTTCTTTTTAAATAATTCTAGAATCCCAGCTTTGAAGAGGGTACTGGAAGAGCACCGAAACGTCGCGCAAGTTGTTTACAATTTTTTTATTTTTATGTAAATGGTTGTGGGAAATAAAGACAAAAGAGGACGAAAGAAAGAAAAAGAAGGAAGGGGTTTTGAAAGGTTATTGCCTTCTTTTTTCTTTTCTCATTTTTTGTTGGTTTTTCTCATGTTTGTTTGATTTGGGTAATGTTTTATGGTCCAAATTTGGTCGTTTTTTTAGGATTCGAGCGGTTTCGAGTCCTTGGAATTTTGAATTGAATATTTTCTTTAGAAACTAAATGATTGGTTTTTTCCGCATTAAATTAAAAAGTAGCGTATATATTATAAAAGATTGTATATTTGAAAGGCTCTGAATATAGACAAAATAATTAATTTTGTTGCGAAAGAAATTTTTTTGTCATCGTTCAATGAACGTTCGAAACTGTTATTATATCAAACTGCGTGATTCTCTCTTCTGCCATCTAGTATTTATTCCTATTTTTCAGTAACCACTACTGTTTTCTACTAATCATTAACATTCTTCTGATCTCCATTTTTCTTCGTGTATCTATATCTACTTTTTTAAGAGTACAATAATCTTATTTATGTTTTTCAAAATAAGAACTATATGACATGCTAATTATTTTTGGTTCATTTGCTAAAAGGAAGAAAACAATGATGCATTCAGCGGGAAAACCTAAACTGGGACATTGTACAGTAATGACGTTTGATCTATTATAACATTGAAATAAAATAAATGATAATAAATCTTTTAGAAAGTAAATAAGCCACTTCTCAAGAATTAAACAGTTTCATTTATTGCAGAAGTGTAGGGTAGATAGTGAATGACCACGTACCAATGAATGACCGCTTTATAATAATATCAATTTTTTAAATATAAATAATACTTCCATGTTTTTAAAAAATTCTATCAGATTCCTTAGTTATTAATATAACCAATTCAATTTATTTGCTATAAAAGAATATTTAATAATATTTGTAAAAAAATAGTTAAGTTACCGCGATAGTCAATTTCTAAAAAATCATGAAATTTTTAGCTATTAACCTCAAAAGATTGTATTTTATAAAGTATCTATTAATTCAAACTTTGAAAAAAAAATGTAATACAAATATTATCCTAGTATATTAGAGTAAAATTTGAGCTTTAAAATACGGCCTTCTTGGTTTGTAAAATTCAAAATATATCAAATAATTTGAAAATTGTTACGGTCATTTACTGGTACTTCAATATAGTGTCTTCTTCCAGTAAATGACCGGGCGGTCATTTACTGGGTCGATAAGAATTTGCAACGACCAGTCAGTGACCGCTGAAAATTCACCTGTGATAGTTAGGTTAGGTAAAAATAAATATAAATTAATAATAAGTGAATGTTGAGTATCGCTTCCTATTTAATTTGTATAAATGCCTAAAATTCAACAAAAAGTCACAAGTAATCGTACCAGAATTAGCCCTTTCAGTAAAAATGAAAGTCAAAAGCAATCTACATCAAAAATACAAAGAGTGCGCCGAAGAAACAGAAAAAAAGAAGAAAGAAATGCAAAAAAAAAGTTAGCTTTGAAGAAAAAACAAGAAAAAGAAAAAAATGTTTTAGAATTAATGTTAAAGCAACGAGCTGAGATATTAGAATTAGAAAGTTATACTGTTACAAAGCGTCCTAAGAAAAGGATTAAATAAGAAGTATTAAATTATATTACTAACGATAAAGAAATGTAATATCAATTCATAAAATTTATTAATTAAAAACATTTAATATATAGATTAAGAATAATGAATTAAATTCATTTGATGTATTGGCGTTGAATTCTACTTGTAATTTCGAATGATGTTAAATTATATTTATATAACTTTATAAATGTGTTCATTAATGTTTAAGAAAAAAATTAATGAATATAAATTATCAATGTTCTTTCAAGAATAATTTTTCTATAATTATTTACCCTGCATAATCATTCAATAAATAATTACTTTATTTTTCATTTTGCATTTTAAAATAACCACATAACCATAAATAACATTTGCGTCAAAAAGCACTGGTCATTCACTGGGTAGGCATCGGTCATTCATTAGGTGTCAGTGGTCATTCACTAGGCAAACTAGTAATTATTAAAAGAAAATTCATTTAAAAGTATTCAATAGAAATTTTAACAAATTAATGTATTTCCTCATTAAATTTATGTGTCAAGCAACACATTGATCCATACAACATACTCTTATTCCTTATAATAATTTTAATATAGTGCATTGAACATCGCAAACATATAAACCGGTCATTCACTGGCCAATCTACCCTACTGCGTTGGTACAACACCGGTTTCCAACGTTCTACCAAATACTGGTAACCAACATAGTTTCAACATTGGCTGTCAACATTTCTAAAACACTGGTTATATACTTTTATTATTAAATCCATGTTTTACGGGTAAAGACGTACATTAAAGAAGACTATTAGTGTCGAATCAACTGTGTACAAATACTGGTATGTTACAGCGTTAATTATTTAGTAATCAACAGTCGATCTCCTACGCTGGACCAACATTTAACCGATCGTCATAGTTGGCAGAGTGTCATGATTTCTGCTTGGGACTGGGACTCCAAGTTTTCCCGCATTTTGACAACGACCCATATATTTTTTATCTAATTTTTTATCGTTTGTGAGAAAGGACTAGTGACTGATCGAGAAATTATGGGGCCCTGATTCAAGTTAAACTTTTCTTATGCTCTTTTTCTGCTACATAGGTTGTTCCATAATTTTGGTCGCACGGTCCTGCTAGAAAAGGAAGATACGGAAATGGTGTTAAGGCAACTCTTACAAGACGTGACTTTCGTGCGATAATTTATTACAACTTTGCACGTGGTTTAAGTAAAGAAGAGCGTTTTAAAGAAATGTCGGAAGTGTTTGGTGAAAATTGTCCTTCCGTCAGAACTGTAAAACGCTGGTATTTACAATTCCAGCTAATAGAAGAATCACGTATAAACAATTAGAGGAACTTCTGCACATTCCAAAATCAACTTTACAACGGATTGTTTAGGAGCAGTTATCTGTGAGAAAGCTGTGCACATTGTGGGTAACCCATGTTACCTGGATTTGCTGCGGAGGTGAATTTTATTGTGAGGGGTGATAAAACTTGGTTGTACTACTTCGATATTCCTACGAAATCTCAAAGCAAAGTTTGGGCCTTTGAAGACGAGGAGGTGCCAGTGCAAGTTCGAAAATCGATATCTATCTGTAAGCGAATGGTCGCTGTGTTTTTTACTAAAGGTGGAATTCTGACAAATTTGTCGCTAAAGAAATCCAAAACAGTCACTGCTAAGTGGTACACAGAAACCTGCTTGCCTCAACTATTCGAAAACTTGGTTTCTCATGCGCTTTTAAATTCTTGGTTCCTCTACCATGGCAATGCACCTGCACATCGAGCGTTCGCGACGCAGGAGTTTTTGGAGAGAATGGAAGTTCAACTATTGGAACACCCTGCATATAGTCCAGACTTAGCACCGTGCGACTTTGGTTTGTTCCCCTTGTCAAACCAATGATGAAAGGTCAGCGTTTTACGTCCGATGAGGAGTTGATAGCCGCCTTTTAGGAAGAATGTGACTTGATACCGAAACAAATGTGGAAGGGGTGGTTTTATAAGTCGTTTCATCATATGAAAAAGTGTATTAACTGTGACGGATAATACTTCGAAAGTCTTTGAAAATTAAACATGTACGACAAAAAAAAATCAGTATATTTTTTTCTCTATGCAACAAAGGAAAATCTTAAACGCTTGGTAGTTATTTAGAGTCGCGAAAAAGAAGATATTATTTTATAAAATAAATGACTTACCTTAAAAGGACAGCCTTGGTGATCTGTCACTGCAGATTCCGGTGATTTGATTTTGATGAGTTGTGGGCGTCTTTGTCTGTGATTCGCGGTCACAATAGAAACTTGTAACTTTTTTTTGATCGGGCTTTGTAATGATGATGCGACTTTTTGCTGGAGACATTTAGATTCAATCGTTATTGTCTATTTCAAGCTTCCTTGTAGGACTGACTCTAATTTGTCTATTATGAAGAGACCTATTTGATTTGATTCTGAATTGATCTTTGATTATGAATCTAATGCTAATACACTTAAAACAAAGTTTTTTATGCTCAAACACAATTTTTCTAAATTAAACAAATTTTTAATTGCGGTGGGAGCAAACAAAAAATTCTTTGTTGTAAAAAATTTCTTATTTGACTTTCTTTTTTTTAATTAAACGAATCTTAAGTGTGGTGAAAAAAGTCACTCTTCTTCAATCAAAATAATATATACTTATTTAGAACAGGAATTATATCGACCCTCAATAACAATATTTGTAATAATAATGTTTGTTCATTTCTTTGGCATAGGGTCAGTTTCTTCTTATTTTCTTTGATTAAAATTATTATTACATTTAAAAATGCGCAAAAAGAAAGAAAGGCAAACGTTTCGGCCACATATGGGGGCCCTCTTCAGTGCCATAAATTCAAAGATTAATTCAAAATTTATGTAAAGAATTACAATATAGAAGATAATGAAAAAAGAATTATAATAAAAATTAAAAACTTATCACATAGCTTGCAATTCAAAATGAAGTAGTCCAGTATGCAGCATCACGAATTGAAAAATTACGTGAAGTTCACTATGAATAAAAAACCGGATAAATTAAAAAACATAACAAATTTTCCACACGAACCGACCGGAATTTTTTTCAAAAAATGTTTATTATTAATGAATGATGCCAAATTGGTTCACAATGGCAAAACGCGAACAAGTTTTACATTAATGAAAACTTCTCGTGAAGACTTTAAAACCGGCGTCTCTCACAGAATGATCTGAACTGTTTTAAAAACCGACTCGGGACATGTGGCTTTGCTGACCGAAAATTTTTCTCCTATAAGCAATCCTGAGAGGTTCTTTTCCTCCTTGAAGAAGACTATTGTCCTGTACTTAGTTAAGAAATTCGAGACGTTTATGATGATTTTCACGAGTGGACGAAGGCGTTTATTTTTCAAGAAAACGATTTTGTATATAGGCTTCACGGACAATCCATTTTACACTGAATTTGCAAGCAAGACGTTACATAAAGATAAAATATTATAATATCCATATATGTAATTTTACTCCATATTTAAAAAAAAAATTGAAAGTTGTTTATTTTCACATTCAGATTTATTCTGAGATGTTTTGGAAAAATGATAATAAATTTATCTTTAAAAATTAATAAAAATGCAACTTGAATATTCGTGATATTAATTATCACATTTGAATTTATTATTAAATTCAACTAGTTCTGAAAATGGTCAGAACTGTTAGATATTCTAACTTTATAGTTTTGCCTTTCTTTCTTTTTGCGCATTTTTATATGTAATAATAATTTTAATCAAAGAAAATAAGAAGAAACTGACCCTATGCCAAAGAAATGAACAAACATTATATGAATTTGGGTCAATATAATAATAGACATGTTACCAAACATGTCAATTTGAAACATATTTGTAATGTTTCACCAAAAAATGTTTATGTTTAATTTTATGTAGATTTTCTCATATTTTTATCCTGTAGACAATACCAAAGTTGTACTCAAATGCGCAATATTCACTAGTTGTTTTTTCATATTCTAGAAATAAAGATCACTGATGAGGACTCCAATCAGAGTCGAAACGTTTGATTAAAACTACTGTTTTTTTCATTTACGGACCCTAAAAGCCAATTATCTAACATTACAAATATATACTTATGTCAAACAAATAATTTTAACATATAATTTGTTCTATTCAAATTCGTTATTTTTTAAAAAATTTCTCTCTTCAAATTTTCATTGTATATTTCTTGATCTTTCTTGTTTTTCAATTGAGGTGTGAACTATAGTAAGTACGTGAAAGGGAATAACCATTGGGTATTATGTAAATATTATTTGTCATTTTCCTGTTATACTCTGAATACAACTGTTCCTTCTGTGATATGTTGATGCACTTGCAGTTTTGAACATTCATTGAACGATGAAAAATATTTTTTTGGAAACTAAATGATTGGTTTCTTTCCCATTTAATTAAAAAGTAGCGCATATATAATAAAAGATTGTATATTTGAAAGGCTCTGAGTATAGACAAAATAATTAATTTTGTTTTGGAAGAAAAAATTTTGTCATCGTTCAATGAACGTTCAAAACTCTAAGTACATATATGTTGTTATAAGATATGACGTGGTTATAGCTACACGCAAAAGTTTTCCTATCTTTGTAAAAGGATTGCATGGGAACTTCTTTTTACGATGTTCCATGTCACAACGAGAGGTAATGAGCTTCCTTCATGCGTTAGTATAGGTATATAAATGAGTTGCAAGTGTGGTTTAGATCTTTTGTGATACATTATAAAAATTTGGATAACTGTAAATCTTGGAACTCAAGAAACTTTTAAAATGTTGGCAATTATAATAGATATTTTAAGTTTTAAAAATAGGGATGCCTGAAATTTCAGTTAGTTACTTTCGCATTTCAAAATTTTTATAATATTTCGTAATTTTTTAAAAATTCGATTAAAATCAGAAAGAATCACTTTTTCTAACTTTCACCAAATTAATTTTTATACGCAAATTTTCGTTTCATGTACCTTATACACTTTATTGAATGATTTTCCACCGACTGTGAGAAAGAAGAAGACGCAGTGCGTCATTCGACATCTATTGGGAATGTAGAGAAGTTATATCTGACTTTTATTGGATGTGATTAAGAAAATTTCTATAGTCGATAATATTATTCAAAATCAAATTCGTTATTCTGAAATGAAACAATTTCAAATAAATCAGTAGCCATTACTATTTGTAACGTTGTAATAAAATTTGTATATGAATTACAAATACAAGTCGAGGTAACGTTACGCCTGAAAAACTCAAAAATTCTTTCATAATTTCGAAACACACAGAAAAAATTTATTCATGAAAAAGTCCTGAACTTCGTTTCTAAGTCTCAGATACGAAAAAAGCTATGAAAAGTTCAAACGTTCTTGAATAAGAATCTGACGAAATATTCTGAGAAGAATTGAGCACATTTTTTAGTCATTTTTCGAGAACTATGCAGCAATATGTCTAGGAAGAATTATTTGAGAATGCCCTTAACTCAGTTAAAATTATAACTGAGACACATTATTCCACTTTCACAAATTATTTTATAAGCTGAAGCATAAAAATCAGGTTTTGAAGAAAACGAAGGTGTCTGGGATCGAACTCGAGTTGGTTAAAGGAACTATTTTCCTACATTTACAATGTCTTTTACTGAGTTTTTTAGTGAAAGTGTGAAAAATTTTATCTTGAATAAAATGAGTCATATAAAGTTCGAATCGGATAGAAATTATAGATTTTTTATTATTGGAATCATATCCAAAAATAGTTAAAAATAAATCCAATTTTTGTTCGATTCTCGCCATAAAAAGTTCATAAATTCCATCCGATTGAAACTTTTCATGGCTTATTCCATTCGAGATAAAATTGCCCACAATTGTACTAAAAATGCTGGATTATCTGCCAAATTTTCCCTTAATAAACTATGGATAATAAAGATTATTTAGAAAATATCAATTTTCTAGTAATTACTAAAAAAATGAGTGACCCATTTTGAAACTTTTAGTTTCGGAATTCTTATCCTATTCCAGACTTAGGTATAAGTTCTAGACTTTTTGATGCACCTAAATTTTTTCCGCATCTACTCTAAAATTGAATTCTAAAGAGGCGGCTGGAATTAAGAATGTTACAATTTTAAAGGGGTTTTGTAAAAAAAATTGAAGGTGTAAGAAGCAGAAGATGAGTGAATTCTCTCTGGACGCCGCCCCTTTCTTCGTTACGCCACCGAACATATAATTATTTGCTATATAGCCTGAGGTTTTGTAAATTTTGGCTTCTCTACCCCCCGTTAGTTTATTGTACGAGTGTGCAAGAAGTGATGTGCATGCAAGATACGTATGAAGATTGATTGACGTTAAAGAAATGCAGGGCTGCCAAGCTGGTAAGCTAAAATGGTGAAGTGGGTGGCGTGGTGGTATGATCGAAAGAGGCCGATGGTTCAGGATGAACAGCATCACTGCATTTAACGTGACACGCGTGTGAGCCGAAGATTGTGATTCTGCTCCGACAATTTGGCATCTTTACCCGTGGGGGCCAAGGCTCTATTTCGGTCTACCGGTCAGCGTGCCAGGAAAAGCGCAATGCACTCACTATAAACTACCACATTCTTGCAATAGCAACCAGCCTTTTGTACGCTTCAGAGCAAAAGTTCCTCATCTTCCTCCACCCAGATTTCTCTAAACGACACAATACAGGCTAATGACCTTCAAAATAAACTTCCTCGACAAGGTCGAAATGAGTTAAATAAATCGTGATGTGTTTAATAATATCGTGACCTAGAAACAAGTTGAATCAACGATCAAATATTCTTAGCATCGAAATCATCTTTTTCATTTTAATTCTGTTCTTTGCTTTTTTGCATTTTTTCAAAATACATTCACTGTTGCAAATTTTCCGAGATACGTTACTCAAGCTTTATACAGTTACAATTTCGTAGAAATAAGATAAATTTGCATTTTAGTGAATTTAAGAGAAAAATGTTCAAATTTCAGTTACAAATTACTCAATTTTCTGATATCTGCACTGTAAAAAATATCGGTAAATTTTCCTACTATGTATTAGGAAATTTGTCCTAAATCCTTAGGAAGTATAAATTTTTCTAGTAAGTGGAAATATTTCATAGATTTGAGGAAAATTGATCGAATTTTCGGACTTATTTCCGAACTATTAGGAAATATATCAAAAAGGTGAAAATATTTCACAAATATTCTAATGTGTGGGAAATTTTTCCCATGAAAAGCGGAAATTATTCCACAGAAACGGAAATTTGTTCTCTTTTTTCGGATCTTTTTCCACTTAAATTATGAAATATATCAATTTTTCCTAATAAACTGGATATTTCTCCAACCCAATAGTAAGAACTATTTCTATGTCGGAAATATTTCCGACTATATCTTTGGAAAAATTTACGACGCATTTGTATTTTAAGCCGTCCGACTATTTTCGGAAAAATCTCCGAAAATTTTTTTACAGTGTGTATCTGGAAATTCTGAAACTTGCAACAGATGTAATCATTTTCAGCCTTATGTTGCTTTATGTTTATACAGTTACATGTTACTGAAAATTCTGTTACAGTTTTGTAATTTTAAGATAAATTTAGAAACATTCTGTGCAGTTTTATAATTTGATGAAAAATTTCGAAAATTACAGTTAATTTTTAGCAAATTTAAGATATGTTTTGTTAAAAGTATTTTGAATTTCATATAATTTTTACTTACATTTGAAACTTAAATTTCATAAATTTCACAACATTTCTAATAGTGTACAGTGAAATGTTCACATATGCCTCTTACTTTAAGTTGCTTCTTCAAGTACAAGGAATATGTGAATATTAACTACCAATTCTTCTACACAGAGATAAATGGGTATCAGGAGAATTTGATTAATTACTGACTGGTGTTATAAAAAAAGTACATCCGATTCTTTTCAAGATTTTTTCCAATATTCTTACACCATTTTTCAGTGGTCAATCCTGTTCTCCTGAATCTTGTTTTTTCCTTGCACTAAAAAATTTTAGATCCCAAAATAATGATCAAATTTTAAAACTAGATATTTTGACAAATAATTGTTGATTTTTTAAACCTGGACTTTGGATATTTGGATATTGGATGCGCCATTCAAAATTACCACAAAAGTTGCATGCTCTAAAAGCGAAATTAGTAATATTGAAAAAATATCTCTCGGGTTAATTTTAGGCTAAGAATTTATCTTTAGAGAGCGAAAGACACTGTTTTCAAAATTATAGTTGAACTTGAGTAGACGTAGAGCAATTTTTTTTAGCCTTCTGAAGCAAATTATATAGAAGTCAAATATTGAACATTTGAATTTCTGATCCTTTTTTGTAGGTTGAGTCTGCGTCGAATATTTTTAGTCGTTTTAGGCACTTCCAACTTAAGGTACTCTATTTTTTCCGCACTTAAAAATTCAGGCTGGCTAGTTTGAAATGCTCGTAAAAAGTGCCGTTCGCTTTACTTTGAAGGTATCACGCACGTGCCACGCGAACTTAGCCTTTAGCATAATAAACTCCGAGCTACGTAAAAATTTTAAAGCTTAAACGTGAGTTTTCGAAACGAGTCGATGCTTGAATAACTGATAGCCAACCTAAATGAATAATTTAACATGATTGCATCAAATGAAGTCCTTTTTTTATCGTCAAGTTTCTCCAAAACAAATTTGTTTTTGTTTGTTCAATTGATTTTCACGAAACGCGAACAAATCAAATAAACCGATACGCCATTTTTCCTGCACAAACACGATTTTTTTCTGTTCTCTTATCGACGAAATAATTATTGTTTATTCATGTTATTTTTCACGGAATGCAATAATTTCTGAAAATTTTGTAACCCTAGAATATAAAAAGAATATTTTTCTTTCTTGATAATTTTTATGCGATAACAATTTTTGCAATAAGATTTTAATTCGATTACTTCGATAAAGTTGCTCAGCATTTTCCTTGAGTTTTGATTCGATTTTTCTTATCTCGTCAAAGGCATCGCTCTGGTACGTTACGATTTCCCATTTTCTTGATTAATACCCTCAGTAGTTCTGCTTTTCCCTCGCAATTTTCTGTTCCCTCTAACCAACGATTGTCACACGTCGCACGACGATAAGTCGAGATGATCATTTACTGTCATTTGGAAGCTGGGAGTCTGAAAATATGATGGAAAAGACAAATGATGTACGTTCGTGTATAAACTTTGACGAGGCGAGAGTCAGTCAAGCAAAAATAAGTGAAATACTACACTCGCTCCCCTTTCTACCTGTTCATCAGACTCGAAAAAGCTCAAGCGGGAATTTAAAACTACTCGCGTGGAAAAATTTTGTCGCATTCGTTAATCAACTTTCCTGATTTAAAAAAAATTCTAATTATCATTCGAAATTTTTTTTTTTTTATTTCAAAGGTAGAACCGAAGGAGAAAATATAAATATTATCTCTCTGACACTCAAATCTGATAGTCTAATCTCCCATTAATTTTGAGCTAATAGCTTTAGTATTTTTTTGGATCTTATAAATCTTCAAAAGTATTTATGTACTTAGAGTTTTGGACGTTTTTTTTTTTTTTTAAACGAAAAAATTTTCTCTATTAAGGTCATGGATTAACTAGATCACGTGACCAAATTCCTGTAAAAGTTCGTGTAATATAACTTTCTGATTTTACAAAATGTTTTCCTGGAAATTTGAAAAATGTAACAAAAAACGATAAAGAACGTTTGTCAACTTCGTTCGAGTAAAAATTTTGCATAGAAACTTACAGTTAACTCTAATTGTCGATAAGTTTTCGAATTTTTTTCTAAACTTTTACAAAAAGAAATTAACATAGATGATATATTGCCTTTTACTATGTTTCCGAAATTTCTAGAAAGATACTTTGTAAATTAAAAAAGTTATTTTACATGGAGGAATAAGTTTATAATTCAATCACGTGGTCCGTTTGATGTATGGCCTTAAAACAACATTAATTATTATGTTTATATTCAGAGGTTTTCGAATATTAAATACGTTAATAAGTATACGCTACTTCTTAACTAAATAGGGAAGAAACCAATCATTTAGTTTCCAAAAAAATATTTTTCATCTTTTAATGAATATTCAAAACTATAGGTACGTAAGTATTTAAGAGGGATATTTTTGTGAACAGTACACCATCCGAATTTACAACCTTTTGCTAAAAGATATTAGTCGGAAAAAATTTAAATGTAGCTAATCTTGTATTTTATAAAATGCAACAATATAATGCAAGAGCTTCATCGTTTCAAATTAGAATGTTTAAAATGATGCCGTAATGTGCAGAGCTTGTGATTGTGCATAAAAGTATAAACTATGGTTATGCATCCGACGGATTATAAATAGGGCGAGTCTCAGGATATAAACTAACTGACTACGGAACTTTATTAAACAAGAAGCTATTAATCACGGGCACTGCTCGGACGATAAATAAATGAACTTTCGCGGATGTATCCTGAGATCAATCCATATCTCTTGGCAACTGTATCACACTCTCTCATCATTTACTCTAATCAAAACCTTATGTAATGTCTCTCTTAATTTGAAATTGGCCTTGGTCGCCAAAAGATAAAAATATAATTAGAATTCTAGAAATACATTTTATTCAAATCAAACATAACGAATCTTATTTTATGTTCATTGTTTATACAAATTCTTTTTTTTTAATCAAAGATGATTTCTTAATTATAAATGAAATATAGTAATAAAAACAATGATTAGTAAATATTCACTGAGACAAAATATTTGATTGAATGAAAGAAAATAATTTGTTTGAAAGACTTTCTTTGATTAAAAAAAAAATGATTTAATTGATTTAAATAAAATTTGTTTGATTCAAACAAAGTATCTTTGAGCTAAATAAAAATGTGTTCGAATTAAACAGATTTCTGCTTTAAATTAAAAAAATTAAATCTTTGACGATATACGAATGCAATAATTTGTTTGTTTTGAAGAAAAGTTTATTTGGTTTTAGCAAATATTTATTTGGCCCAAAGATATTCTGTTTGAATTAAACAAATGTTATTTAATTCAAATAAATATTTTGTTTCAATCAAAAAAAGTCTTTTAAACAAATTATTCTCTTTCATTCAATTAAATTCTTTTTTTGAGTGCTGCATTAAAATTATTAAGAATGTCTGTTAACTTTTTTTCAATAAAAATTTTGCAAAAATTTGTTGTAAAATTTTTACTAAAATGATAGACGTTTTCTTTTATATTCCCCAAATTTTCAGAAAGGTATTTTGCACACAAAAAATATTTCACATGAATGAATCTATAACTCAGTCACGTAGTCCGATCGTTACAAGGCCTTGAGCCTATCTTTGAAATGAGTATCACGTAAATTTAAAAACGTTCAAAAATTAAAAAGATTTAATGCAATTTTTGTGAACAAATATAGAAATTTCTAAATTTTATTATATACAGAGCTAATATAATATATATAATATAATATATAATGTATCTCGAAAGATACAGGCTTGATTCAAACTTTTCATATTCCTAGTTATTTTTCCCTTTTATTTTTCTATATACGGCTACAAACATTTCAAACACGTCAATTTTATTAAAAATTACGAATCTTGAACTTTCGTTATTTATTAAAAAATATAAAGATGAAGAGAAACCATGATAATAATTCCATGACACAAAACCGATTTGATTTATTATCGTGGATATTCATTTTATCGACTTATTTTCTTGCTTTTTATTAAATGGTTTGAAATGTTGTAGGAGCTGATTCTCAATTAAGAAGTCTTTAAAATCGCTCCTTCGCTATTATCGATTTACTGGTGGCGAAAAAATATCTGAATTAAGAAAATAAATCACTATTAACATACATCGGTGTGTGTGTGTGTGTGTGTGTGTGTGTGTGTGAAAAAAAAACATTGTTTACAACTAAAATCACTTTTCGGAATTTAATACCCTGAACATTGATTGAAAAATCTATTTATGACTTTTTTCCTTCGATTTTACTTTAGTTCCATGATTCATATTTTAATGTCTTTGAATCTAAGGGTTTGACGGATTACAAATTGAAAATCAAAAGTCTTCGAATATAAAAGCGATCTATTAAAAACAATTCCATGTTGATAAAAATTATAATTTTTTACACATTCTCATCATAAATGAGAAAGTAATGTACTTACAGTTTTGAACGTTCATTGAACGATGATAAAATTTTCACTTTTTTTTTCTTTCTAATAAAATTAATTATTATGTTTTTATCCAAAGCCTTTCAAGTATAAAATCTGTTATTAAATGTACTCACTTTTTAAATTAGTGGAGAAGAAACCAGTCATTTATTGAAAAAAAAAAAATTTCATCGTTCAATAAACGTTCAAAATTGTAAGTACATGAGAAAGTATGTTTTATCGTAAAAATGTCTTTCGAAATTTTCATTAAATCCTTACGGTTTGAGACCACCTGAGTCAGAAAAAACGGTTTTTACGAAAGTGTCTATTTATCTTTTTAATTTAAAATATTGAAAATCGAAAATACAATTTTGTAACCATAATATGTGAAACACAAAAGGAACATAAGAATGCAAAATTTTTTGTATCAATAGAGTCTACAAATTTTGTCTGACACAGTTTCTGTATGTTTTTCTCGTTTCAATTTCAAAAAATACAAATGAAATTTAAAAATTCTATTTTTTAAACAAAATAAGTGAGATACGAAAAAAATGCTGAAATGGAAAATTATTTGCCTAAATGAAGTCTACAAATTCTCAGCAGGACATTTTCTGACAAGATGTGTATTTTATGTTTTGGCAGTGGCAAAAATTTCGAACTCAACCATCTAATTTGATTTTAAATATTTAAAATAAAAAATTCCATTTTGCAACCAAAATATGTGAGGTACAAAATTTATTAGAAAATTACAGAAATGTATACAGAAAATCGAGCGCGAAGCGCGAGTATCATGAAGAGAATGTATTCCTTAAAACCGATAGAGCCTTAAGTAAATTAAATTTCCTTTTTCATTTGAAATCAAAAACAAATTTAGTAACTTTGAAAAAATGTAATTCACATCTACAATATTATAAAATTGACTTGAGCTTCAGTATCAAATTACAAGAAAAAACCTTAAATATATGCGAAGAATATAAGACCGAGCGCGAAGCGCGCGATCAAAGTGTGCCCGCGAAGCGAGGAAATTATTTTAATTTTAATTTTACTTTAGTTGCATTATTCTTGTCTGATGGCTGTAAGTAAACGCATATCGGATGCATATTAAAATTGTTAGATTATATACCTAGGGAGAAATGCAGGGTTTACTGGTACAATAGGTGGGCATATGTGTGTACCTACCTGCAGGCTCATGCGATAAATTTATCGTAATTTATCGTTTTCTTTCCTTACGTTGAGAGGTACGAGTATGATGAACGCGCACTTGCACACTTACTTAGGTTTATAATAAAAACTCATAACCTCTATTGTACATAATACCTTGTGTCTAAAAATCCCTTTAAAATCTCAATGATTTCAACTAAATTAAACTCATTTCCAGATACTAAATTTCAAAATTTGTCGAGGAAGACGAGGTCAAGTTAAGCTTGATATGTAAATCAAGAGACATAAATTAGATATAAGAAAACTACTTTGAGAATGAAACGGGAAACAGAGATATCGCATTACGATATAACATAACTTTCAAATGAAGAGTAAGAACTGAAAAAGCAAAGAACTATGAAGGACGTAAAAAATATTCGTGAACATAAAAAGAATTTATGACACTTGAGCTTTAAAGAAAAGAAATATAACTTCTTCTTTGGATTATTTTTGTCCAATAATTTTGAAATAAAACCCATTAAAGACTAGAATTCATCCATTCAATAACTTTTTTAATCAACATTTAATCTATAAAAGGATATTCATTTTTTATTAGAATTTTATCATTGGTACTTTTAATTTTCTAGTATCAGTTGGACAAGCAATTATAAAAATATGACATTCATTCACGAGTTATCTTCCTCACTCTAATAGAGATAAGTTATCTTCTTTAATCGAAATAAAACTTAAGCGAAGGTCGCTAAAATTAATTGTTCCCCCTATAGGAGAAATTATTAGCGTTTATTGCAGTTATTAATTCTCACTGTAAAATCATAATCGTGGGATCAAGTCGTAAATCAATTATTGCATTGTTTTAAGACAGGTATCTAGTAAGTTTATCGCACCCTGGGAAATAATTTCTGTGAACACTCAGATCTTCCTTGGGAATTAAATACTCAATTGCTTTTGTTCTTATATACTAAATTGATTTAAATCTCTTTCTGGAAATTCAACTGAAAAGAATGTATGTCTTGGGAGGTAATTTTCTGAAGTTTAACGCTCTAGAAGGATTAATATAATTATCCTGAGCAAGGACAAGGGTAAAAAGACTATAAGAAAATAAAATAGAAAAAACTCTTTTTCGCAACATCGTTGAGAAGAAAAGGAAGAGCGTATAGTATTAAAGAATTTGCTGTTAATTTTCATAGAATTCAGAGAAACTGAAACATTTACGAGGCTTGGAATACCAAAGAGTTTTTTTATCTTTATTTATTCCCGCTTTGTGAAGGTTGATGTATCTCTTGTTCTTTTATAATTATTACACGCTACCTGCAGCATTTATTGCTAATATTTGTTCCGTGAAGGGCTTTGAAATAATAATACTCATTAACGTATGCACACTTTAGCGTGTGCATACGCTTAGTTTTTCTCGCGATTTTAGATTTAACTTTCGAGGCATATTATGGCAAAAGTATATTATGCTTATGCATATTGTACAAGTATACTTGCGAGTTCTTTATCGTCTAGCTGTGAGTCATTCTCTCCTTTGCATTTTTTTTTGCCTCGATCGTACCAAGCACTTCATTCCTCATGATTTATGAGATTGCTCGTTTCATTAATTCTTCTTCCGGGATCGTATAAATAAATGATTGCTTCATTTTTATCAATTCATTTTTGTTCCATCAAATTTCAAAAGAGTTTTTATTTCAAAAGGATCATTTGGTAAGAATGTTGTTCTGTTTAAAAATCATTAATTGTGCCAAGATTTTAGGGTTCAATTCAAACCAATCTCCATTCAGTTTTTCAATCCAAAAACATAATTATATGAAAGCTTATGTTACAGGTTTGTCACATGAGTGAAATTTTCATTAGAAGTGTGGAAAATTTTATCTTGAATGAAATAAGTCATAAGAATGTATTAAATGAAAATTATAGACTTCTTATTGGTGGAATTATATAATCCAAAAGCAGCTAAAAACATCTCAAATTTTCTGTCGATTCTGATTACGGAAAATCTATAAATAATTTTCCATACTTCCGCTAAAAAAGTTAATGAAAAAATTATTTTTAATAGCAAAATTTAAGAAATAGTCAACTTTTAGTTACTTTTCTTTTTATAATCTATCCAATTCTTACTTGAATTTATACTTATTTTGAAATTATATTATTTTAAAAAAATCAAAACTGTGGTTCGGTAACGTAGAGTTTTCCCTTTAATAATGTTAAGTTGATTTTCAATCGATAGCAAAGACCGGAAATATTTCAACCCTTTAGCTATCCTCAGTTTTGCGATTGGAATAAAGTCAGCTACCGTTTTAGAAGTATCTCTTTTTAGTACTGTGTTCCAAAATTAGGATCGTCTTCTACGGATGGTAGATAACGAAGCTTTCTGGGATAACGCTTGATCCGTAGATTTTACGAGTTTTTTTTATGACTAAAAGTCAAAAAAATGCTGAAGGATTAAAGTATATACGAAATAATATTCGTGAGAAAATATAAAATTACTGTGACTCACTAAATTACTTTTGAGCAAAGTTGGGACATATGGGCAAGTTGGAGATTATTTAATTTTATTGTAATAATTTGTGATGCTCCAAATGTTAAAGAATATATCATAGTTTGGCAAACCCTAAAAATATAGAGTAAGGTTTCAAAATGTACGTGACAAATTATTACAATAATATTGAATAATCTTGAGCTTGTCCTTATATCCTAACTTTGCTCAAAAGTTGAGTAAAGTTTCTTGAACTATTTTTCTACGTGTAGAAAAAAATCCTGTAAAGTGAATATCGACTTTGGAATATTATTATTCCAAAGTCGATATTTTTTCCTGAAGTCTATTCACGTAAGTTTTACGCAACAATTAACTTGACTCATGATATCAAAAATAACAATCACACACACTCTATTTTTATAGATTAATATCTTTCGTCAAATGTTCATTTTTTTTTCAGTTGCTTCATGAAGAAAATTATAAACTGAATTCAATTAAAATGAATTTTAATATTTCCTTAACTCGAGTTGGATTATGAAACAAAAATCTTATTTAACAATTTACTTCCTGTTCAGTGTCTTCGTGTACTTATATTTTTGCATGTAATTTTGTTACGACTTCTGCGAAATATATTCATCGTGATGTTTCGGACTTGAATAATAAAAATTCACAATAGTTTATTTTCAATGTTATCGTTCTTTCAGTAAACGAGGATATCTATGCAAGCCCATAAAACCAGTTTTGCTTAAGCCAGTTTCTATAACACAAGTAGTAACAAATCGTTAATAAATTTCACACAATATTTACAATTTCTATTTACTGCACTCAAATTTAATTATAAATAAACTTATTTAACCTGATTTGTAATAGCATTAACAGAGAAAAATACGATCGAGCATAACATATACGAAACGAAGGGCAGAGAACGAGCAAACTTGAAATATAATTTTTCATTTTTATTCAAAAGAGGAATTAATAAACAAAATTTTTAAAATAATTTTTAATCCTATTAAACGAGATTAACTCGATAAACTAGGGTTGGGATCTGTTCTGGTCTAATCTGACCGACTTTGTGACATGCCAAGTTTCACTCCCGTCAGTTTCCAAAGCAACGAATGGAGTTGATCTCACTACCGGTTTTCTTGGTCGAAGCTTAACTTCTTTTTTTAATCTAATTTAAACATTTTTTCCATAAACTTGCCTTATCTTTCTCTTTTTTTCCATTTTTCTGCTTTCTTACTTTTTGTAAATTAAATTTTCCTCATATATTTATTTATTTATCTGGACTGCCAATTGAACCTTCAAACTTTTCTTTTTCTTCATCTGATGCTCTGCTGAATTGTCTCAGATGTTGAAAATCTAGAAATATATATATATATTAACATAGCTGCAGCTGCTGCACTATGGGCAATATGCCAGATTCTATGAATGAAATTTTATAATTTGTGTAACAATTCATTGGAAATCAAGTCGATCGGAAGTCGAGTCAATTTAATTGGGGTTGGAAAGTTTGTGCCTGAATTATTCTCAAGAACTACTATATAAACTGCTTCAAAATATTTATCGTATCAAAAATCAGGTCTCTGAAAAAGAAAGTTTTTCTATAATTTTAAGACTTTAAGTGATTTTATCAGTCGTACCTTATGAAAGAAAAAAAAAATTATTTGTATGAAAAAATTTTAAACTTATGAAAAATTATATTTTTAATAATTTTCTTTGTAATAGAATTTTTACTTATTATCATTTTTTAATAATTTTCTAAAAATTACTGAATTTTCATAAAGCATTGCTTACTTTTTCGAAGAGAATATTCTCAATAATTCTACTGTTTCCAATTTTAAAAATTATTAAAAAAAATTCAAATATAGTTATTTTTAAAAAAATGGTACTTTTTAAAAGTTTCTTAAAACGATTTCAGCTATAGAAAACTTTACTTTTAAATTTTAAAGTGACATGCTTGATAACATGTCTGACCCTATGCCAAAATAACAAGAAATTAACAAAAAATTTACTTTTAAAATTGGAAGCAGTAGAGCCTTGAAAAGTATTTTCCACGTAAAAATAAGACATGATTCATAAAAATTGAATAATATTTAAATAAAACAGGCCCACAAAAAAAAATTGGTCTGAACTTTACACGTGGCTACCCTTATGGATTTTAAGCCGCCGAATCCGAATCCGGTCCCAGAATTTCCCCTAGACCCCAGAATTTTCCCCTAGCCTAGGGAAAAAGTGTTAAATCTTGGAAGTTTCAGGCTCCGTTATCTATGGGAAAGTTAATAAAACAATGTGGTTTATACATATTTCGAGTCGCTAAGTTCGAATCCGACATTAGAATTTTTCTACAGTACCTTAGAACTCCACTAGTCTAGGTGAAAAAGGGTATAACTTAGCAAAAATTGTGGTTTCACGGAGGTTTTATTTTTGCATGGAAAACCTGATATCTTTCCGGATTTTGAGTTGCTGAATTCATATCTGATAATAGAATTTTTTTACAATACATCAGAACTCCACTAGGCTAGGGGAAAACTTAGCAAAACTTGAGTTTTCACGGAGGTTCTATTCTTGCGCGAAAAATATCGGATATGAATGCTGCAACTCAAAATACGGAAAAATATCAGCTATTCGTGCAAAAATAAAACCTCCGTGAAATCTCAAGTTTTGCTAAGTTATACACTTTTTCTCCTAGGCTAGGGGAGTTCTGAGGGACTGTAGAAAAATTCTAACACTTTTTCCCTAGGCCAGGGGAAAATTGTGGCGTCTAGTGGAAATTATTTTTTTTGTGGGCCTGTTTTATTTAAATATTATTCAATTTTTATGAATCATGTCTTATTTTTTCGTGGAAAATACTTTTCAAAACTCTACTGCTTCCAATTTTAAAAGTAAAGTTTTCTATAGCTGAAATCGTTTTAAGAAACTTTTAAAAAGTACATTTTTTTTAAATAACTATATTTGAATTTTTTATACTCATTTTAAAAATTGGAAACAGTAGAATTATTGAGAATATTCTCTTCGAAAAAATAAGCAATGCTTTATGAAAATTCAGTAATTTTTAGAAAATTATTAAAAAATGATAGTAAGTAAAAATTCTATTACAAAGAAAATTATTAAAAATATAATTTTTCATAAGACACGACTGATAATATCATTTCATATCTTTAAACCATAGAAAAACTTTTTTTTCCAGAGAGTCATTCAAAAGTTTGTGTATATCATTTGTGATATACAAGTGAATTCTAAAACCTATTCGATTATTCAGAAATTTTTGTAGTTCGCTTTTATGGACATTTGATAACTTATTTATACTTGACCCCTTTCCTTTCCAATGGAAGGAATCATAAAATTCTACTCAAAGTTGTAAAACGATCTCCCTACATATTAATAGTAGAAGTCCACGAATGTGTATCTTATATATACAATATATATTTCTTTTTATACACATATCGTTTTCTATTTTTAACGACGGTCACTTTATACTTTTATAGCATTTTGTTCTACGAAAGTCCGGCGTCAGCAAATCTCATTCGGTCATAGAAGTCACCTGCTGACTCGTTTTGTGGACTCTGTTTTACAAAAGTGTAACCATGACACGGACTGACGGACATTTCGCGTTACGAATTACGTCACATTTCACGTTTCTATGCTTCTTCTACTGAGAAATCCTCTTTCAGAAAGCAATGCCGATCTCCTTTTCTGCCAATGTTAGGCCATTAATATCCTATTTCGCTTAGCACTACTCGGATCTTTTACATTCATTCAGGCCAATCACCTTCCTGGCTTCTTGTACATAAAGTTTTGTTCATTTTTAAAGACTTTTTCTAGAATGGTTAATTTTTTTCAAAATAATTGATACCCATAACCCTTAAAAGTATTTTAAGGGGATGTGATACTTAGGAAATTATAAAATTTTATTGATTTTCCGTTTCTACATGTCAATGTCCAAAATTCATAAAATTTGGTTTTCAAACTTTGAGAACTGGTAGAGGAGATCAAATCGGAAATAGATAGACTACATTTGGTTTGAAAAATAAAAAAAAAGGTTAACTTTAGCAAAATCTATCAGAAATTTTGTTTCATTATCAAAACACAAGTAGTCTATCTACGTCCGATTTTATTTTCTCTGTCATTTCCCAAATTTTTAAAACAAAATTTTATGAATTTTGGGCGTAACCGTGTAGAAACTGAACCAAATTGTTCACATGAATTTATTACTTTTCTCAACTATCACAAACAATTCTTTAACCTTTTCATCAGATGAGAAGGTACTAAAATTGTGTTAAATTTTAAAAGTTTTATAAAACTCCCTTAATTTTAAAAGAAAGGTTTTCTCAAACCTATCTGTCATTGTCATTGTTGCCTGTAGATACGATAACTTTTAGAAGAATTGCTTGATCGGATTAGGCTTCGGTTAAATTTTGTAAAGTGAAAAAAGAAAGATCAAGTTTAGTAGTCAGCTATATTCGATAAAAATACGAAAAATTACACCCTTTTCAAAACTTCTGAAAACAACCTTATTAAAAAATAACAACGGAACAACTGTATCAAAAAATTCAGAAGTTTTGGATTTTCAAATCTAAATTATTATGATTCAGGGATTACCATAAAATTATTGACGAAAACAGGTTTATATGCTAATAATTTACTACCATAATGTTTATTTTTATTCGTAGATTAAAGAATTATACAAGGCACAATATGTATTGTACCCAGTAAATTTTAGGAGTGAATTTTAAAATTTTAATTTTACCAACATCTCAATATTTCAAATGATTATAATGTCATTAAATAGATTGTGAAGTTTAATATGATTCCTAAATGTTAATAGAAGCAAAAATAAATGACATTTCTTATTGACCATAACATTCTGAGATGAAATTATTTATATTTTCAAGTATTTCTATTAAGTTTAGCCTTATCTTATACTTATATGGTTAAAATCTGAATAATATATTAATAAAAATGGCAGAACTGAATGGGTCCTGCCGGAAATATGTTATAAAACTTGGAACCTTTGAATTATTTACTACGAAAATTATAAATTCGAAACATAATTCTAAGCATAAAAGCTTTGTAGTCTTCGATTTTCGTATGAAATGAATAGCCTTAATTCAAAGTAGATGACCCAGTAATCTTCATTTTACTCTTGAAGTCTCAAGAAGCACCTGGAAACAATCTTAAATCAATTATTTTGCAATAAATAATAATACAACTTAGCAACCATGGATTATTTAAAATAGTCAAAAGTCAATAATAATTAATTTTTCTAAATAATTTCAGTCGATTATGTCGATCATTAGAAGAGTGTACTCTACTATATCGACCTTCACTCTAAAAACAAGTGTGTTAGTTTTACACGTGAAACACGATAGTAACTTTTTAGGCATTTGAAATGTGTATTTTTAACACACATTTTGGGTACAAAACGTTAAAGTGTTTGAAAATTAAACGTTACGTTTGTAATGTGTATTAAAAATACACACTTCAAATGCCTAAAAAGTTACTATCGTATTTCACGTGTAGAAGTAACACACTTGTTTTTAGAGTGTTATCAACCTGTGACTGAAAATTAACGTAATTTATGACTAGATGAAATTTTTCAATATAAATTGGAAAAATTTTCTGTGAAAAAGGAACGCTTCCACTGAATCTATGTATCCGTAGCCGCATGAGGCGTAAATAGATTCTGTGAGAAAAGTTGTGTAGATGATAGAGCATTCGACCGGCAATCGAAAGGTCCTGGGCTCGATACCAAGCGGAGTGGAAGCATTCCTTTTTTTCATATAAAATTTTTCCAATTTTTTTCAATAATAATTGTTCCAAAAGTAAGATTATTGAAGTTCCGATTACTGAAACTAAACTGACTATTACTGTGACATTTATCTTATATCTCTTGAAATCTTGAAACTCGTTTTACATATTTCTCATAAAATCATAGTTTCCTTAACCTTTTAGCTGCGGGGAAATTTCAGTACAAATCGACCTCTTATAAAATGCAAAATTTATACATAAAATCACTGGATATCTCAGGTAGAGTCCCCGATCTGACTGCTGGTCGATATATCGACCAGCCCCACAGGCAACGTAAAGTGCAATGTAAAAAATTTGTCTCATTTGTCATGAAGGTTTGAGAGGGTATTTCTATGTAACTTCACGCGCTGAATACGTAAGAAATAGTGAAAAAAATTCCCGCAGACACCCTTGACCTTAAAATGCTCTATTTCAAGGTCAAAGATACTTTGAGGATTTTTTTTCACTGTTTTTCCCATTTTTGGAACATCAATGACCCTAGAAAGCTGAAATCCTTGCTTCTACTAGAAATGAAATTTGACCTTAAAATACCGATTTTCAAGGTCAACAATGTTTCGAGGAATTTTAAATCTATTTTTTACGTGTTCAAAACATCAAATTTTGCCTAAAAACATTAAATATTTTGTGCCTCTTGAGTGGTCGATATATTGACCACCCCCGCAGCTAAAAGGTTAATTTACACATTTTTTGGTTTTCAACTTTTTCACGAACTTTAAACTATTGGAAAGTTGTAAAAGTTATAAATTATCCAATTCATCAAAATAATAATAGATTATTATTGAAAATTGGTACATAATAAATTATAGATCTACATTCGAAAAATAAAAGTTGCAGTCCTCAGAATAAACAAAGTTCACAAAACGCCATTACTTTTGCACCAACCAACCCCTGACCTATGAATTAGAAAATGTAGGCCAGGTTCGCCTGATGTACCAATACATACTATGTTCTATGATTACTGTAATAATACGACAGTGTATTATAACGGTTGGCAGAGTCGTGAACGTTTCTAGTACGAGTAGAGTTTGACTCACTTGATCATATGGCGAGGCAGCAGAGATCATTACTGGTCGACTTTGAAGAAATTACTTTCTTCTTGTGCAAGTTTCTTTTCCACTCGATCTTGCCCTTCCTCAACTATATTCTATTATCCATCCCATGAAAAAACTTACGGCAATTTGTTGAACATAGTTATTCATTTGAGACGCACTTGGCCCTATTATATCCTGAATAAAATTTCACTCCAATTTCCACGCTTGATCTAGCGATATCTCTCCACTTTTCAACAATTTAAACTAACGTATTTTCGTTTTTTTAAAGGTATTTTTCATCTTCTGTAAAATCACTGCAAATTTAAATGATTCTCACAAACTATTATTTTACTTCAATAAAAAGTATTTTTTTGTGTTTTAAAAATTTGGATTCTTCCAATTTAAGCAGTTTTGTATGCACCCAGAAAAAAGTTTTATTTAAATTAAAGAAACCGTTTTTACATTCTCATTATAAATGAGAAGGTATTAGTTTTATGTGAAAAATGACTTTCGAAATTTTTATCAAGTCTTGACGGTTTGAGACCCTCTGAGTCAGAAAAAAACGGTTTTTACGAAAATGTCTGTCTGTTTGTAGGTTGTATACTCGATAATTCTCGATACAATTATCAGATTGAATTGAGCTTTGTCATACTTTATGAAAAAGTAAGGACAAGTTCGTTACCCAGCCACATCCAACAAAAATTATCAAAATAGGAGCATTTTTTGTGTTTATGAAAATTCCAATACGGTTTCTGTTTGTTATCATAAATCTCTACTAATTATTCTTATAACATTTTTCGAATAAACTAAAATTAGGAAAGCTACAGTATGTTAAAACTTGAAAAAAGTCAATATCTAAATTCCATTTTTCAGTTAAATTTTACGAAATACGAAAAAATAGTTATGATACAAAATTGTTTACTACATAAAGATCTGCGAATTTGAATTGCAACATTTTGTCATAATATGTATATTTTTCTCTTTAATTTGAAATATTGAAAGTAAAAAATTCAATTTTTTAACAATAATATGTAAAATACGAAAAAACGTAAGTTTGCAAAATTTTTCCTTTCAATAAGGTCTACAAATTTTGTCTGACATAATTTCTGATAAAACTTAGTATAGATATTTCATTTTCATTTAAAAAAATACGATTAAAATTTTAAAAACTCCATTATTTGAAAAAAATATGTGACATACGAAAAAAACGTTGAGATAAAAAATTATTTGCCTAAATGAGGTCTTCAAATCATCAACAGGACATATTTTGACAGGTATATGTTTTGATTTTAAATATTGAAAATTAAAAATTCCATTTTTTAACCAAAATGTGTGAGATACGAAATAAGCGTTGAAATGCAAAATCGTTTACTTAATTAAAGTCCTCGATTGTTTTTCCTCTTTTAGATATTTGGAAGAAACTAGATTTTTTTCAATTATTATTAGACAGTTATAGAAATGTATTCAGAAGATCGAGCGCGAAGCGCGATTGTCACAATGAGAATGTGTTCCTTGAGGCTGACAGAGCCTTAAGTAAATTGAATTTCCTTTCTCATTAGAAATCAAAAACAAATTGAGCAGCTTTGAGAAAATTTAATTCACATCTACAATATTATAAAAATGATTGGCTTTGGGGTCCATAAATGAAAAAAACAGTTACATTACAAATATTATTATTGAGTGTCAATATAATTCCTGTTTTAAATATTATCTTTTTAACTTAAAAAAATATTTTTTTGATTTAAATATAGTACTGGCAAAAACTTGAGAAATAATTTATTTAATTTTATTACATTGAACGAAGAAAAATTTTTGTTTTCTTTAAATTAAAGAAAATATTTATGTGTATCACATTATGCACGTACTATGCGACTGCTCAGAGGTTAATTTCTTTAGCTCAAAAAAAAAAAATAATAATAATAAAGGAATTTCTTCAAATCAAAGATACTTTTCTTCGGCCGTATAGTAACGCACGAATTTGTTTGATTTGAAGAATGTTTTTTTGAATCAAAGAAACTTTTTCCTGGGTGTGCAAAGTTTTCAGCAAGTAATTCTTCCTCACAACATCAATTCAATTTATTTAATTTTTAGTGCAAAAATTTTGGTGTGACGCCGATTGGGTCCGAACTTGGCAGAGTCCAAACTAAAAGATTTGTTCTGCTACTGTCACCAAATTCTAAATGTTTTTTCCCTTGTTATTAATTTGTAGGCCTAATTCAATATAATATTGCATTTTAATTAACATAAAATATTTGACTGTGAGTTAGAAGTCGTTAAATGTTGAAAAATGAAGAGAAATTGATTAATGCAGTTTAGTTCGCTTGCTTCTGATTTATGAAAATGATTCGATTTGAAGGAACAATAGAAATACAAAAGTTGCAGGAGTGATTTGCCAATTCGATTGAGATGGTACGAGTTGTCGATAGCGTTTGTGTCAGGCGGTCGTTATGCGTAATGTGTTATTACAGCGCATACAGTATGCGTGTTGCAACTGCAATTTCCTGCCAATAACACTCGACTGTGTAGAGCGAGGACAGAAGGAAATAAACGAGAATGTCTTTTCTCTATGTGGAAAAAAAACAGAGTATGAGCCGAAAATGAAGTTCATAAAATGTAGACCAATACTCGTATATCTATACATATGAGTTTAATACAAAATACTATGTTTATCCTCCCACCAGGTATTTTATTGTTTCTCTTCCCACATTTTCGAAACAAAAGCTCCGTTTCCTCTAATAATATTCGTGTATATGTTGCATAAAACCTCGACACTTTTGTGTCTGGATACATCAACTTTTTTAATTTTCAAATTTCTCATTTACCGTTCTCATAAATGATGTTTATTTTCTATCCAATCACATTCATTCGAAGTTTAAAATACCAGAATTAAGGAACGCTGACCTATTGACATATCCCAGGCTTGCTACTTTTTCTGGAAACCTGGAAAGCAGGCAAAAGTCAGGGAAATGTCAGGGATAATTTTAATTTCTAGACAAATATAAAGTTAGTAGAATTTTTTTGCAAGCGAAAATAGTGGCAACCCTGTATTATCAAAAAAAGTAAAGGTTTATAGAAAAAAGAAAAATGAAATTCAAATTGATTGCATTGAAAATAAGAAGGAATAACATTATATTTTTAAAAAAAAATGAGTTTTAGTTAAAATTATTTCTTTCTCAATGGTTAATATTAACATTTCGCATTTTTTCTTAACCTCCGTAGCATTAATCCCAATTTTCATTAAATTTGGATAAACAAGAGCCTATTTTGCCCATTGGAACAGATTATAAAATTTTACTCGTCAAAATTGTGTTTTGCAGATAATTATTTTTATAAATTTTTAAACAAATAATGTTTTTTATAATAGAATTTTTCCTCACTAACGCATCTTACCAATTCTTAAAAAATGATTGGATTTTTATAAATCATAGCTTTTTGGAGAAAATATTCTCTACAACTCTACTGTTTCTAATTTTAAAAGTAAACTTTTCAGTGGCTGAAATCAAACAAAATTCAAACAAAACATATTTTATAAAATAACTATATTTGGATATATTTTTCTTATTTTCGAAATTGCAACAATAGAGTTGTGGAGAATATTTTCCCAGAGAAAATATGCCATGATTCATGAAAATTCAATAGCGTTTTAAAAATTGGTAAGAAGTGATAGTAAGGTTAAATTCTATTACGTAAAATATTATTAAAAGTATCTTCTTTCGTGAATTTTAAATTTTTTCCATAAAAGAATGTTTTTTCTTCCATAAAAGACGACTGATAATATCATTTCAAGTCTTAAAATCATAGAAAAACTTTTTTTTTCCAGAGACCTGATTTTTGACACAATTACTTTAAAAATAATATTATTTCATCAGTTTTGTTGAGTTTTAAATTGCCAAGATTACCATTTATCTTATACCTCTTTATTATTTTATAATGCAATGAAAATGAGAAAGTTAATTGATCGAGAATGGACGTAAACTTTGTTGTATATTTAAAGAGAAAGAAATGAACGTTTTATATAATAGGAAGAATGACTTCAGCTCGCGTGCGCATATCAAGGCTCGACATCGTTTCTCATTGGTTCACAGGCAACGTGCTCGACTCGGCCGACTCGCGCAAGAAAACCTGACCTATCGTAAACGTTCATGGCTCGTTCCGACCTAACGCCAATCTAACGTGTCCCGAATCCTTTCGCTGCCACACGAGCGGAAAACTAACGATGTCTTTAAGATCAACGACCGCCAGAATCTCTACCCAGAATAAAGGCATTCACACATGCACGACTACAATCATTACAGTATATTTTTATCCCAAGTTATGGTTTTTTTAATATTTTTTTTTTTCATCAGAAGCATTTATTAAATGCAAAGGTTATTTTTGAAATTTGTGTTATAGTATAATGTGCAACTAGGAAAAAAGAAATTTGTTTTGCGAGTGTGAAGTCTGATGACCGATAAAAGCGAGGGTAACTACACGAGTAAAATTAATGTTTTTCCGGTGTCGCACACGATTTTTTTTCTACTAGGGGCTCAGAAAATGAATTTGTTTGACATGCACGGGGCAATAAAATCCACTTTATAACCCAATAGTAGAAAAAAAAAATTATGTGTCTCCGGCGCGTAAACTCGTTTTACGCTACAGTTGAGAGTAGCGCAATGTAGTGTATTGCGCTACAGGGGAATGTAATGTAAAAATTTAACTGCGCATGCGCCTATAACCATACAGCGGAGCGTAATCTTATTCTTCTTCTTCTTCGTACAGCGTTGGCACCATACCGCTACTACTACACAAGATTGAGAAAATCAAAATGGCCGGAGGAACTAGTCGCGAAATATCAAGTGCAATGGACGAGAATCATGATGAATACTAGATTAGATTCGAGTGTACACATAAAAATTCGTATACGCACCGAAGTCACATAAAATAGAATATGTGCCAATGCACACAATTCGGGTAATTACGAGACTCGCTTAAAATGCTCGCAGGACTGATCGCGCCTCGGCTTCATGTCGGCTTCGATCTCCTGCGAGCATTGTCGCTCGTCGCGTAATAACCCTCATTATGCGCCTGGGCACATAATATACTATTACATTCTCATAAATGAGATTAAGTTTATATAAAAAATTACTCGAAATTTTCATCAAATCTTTACGTTTTAAGACCCCTTGAGTCGGAAAAAATGGTTTTAACAAAAGTGTCTGTCGACCTGTCTCCAAAACAGGAATTAACAATCGGGCAAACGTTGATCCAACGTTGGATACCAACGTCCGACTGTCGGCGGAAAGTCGAAATGATAACGATGTACTGCGTTGGTACAACACCGGTTTCCAACGTTTTATCAATACTGGCAAGCAACATATTTTCAACCTTGGCTATCAACCATTCTAAAACACTGGTTATATACTTTTATTATTAAATCCATGTTTTACAGTTAATATAATTTTTTAAAGAAGACTATACTCTAAAAACAGACTATTGACTCTGAAACGATTCCCTTCACTATTGAAGGATTTTCTATTCAAAATTGGCACGAGAGGAAATCCTTTAGCAGTTAAACGATTATCGATTCAAATATTTTTACTATCAAAGTATTTCCTTTGGTCTTAAAATGAAATCCTTTCTCGTACAAAAAAAAATAATTTCGAGGATAAAAGAAAACAAATTGTATGATATAACCTATCTAATATAAATATTAGAAATGTACACAAGCCCAACTTTGGCAAAAAAAAAAAAAACGATTCTGTTCATAGACAAAAGAAATATGTTTATTTTCAATGGATGCATTCTGAAAGGAGCGTAACTTCACTATCAATAGACTTTTTTACATTCTCATCATGGATGAGAAGGTATTGGTTTTCTGTGAAAAATGACTTTTGAAATTTTGATCAAATCTTTACGTTTTGAGACCCCCTGAGTCAGAAAAAATGGTTTTTACGAAAGTGTCTGTCTGTCTGTCCGTCTCTAGGTCGTGTGCGGCATAACTCTCGATAGAATTATCAGATTGAATTGAGCTTTGGTACACTTTATCGGAACCGAAAAAGTAAGGACAAGTTCGTTAACTAGCCACATCGAATCAAAATTGAGGGATTGAGCATTAATTTTGTGTTTTTGAAAATAACTTTTTGAAAAAATCAAAAATTCCAATACTGGTTATTGATAGTGCTCATAAATCTCTACAAATTATCTTGACAACATGTTTTGATTAAATCAAAATTAGAAATGTTACAGCATATTCAAATTCAAAAAAGTCAATATCAAAATTCCATTTTCCAGTTAAATTATACGAGATACGAAGAAACGTTATGATACAATATTATTGAATACATAAAGACCTACAAATTTGAATTATAACATTTTTTCATAAGATGCATATTTTTCTTTTTAATTAAAAAAAAAACTATTGAAAATCCAAAATTCAATTTTTTAACAATAATATTGGAAATACCAAAAAAACGTAAGAATACAAAGTTGTTCGTTTCAAAAAGATCTACAAATTTTGTCTGACACAGTTTCTGATAAAAGATATATTTTTCGTTTCAATTCCAAAAAATACGATAAAAATGAAAAAATTCCATTTTTTAGACAAAATATGTGAGATGCAAAAAAAACATTTAGATGGAAAATTGTTTACCTAAATGAGGTCTACAAATTCTGATAAAGAAATTTCGGGACAGGATGTATATTTTATGTTTTGATTTTTAATATTAAAAAAATTCGATTTTGTTCACCAAAATACTATATGTGAGATACGAAATAAGCATTGTTCTGCAAAATCGTTTCCTTAAATAAAGTCTACGATTGTTTTTTTCTTTTTGAGAGATTTGGAAGAAAATAAATTATTTTAATCATGTAATTTATTAAAAAGTTACTGAAATGTATACAGAAAATCGAGCGCGAAGCGCGAGTGTCATGATGAGAATGTATTCCTCAAGGCCGATAGAGCCTTAAGTAAATTGAATTTCCTGTTTCACTTAAATTCAAAAAGAAATAGAGTGACTTTGAGAAAATGTGTAATTCACATCATCTGTAATATAATTATAAAATTGGTTTGAGCTTCAGTAACAAATTATAAGAAATAAACTTAAATGTATGCGAAGAGCAAAAGACCGAGCGCGAAGCGCGACTATCGAATCGCGCGCCCTAGGCGCGCTCAAACTTGCGAGCGAAATGGACCTTGTACATTTAATTAAATTCCATTTTTGAATGCTGAATTAATAAATATAGTTGAAGTTACTGAAATTTATTCAAAGTCAGTTTAATTTACTTCAATTAGCTTTATTTAGTTAACCTTAATTAATTTCAAATTAATTAGTTGAGTTTGAAATTTTTATCACTGTCCCAGCGCAGTCGAAAGCGTCTTTTTTTCCACAGAAAGATTTTCAAATTCTTTAAATATTGAACCTTAATTAATATTAGTAAGGATTCTAATTTAACTTTTTTATTATTTCTATTCAGATATTTTTTAATCCGTACTTTATATGCTGCTCTTATATTTTACTTCTTGAATTTTTTTGTTCCCAATTTAAAACAGTTTGTCTAAATTTTTATATCAATACCGAGCTGAAAAGAGTTTTTAATTCAGTATATCTTCAAATGACTAAGTTCTTTTCAGCCGCCAATCATGAGTTTCGGAACTCATTTTTTTGGCGCAGTTGAAACCTTTTCTTAATTTACAGATCTTGGATATCTCTTTATATTTGACGTTTTTAAATTGAACCTGAATAGGGATCTTTATAATTTTAAAATGTTTAAATTTGACTTAATTTGAAGATTGTTGAGCTCAACTTTGAGCTCCTATAATTTAAATCTGTCTAACTTCGGACAAGTTTTGTTGTCTGACTTGGTAAAAAAAAAAAAGAATAAGCAAACTAGATATGAATTGTTAAGATACATGTGTATAGAGCATCTTCGTATATCAGCATTTAGTCGCGATTGCGAGATCGCGCGGCTGGAATTATTTATGAAACCGGTTTTAGAGCGTGAGTTCAACGGAAACGCGTCTTGCAATAACTGGCACCGTTGCCCCCTTTAATAATCCCCTCCCAATCTTTCTCTTCAACTCTCTAACATTACCTATCTTCCTCGCTTGTCTTTCTTTAAGAAAATGCAAGAGTTCTTTACAAAAAAAAAAGATTACGCCAATTCCCGCCCAGCGAAACAAACTTGACAGTTTAACGACATCTGTTTATCTTTATCGAATCTTCTTTCAGTCACTCACAAACTCACGGAGAGAAAAAAATTCAGAACTAGCACATTAACCTAGGTTGACGTTATTTGAATAAAGAGAGAATTTCAGGTTCTTCAATTTGAATTGAGATTACAGTTTATTTAAAGTAATGGATGATTTCTATCATCGAAGAACGGTAAATTGGACATTTTCAAAAACTTCAGACGATGCAAAGTAATTATAAGTTGTGAAATATCAAAATGCAAATTGAATAGAATAAAATGCGGAACAACTGGGAAAAATTATTGAATGTTCTGCAATTTTATTCTGCAAAATTCTGTAAATTTTCCAGAACTCTGTTTCGTAAATTCCTTTATTCCCAACCATTGAACGGTTCTGTAAAGTTTATTTAAGTATTTTTTCCCGTGTACAATGTTGCAAAAAATAGTATATGATACTTTTTCAGATTCAGAAAAATGAAAATTTTATACAAAATTTTTAGACAAGAGTTCGTACGATAATTTTTTTTTATTTTGTTGAAGTAACGTGGTAAGGATGATTTTTCACGGGGACTCTTAACTATCATAACATTATCATTATATGAGAAGGTCTAGGTTTTATGTTAAAAACTCACTTTTTAAATTTTAATAATTTTACGACGATTTTTGTCTGTCCGTCGTCGTCTGTAAGCACAATAACTTTCAAAAGAGTTATCGGATTGGACTACACTGTGGCACACTTCTTGCGGGCCAAAAAAGAAAGGAGGAGTTCTTTAACCAGCTATTTTTAACCAACGGTTCTGGTTTTATCTATCAAAAACGTTTTCTAAAAAAGAAAAATTCGATTTTCCCATAAACAAATCCACTTTCTGACCCGCTAGTAGAAAAAAAATCGTGTGCAACACGGGAAAAACATTTATTTTACTCGTGTGTGTCCTAGTTGCACAATGTACTGTTGTTTACCAATGAATCATTGAAAAGGAAAATCACCGATTCAATCAGTGAAAATTTGACTGATTCAGATTTATAGAGTGGAAAAATCTTGGG
The DNA here is from genome assembly GCA_030998225.1 of Diplolepis rosae. Classification (NCBI taxonomy): domain Eukaryota; kingdom Metazoa; phylum Arthropoda; class Insecta; order Hymenoptera; family Diplolepididae; genus Diplolepis; species Diplolepis rosae. Next base: position 20,167,186 of record JAPYXD010000701.1, on the reverse strand, counting down.
GGAAACTGATTTTATTAATTTAGTCAGCTGTACTGGTTGATCCATGGTCTTAACTATGGAGCAGCCATCTAGATATTAAAACAGAGTATCTACAGGTATTGAAAAATAGATGTTTGTTCACAATATCTAAGATAATGAACCAAAGAACCCAATATGTTAAACTGGAATATCTAAGATGTTAAACTGAAAACAGCTACATAGAGAAAGTGTTATTGAAAGGTTAGAAAATGTATTTCAAAGATTGAATTTATAAAAATGACATACTTACTGATTTCAGTCCTCAAATACACAAGCCTTCACAAATTACACTAAAAACTTCAAATATACACAAAATTATAAATTCCGTATCAAAACCAAAAACCACACTCAGAAAAAGGATTTGATTGAATCAAAGAAAATTATTTGTTTAAAAGACTTAATTTGATTTAAAGAAATGATTTATTTATAATTGAAATAAAATTTGTTTGATTCAAACATAGTATTTTTAAACCAAATAAATATTTGTTCAAATCGAATAAATCTCTGCCTTAAATCAAACAAATTATATATTTAACTATATATTAATGCATTAATTTCTTTGCTTTAAAGAGAAACTTATTTGATTTAAGGGCATGTGACACTTTTAAAAAGTAACAAGCTCATGTGAACAACATGGTTCAGTTTCTAGGTGTTTATGTCCAAAATACATTGAATTTTGTTTTTAAAATACGGGAAATAGTAGAAAATATGATAACGGATGTGGATAGACAACTTTAAATTTTGATGATAAAAATAAAATTTCGATAAATTTTGTAAAATTCAATTTTTTTTTCCTTTTGAAGCCAAAAATTGTTTATCTACGTCCGTTTTCATTTTCTCTGCCATTTTCCAAATTTTGAAAACAAAGTTTTATGTACCAGGTGTATAAGCTTAAATCCGCTGTTTGCTCAGAAATGGCGGTAGTGAACATATTTAGCTACAATAGAAACGTCATGCTTTTTTTTGTGTGAGTTCGACACCTGTCTACATAAATTTTTCCTTGAGTAATCATGTCTAGTTTTGTGCCAGAAAAGGAGCATTTGCGGGAAGCTCTACTTTTTTGCTTCAATTTGAAGAAATCGGCTGCCGAATCACATCGAATGCTTGTGGAGGCCTATGGTGACAGTGCTTTATCGGATTGATTTATATTTTTAAAAGCCGTTTTCAAAATAAAAATCGGACCACCTCTGTGGCAAGCAGACATTTTACAATTAACGCATGAAATAAATTAAAGTGTCAATAGCGCGGAAACGTATTATCTTAAAGTGTTCTTTTTTTTATACATTTGAAGAGCATAAAGTCGGTTACTTTTCCGCCAAACCTCATCCTGAAAAGTTAAGAATTAACTGAGATATTAATTTGTTTAACAAAAGCTCAATTTCCCGGTTTTTCCGAATTTTCTCCGCTTCTAATTATCCAATCAGATCAAACGACGACTCATATTGTTCGAAATTAAGTTTTATACAACTTTTCAATGAATGTCATCAAGATTAGATAATTACCTTTAATGTTATAAACAAAAAACTAAAAAAAGTGCGATTTTTTGGTCTTAAATGTTAATAACAAATTTATAAATCATATTTCGTTGTCCAAAACGTGACACAATTACTCTATGACCAACCTCTCTTCTGATGGCGCAGTCCGTTTTCTGAAATAAATAATGTCATAAATCATTCATAACAAATTCCCTGTTGCTTGGTCTACAGACCTGGCCCCTTCTGATTACCACCTGTTTTCGTCGATGGGTCACGCGCTCGCTGAACAACACTTCGATTCGTACGAAGACGTCGGAAAATGGCTTGACGAGTGGTTTGCATTGAAAGATAAAGACTTTTTTTGGCGTGGTATACACAAATTGCCCGAGAGATGGGGAAAATGTATAGCAAGCAAAGGAAAATACTTTGAATAAAGTTTATTTTATTTTCTGCAAAAAAAAAGACTTTCTTTTGCCTAAAAAACAGCGGATTTAGGCTTATACACCTGGTATTTTGGACATTAACATGTGTAAACTTAAAATCAATAAAATTTGCTAATTCACACAGTATCACATGCCCTTAAGGCCATGAACCAACCTGGTCACGTGGTTATATTACACAAATTGAAAATGCTGATAAGTTAGGAATCTAGTGACATGATACGGTTGGTCCATGGCCTTAAACAAATATTTATTTGGCCCAAAGATATTTTGTTAGAAGTAAACAAATGTGACTTAATTCAAATAAATCTTTTGTTTGAATGAAAAGAAAGCCTTTCAAACAAATTATTTTCTTTTATCTAATCAAATTTTTTTTCTCAGTGCACGCGACCGGTACAGCTGGGTGAAGCGCAAAAGACAAATTATACTACACTCTTAAAACGGAATATTGACTGTCGAACAATTCCGTTCACTATGAATGGATTTTCTACTCAAAATTGGCATAAGAGGAAATCCTCTAACAGTTGAAGTATTTTCGTTTCAAGTGCTATCATTTTACTGCCAAAGTTTTTCCTTTGGTCTGCAAATAAAATTCTTTGTCATACGAAGGAAGTATAATTTCGATGTTAAAAGAAAAAAAATTCTATGATATAACCTATAAGAAATGTACACAAGCCAAACTTTGACAAATCCCAATATTCAATCGATCATTTTCAATAATATAATAACGACCCGTCTTAGGTTTCAGCTTAAAGAAATTTTAAGATATAACTTTGCTTACATTACAAATTTTCCAATACGTATAAAATTGAAAGTCCATGGTCTATTAAATATATAATGTTGAAAAAGTGTTACAAAATTATTTTTAAACTTTGTTGCATTTTAAATTTCACAATAAATTCTATAGTAAACATTTTACTAATAATTTCGAATCAAAATATTTTTTTGCAAATAAAAAACAACTGTAAGGTAATGGAACCAATACTCGATCACTTCGGTATGAATTCATGTTTATTATGAATTCAAAAGAGCAAAATACTGCAAAAAAATTGTAACATTTAAAAAAAATACTTAACAATATTATAGTGACCAATTATTATTCAAAAATATAACATAGTGTATGAGAAAAATATTTCCCCTACGCGCTCGTTGAATTTCGTGCGTTACAGTCGCCTGCGCCGTCGATCAGTCGATAATCAGGGAAAAGTTGGAAAAATCGCGCGAGAGAAGGCATTACCAGGCCTATGAAGGCTTTTTCTATTATTACAGACAGGTAATTATAATCAAAAATTTGATTAAATATGTAATAAACGCTGATCGTCTTTTGGTATACAAAAAGCGAAGGGGAACCAAAAGTCGATCAGCCTACCGCGATGCTGTGTTCGTTTTTTTTAATTCTTAAAAATGAGTTTTTTAACTTCTGGTCGAAATTTTATAGTGCTCGATTAGTGAAAACTATAAAAGAAGTGATATTTTTCAAAAATTTTCACATAAATGCTTTAATTTTTGTATGTATGTTTTTGAGGTTATGTGATTGTTTTGATGTGCATATATACTTTCACAGTGACCTATATTTTAAATTTAACTATGAGTTACAGTAAATACTACATTAATAAAATAATCATTTGCAGATGGTGAAGATCAGAAAAGAAAAACTTTACTCTCCGTAAAACATCTGATCACAAATGACATGATCGACTATTGGTCCCTTGCTGATCGACTACTGGTTTCGCGGGGTTTTCGGTGATCGATTATTGGTACCCAAAAGTAATGTTTTAAAAACGCCTAATTCATTTACAAAACGACACAAAAAAATTTTCTGCGTCTGGAATTCGATAAAAAAAACCTTTTTCTACAATATATACACAAAAGTTTAATTTATTACTCTAATGCTATACACTTTGAAAGGTCTTTTTCCGTAACCTACATGGATGCTGATCGAGTATTGGTTCCATTACCTTATATTTCATAAAATGAATAAATTGTATAAAAAATTATACATATACGAAACTGTTTTACGGAAAAAAATGTGTAGCTGTCACAAGGATATTTTAGGTATATCTTTGAATTATCATCAGAAGCATCAGAAGCAATGAAAAATAAGGTTATGCGGATCAAAATTGTTTGTTTTGATATACGTACCTTTCAAAATTTCTACGTCGCACTATGGGATTCCTAATAATTTGTAAAAAACCATTATTTGATTTCGTTAATTGATTTTGATAATAAATAAATATATTCTTCGTAGTTGGCACCGTACTGACAAAATATCTGTGAACAGATTAGCACCAGATGATGTACACTCACTAATGCGCAGGCGCACTTCGTCTCCTAGTCTAGAAATGCAATCCTTACATAATTAGAGGATTTCTTTTCAGAGTCAAAAAAAATCGTTCATTGCTAAAAATATTTTCTTTTTGAATCTCACAGATGAGTTTTGTGACAGGAAAAAGATTCTGTTGGTAGGCAAAAGGAATATGCTTAATTTCAATGGATGCATTCTGAAATGAACGTAATTTCACTATCGATAGACTTTTTTTTAGAGTGTATATGAAATTCAAAGACTCTCAACACGTGACTTTTTCTCACGCACTTGCACGCTACTATTTCTAACATCTTAGATATTGAGGTTTAATATGTAAGATTGTAGATTTTGGATATAAACTGTTATTGGTCACTATATATCGTATAATAAAGGAAATATATTAATATTATGTAGTAGAATATAGATTATATGGGGTAATATCGAAAATTTCAGTATCTATTTTTTAATATCCATTTTTCTCAGTGCAGGTAAATATGACTATTTGCCGCTAAAATTATAATATTTCCAACTTATATTACTAAACTTTTAGTATCTTGTTTCTCTTTTCAGATATTTTGAAAAAAAATAATTATTCTAATTGTATAATTGATTAGAAAGTTACAGAAATGTATAGAGAAAATCGAGAGCGAGAATTGCGATGGGAATGTATTCTTTAAGGCCAATAGAGCCTTAAGTAAATGGATTTTTATTTATTTGAAATCAAAAACAAATTTAGTAATTTTTATGTGAAGGACATAATCAGTGATCACAACTACCAAATCGTGCGCCCTAGTTTTTAAATGCAAGTGTGGCTCTAATGGATATAAAACAAGAATTGAGCGCGAAGCGCGAGCATTACAATAAGAATGTGTTCCTTAAGGACGATAAAGCCTTAAGTAAATAGAATTTCTTTTTCCATTTGTAATCAAAAACAAATTTAGTAATTTGTATATGCACATTCCCAAAGTAAAATTTCAAACAATACGTTGCTGGTAAGAAATAAAAAGAAAAAAGAACCTTCTTTCAATACCTTCAGTGAAGCATTTTCAAATATTTCCAAATTTTAAATGAAATTTGGTCATGAAATTGGATCTGTTTGAAGGAGCAGCTTTCTGAGTCAATCTAATGTATCGCGATCGTGGAAATTCGAAAGATTTGCACGAACGTTAGATTTGAAATTTCCTCCACGTTTGTCAGACTTGTCACGTGTAAGACTAGTACGCGGCACGCATGGCGTGCAAAACGCAAGAGAGATCGTGAATATGTCACCTGCCACCTAAAGGTACTTCTAGAATGTGACCTAAGAGTGACGATGTACGTACGCGGCTTTATACGATAGAGTGTCGCAAACAGTTGTCCAGCGTTTAGATTATATTGAAACGCTAGAACATAAAACGACAAAGAGCTGGCAACATCATTTCCGTCATGTTTGTGGCGCAATGTTACATACTTACGTTGATACTTCAAAAAGAGAGTCAAACATAACTTGGCACATTGCTGTAAACGAAGAGCGTATTGCCAACTTTTTCTGGAAAACAGGAAATTCAATTTTATACGGAAAATTCAGGGAAATGTTAAAGAGTAATTTTACATTAGGGAAAAATATGAAGTTAGTAAAATTATATTAGTTACGCTTTTTACTGTTTATTAAAACATAAATTATTGCTATATGCACTGCCAAAATGAGATTAAATTGGTTTAACCTTTTCACTCATTTCAAATGAAGAGTTTTAAAAAATGTTTATTGTTCTAAATTGTAAAGTTTGATATTTTTATTATGATAATTATTATATTATAATTTTCTTTCTCAATAAAATTAAATGTATTTTATAAATGTTGCAAATTGTATTAACAATTTATTTATGTAGAATATTCTGAAATAATGAAAATTCTAGACCTAAAAAACCTAGAAAAGTCAGGGATTTTTGGAATGCAAAAATAGTGGCAACCCTGAATTTTCAAACTACTACAAAAATTTCACTAAAAAGAAGTTAACTGTCGTGCTTCAATGTCTTCTGTTATAATTACAAAATTTTGAGAAATATGTTTTGTAAATTAAAAAAGTTTTTTTACATGAAGGAATTAAATGTATAATTTAGTCACGTGATCCAATTCATCAATGGCCTTAAATTAAAAGTATTTAAATTCGAGCACAAAATCATTAAAATCAAATACATTTTTTTTATTATTCTTCCAATCATTATTCAATGTTAATATTTATTCAACCTTAGTGTAAGGTCGAATTCCTGAATCGCTAAAGACAACAATTGATGATAGGCGCGTACTGCATACAAAAGAAAAGGATAAGGAGAGATAAGGCTGCAAATATTTGTAGATTAGCTACACTCGATATAGAAGGAAAGACTCTTAGCTTTTATGCAACCGAAGTGAACTCGAAGATTTGAGCCGAGAGTTCAAGACCAAATCAAACATACAATTTTATGTTATCTCTCTAAATCTGAATTATTGAAAAGTGAGCCACTAATTCAATAAAGTAAAAATTTCTACTAATTATTAGTCATTTGTCTTTTAATTACTCAAGAAACATTTTATAAATAGTAACAGAATTAGTAGAAAATGACTAATATCTAGTAAAAGGTTTCACTAAAATGAATGAGGGGCTCACTTGTCACTAATTTATAGTTAGAGAGTAAATTATTTTAATTGAAGTTTCTTTTCCTAGTAGATTTTGCCCATTTTATTTTTTACACTCGTATTCATTGTTGGTATTTTTATTGGATTTTTTTAAGCACCTGATTGAAAAAAACGTTGTGCAATTAGAACGCCGATGCTGAAGGTAGCAAGCATACCTTTCCGATTGAGGAGGGCCTCAGATATTGCATCACTATAAGTTTCGTAATAGTTACGTAAGGAAGTGCTTAGTTGGGTTTCATTCAAATACATCTTCTTTTCGGAAACCTTGATAATCGATTTGTGGCATTGAATCAACGCTACCAAAATTGAAATAAAGAACCATAAATCTCAAAATGAATTTAAAAAATGAATTAAGTATTAAGCAACTACGTCAAACGTTTTCTCTTTGGATTTTTATAAAAAATGTAAATTTTCTGCGTTGGTTTTCTTACCCGGGGAAACATAGTCACCTCGCTGTTTTCCAAGTAACTTGAATTATTTATTAGCGACTAGTGAACGGGATAATCACAGGGTAATGGTATATCTAAAAAAACATTTAATTGATCTTGATATGCACTACACATAATCTGATAAAAACTGTATAAATCTTGGAAATTATTACCTGATTTGTTTGATTCAAATAGAAATTTGGATTCTAAGAAAACGATTATCTTTCTCGTTTTCGGTGATTTTTCCATTACCTCGATAGATTTCTTAAAAAGTGAATAGAGTACCAACGAGCCTCATAAATGGGGGAAGGAAAGGGCAGAGGAAAAAAGATAACCGGTATAGAATGAAGCTGTATGATCTTTCTACTGACACTTTCAAAAGCCAATCTCTCGTAAGGTGATCGATATGTTTTTTGTACTCGATTACATTCTTATTACTCCTGGTTCTTTATAATCTAAGAAGAAGCAAAAAACCAGGGAGGGAAAAGTAATTTTAGTAGTTCTGCTTATTGTTCCACGACTCAAACGAGTCAAATAGACTTGAGAGTCATGTCTGTATGCTCTGAAATTGAAATTTTTTTTCGTATTTATTTAATTCTTTAAAATTAAACTATTCCTTAAAACTAATTAAAAGATGACCTGCTTAACATCTAAGATAGCTCAAGTAACGAAACTCCTTACCCAACGGATGATGTGAACCATTTTATTTTTAGGATGCTGACTAAATTTTCATTTTTGAGGGAACTAATAAAGTATTTTTTTCTGATTCCAGGACTACGAGAACGTTATTACGTATGCCCACTTGTCAGATTATCAAATATACAGGATTTCGAACGCAAAAAAAGATTTTAACGCGCCTTTCGAGTGGGGACTTTGCCTCCGACCGTTAAGCAACGCAGAAGCTGAAGATACCGTGGCTAACGAATCGGGGCTGAAAGTGATAACATTTGATACGGAAAGGTCACGTGCCTGCTGGCTTACAACCATGAGACTAGCAAAGGTAAGTCTTTCATTTATTCGAAGTCATCCACTTCCTCTTTTCACCTCTTCTCCTTTCCTCTTTTTGTGTTCAAAAACGTCCACAAGGACAGACTTGCAACTACTTCTTAAAGCTCTTAGATCGTAATTAAAATGTCGTGAATTAATAATCCTCTTGACCACATCGCACCAAAGAGCATCAACTTTTCTCCCGTTTAAAGAGAAACATCAGATAAAGATGCTACATTTTAATAACCTCGCTATGTTTCAGATTCAGATTCGATGCTTTAGCATCATTGGAAATTTATTGTTTATTCATACAAATAACAAACATTAATCAATTATGAATTGACCATTTTGTTCGATGACCTTTTTCCATCTTTCAGTTATCTTCATAATTCCGCTTTCGTAGAAAGTTTGGTTCTTAGAGGCAAAAAAATGAATCAACTCATTTTTGACAGCTTCATTTGAATCGAATGTTTTTCTATTCAAATCGTTTTGAAGTGAACGGAATAAATGATAATCGGATGGTGCAAGGTCAGGACTATACGGTGGATGAGGTATCACTTCCCAGCCTAACTCCAATAATTTTTTGCGATTGACCAAAGATGTATGTGGTTTGGCGTTATATTGATGGAAGATGACGCCTTTACGAGTTGCCAGTTCTGGCCGCTTTTGCTTGATTTCTTTGTGCAGTTTCATTAGCTGGTGACAGTAGACATTCGAATTAATAGTTTGGTTCCTTGGAAGCAGCTCAAAATAAACAATACCTTTGAAATCCTACCAAACACTCAGCATAACCTTCTTTTGATGAATATCGGATTTTGATGTCGATTGTACAGGCTCATCTCGCTTACTTCATGATCTTCTTCGCACGACATTATTGTAAACAACCCATTTTTCATCGCCTGTTATGATTCGCTTTAAAAATGGATCGGTTTCGTTACGTTTTAGTAGTGAATCGCAAATGGCAATTCGTTTGGTGAGCTGAATTTCGTTCAATTTGTGAGGAATCCAAATATCGAGCTTATTAACGTAACCAAGATGTTTTAAATGTCTTTCAACGCATGTATATGATATGTTAAGCTTCTCTGCGATCTCTTATGTCGTACTGTGCCGGTTATTTTCTATCATTGCTTATATTTTGTCGTCGTCAACTTCAGTTAAAGAGCAAACCAATAATGGCACTGGCGTTCTGTTAATTATTTTTCACCATAAGCATCATACAACTTTTTCCGAGCTTGCACTGCGTTTTTATCGTGTGTACAAATAAGCTTCTGCCGTTTTTTAATCAAAAACTGGGCATTTGTTCTTTGTCTTCGATGTCAAATTCACCGTTCTTAAACTTTTGAAACGACTCACGACAACATCTCTCACTTAACGCAGCCTCATCATATGTTTCTACAAGCAATCGATGCGCCTAAGCTGCAGATTTCTTCGAATTGAGAAAGTAAATCAAAAGTTCCTGCAAATCACGTTTATTCGGCTCAAAAATCGACATTTTCGCACACAAAAAAATATATTATACCGATGAAAATTCACTAATATTTCAAGGTTATGTTTTTGACAGATGTCCAACCTTACGACAGTGACGTTTTACATCTGTCAATTCCAACCAAAACTTACTAGTGATGCCAACTTTTATCATTTTAGCAATTGTTTGCCTAAATGAGGTTTACAAATTCTCATTAAGACATTTCGGGACAGGATGTATATTTTATGTTTTGATTTTTAATATTAAAAAAATTCGATTTTGTTCACCAAAATACTATATGTGAGATACGAAATAAGCATTGTTCTGCAAAATCGTTTCCTTAAATTAAAGTCTACGATTGTTTTTTTCTTTTTGAGAGATTTGGAAGGAAATAAATTATTTTAATCATGTAATTTATTAAAAAGTTACTGAAATGTATACAGAAAATCGAGCGCGAGCGTCATGATGAGAATGTGTTCCTTAAGGCTGATAGAGCCTTAAGTAAATTGAATCTCCTGTTTCACTTAAATTCAAAAAGAAATAGAGTGACTTTGAGAAAATGTGTAATTCACATCATCTGTAATATTATTATAAAATTGGTTTGAGCTTCAGTATCAAATTATAAGAAATAAATTTAAATGTATGCGAAGAGCACAAGACCGAGCGCGAAGCGCGACGATCGAATCGCGCGCCCTAGGCGCGCTCAAACTTGCGAGCGATGATAATGTGCCCGCGAAGCGGGCAGATTTTTTCTTCTTCATTTGGGGTCGTTTTTTCGCAATTTCTTCCTTTAAACGCACCTATAACGCCATATAATATTCGCTATTGATGGTTCTTCCTTTCCCAAGGCAATCGATGAATAATATACCGTACGCATCCCAAAATACGGAGGCCAAAACCTTACCAGCTGACATTTGCGTTCTTGGTCGCTTTGGACGGTTTTTTACCATTTGCTGTCCACTCAGCTGACTGCCAATTTGACTCTGGAGTGTATTGATGGATCCATATTTCATCTAGTGTTCTAAAAGTTTTAATTGCTCGGAGAATTTCTCGAGAGCACGAACATATGCTCGAGAATATGCTCGGCCTTTTTGTGCTCTGAGCATTTACTGAGCATTTACGAGCATTTAAAATGTATTCTTTAAGTCACGTTCTGTTATGTCCCCAAACGTTCTCAATCACTCTTTAGCACTTTTCTAGAGAAAATAGTCTGGTTCGATGTATTTTCCTGTTAGGTCTATGGTATTTACTATCGCCAATCGCCATTTTCGTTAATGTATCGTTTGGATGTTGGTACTTTCCAAAAATCATATGGATTTGTCAACAGCGGTGCCATCTATATGTCATCCAACGAACATTTTGAGTGATGTGTTATATCGAAAATTATAATTTTCTGTTCTCCCAGTTATGACTTTCATCGAATTTCTGTTTCTTTAAACCCTTCGTATCCACGAATTGAAACACCGATAAAATGGCTCACTAAAATATTTCCATTTTTAAGGGGATGTGATACTTGAGAAAAGTAGTAAATTAACATGAACGACTTGGTTCAGTTTCTACATGTTTACGCTCAAAAGATATAAAATGTTGTTTTCAAAATTTAGGAAATGATAGAGAAGGTAAAATTGGACATGGATAGACTACTTTTGGTTTTGGTAATGAAACAAAAAACTTCGATATATTTTGTTCAAATTGAATTATTTGCATTTTTTAAATCAAAAGTAGTCTATCTATTTCTGTTTTTATATTCTCTACTATTCCCTAATTTTTGGAAACAACATTTTATGAATTTTGGACACAAAATGTAGAAACCTAAAATCAATAGTATTCGCTACTTTGCTAAGTATCACATTTTCTTAAGGCCACGTATGACTTATCCGATCCCAACCTTCCCGACACTTATTTTCGTCCTTCGCATTTCCAAATTAATGGAGATATCTAATCGAAACTCTGAGTAATTTAGTAAAAAACGTTTGTCTGGTCCTAAATTTGTAGAACTATAAAAAAAAAGATTTTCAAATTAATTAGTTGAGTTTGAAATTTTTGTCACTGCCTACATTGCAGTCGTCCTGCAATCGAATGACCTGGGCTCGAATCCCAGCACCGTCGAAAGCGTCTTTTTTTCCACAGAAAGATTTTAAAATTCTTTAATATATATAAAAAATGTTTATAAAAATAAATTTGTTCATAATTACAAATATTTAGGAGCATATAAACGTTCCTGAATGTTTCTTACCTAATAAATTAAAGTTTCAACTCGATATCACAATTAATGTGGAAATATGATGGACGAAAAAAAGTGTCGGTAAGGTAGGGATCAGTTAAGTCACACATAGCCTCAACGCTAACTCATGTTTTTCAGAAAATATGGTATCTCATTTCTTAATAGCTTGGAAGGGATTAAATATATTGCAGAAGTCACATACATCTAACAATAGAAATTTGTCTAGAGGACATTTTTTCTTGGTTGTCCGACGAAATGAGCGAATTGATTTCATGTAGGAATTTATTCTTCTGTTTAATGTATTAAGTCAAACCGTCCTTAGGTGTCAGTTTTGTCTCTAGTGGAAATCCCAGAATAGTCAGCATTGAAAACTTCATCAGCAGAATTGCAATTTCGTCCAGAAACCAGAGTCGTCTATCCTTGCAGAATTGCTGCATTTATTTATTTCCCTTCTAGAGTTGACGAGCCGAAACAATTTTCCACCGCTCTGGACATCGATTATGTAACTTGTCAACGTATCATTTCCACGCCGTGCTTATCTGGCAGAACAATCAACTGCAGTCTCATACTCTAGCGCTAAAATCCTTATAAAAAATCCTCTTATTTAATTCAATTTCTAATTTTCTGATTTACTCAAATTTAAAGAATTTGAAATATTTGTGTAGAAAAAGAGACGCACAAATTTCGAACTTAACCTCCTAATTTGAAATTATTTATGATTTACTTTTTAATTCTCAAATAAAATTTCATAGTCTTTAAACTAGCATATAATTTAGCGTTATCCTCTTGTCTGTATTAATTCTGTCTTTCAAGATCCAATGTCTAGTTCGAGTTATGGCTGTCTTTCTTCAAGTTATATTCTTTATTTCTCTTTTGTCTTATCCTGCCTCGTAATTTTCCTCGCTCTGATCCGCATCTTCTATGTAGACGCTCATTTGCCAGGATGGCGCAAGGTAGTACTTAGCCATTTCTTAGGGTGGGCTTTGCAACTCTTTTATCTATGAACTAAGAAAGAGAAGATGAAGAGCCTTCAAGGCTTCACCTCACCGGCACCAGCTACAATCTGTCTTGTAATTCGTTCGCTCCTTTCGCCTTTTCTATCCACTCGTTACTTCTTCTTCTTCTTCTTCTTCTTCTTCTTCTTGACGTTCAAATTTCATCTCCTTTCACTTTATACGCTCAGAACTCATTGTCTACACACCAGGAAATCTTATTCTATAAAGAAAAGTACATGTACATGTATGTACAGTGGTTTTCTATATACAGACAAAATTTGTTTATTAAAAAGTCCAGAACTTCGTTCCTGAGTCTAACATACGAAACATATGAAAGTTTGGTGGTTTTTCTCGTTCGTCAATGATCACTGTAATCTCTGTAATTAGAATCAGTTTTTGAATGACAATTTTATTTCTAAAAACGAGCTAAGGGGGGATTCGAAACCTGTTACCTACACTTCCGAGCCTACCTTGCTACCTATTACCTATTTTCACTCAACGCTATAAAGCTACCGCCTAAGCTAGCGATGCATTCGTTGCCAATTCATAAAGTTAAGACCATATAACTTTATTAATAGTCATATTTATTGCTGTTTCATTCCATACTATTACCGAAAAAATAAATGAATTATGTAAGATAATAAATACGATCGGTAAATTTTGTAGATTTTAATGAAAAATATTGTAAATTCATCGATCTTATCAGTTTTTTGCAGATTTTATATTTAAATGCTCGAGCTTACGACTCTAGATTTGAGTCCTTTTCAAGGGCTGCAAAAGTAAATTTACAATAAAGATAATAATAATAACAAATTCTTTCTTATATTAAAAAATCTCGAGCATTTAAATAGAATCTACAAAAAACTGATCGGATGGATGAATTTATTCTTCTTTAAAATCTATAAATGAATTTATTATCATTGAATTTATTATTATTGAAATTATTATATATATTATAACATATATGTTACAATTTCTAAAAAAAATTATTTATTCAAAAGAAATCAGAGTTTAAACAAATATTGAGTAATGATAAATATAATTTCAAATTAATTAATTGAGTTTGAAATTTTTGTCACTGCCTACATTGTCGGAGAAATAATTAATTTATATACTTTACATAAATCATAATTTAATAAAGTAGAATATGATTTTCAAATGTTTAGAATGTAACATTCTGAAATTCAGAAAAGCATTATCTGAATTTCGGAAAATTCTGTTCTGTTTTGCTCCAAAAAGGGAATTCCGAAAATTCGGAAGTGACTTTTAAATATGTTGAATAAGTCGTTCCGAAAATCAGAAAATCACTTTCGGAATATACGAAAGATGTATTCTAGTCGCATCCGAAGACGAAATTCCGAAAATAAGAAACCGATTTGCTATTTCAGACATAATTTTCTCAATATCGGAAATTATCAATCACATTGAAAGTTAAAAACGGACATTCTTTTTCAGAATTTCCGAAAGTGTCGTTCGGATTTTAAGAAAATATTTTCTCTTTCTTTTAACTTTCGCCCAAATCAGAAAGCTTTTTTCCGTTATTCTGAAAATATTTTCCTTATTTATGAATGAAATTTTAAGCAGCCCAAAATTCAGCAAATGCGTTCCGATTTAAAGAATGCTCTTTTTAGTGTGTACTTTTGGTTTTGATAATGAAAACAATTTTTCTAATATATTATGCTAAAATTGAACTTTTTTAAATTTCGAAACCAAAAGTAGGCTATCTACGTCCCCTTTTATCTTTTCTACTATTTCCCAAATTTTGAAAAGAAAATTTTATGTACTTTAGAATCACATGGCCTTAAATTTTATATCAAATTACTTGTCATTTTTCATATCATCTAATCCATGCTATGCAGGTCTGTATCAGATGATTTATGATCTGAAAAATAAAACTAAAACTCTGTGGAATAATTTTAATTTCTCAAACCCTAATTTCTGAACATTCGAGATTTAGGATTTCAAATGTCAAAACATTCAAACTTGGAAGCTCGAATTTGCATGTGAGAATAATTGAGTTGCTTAATTAGTTAAATACCTCTTTGAGGTCTAGAATTGTCTTCAATTAATGTCATCTGCTCACGATGAATACATATCTATGCACTTTGCATTCAAGTCGTTTCAAATGCGTAACCATAACAACGCTCCTAGATTATATTTCATGTCACAATCGAGTTCTACCCCAGCTTAATGCTAGACTCGATACGATACCATCAAGCTCTGCATGACACTCACCAGCCCTGAGGTGACGTAATTCCGGCTCATTCGACATGAGAGCCTGCGGGCTACAGACAAATTGGAGAGTCTTCTGACCTTCCGTGTGTTCTGGCTTGAAACAAAAATCGTTGCAGTGTGCGGCGAATATTTTTAATAATTGTAAAGTGACATGTTTGATAACATGTCTGCTATTATATTGACCCAAAATGCACAGAATTTTTGTAAGGAAATAAAAAGAAACTGAATCAATGCCAAGAAATTGAGAAATTAACAAAAATTTTTAATAATATTTTTTGATTTTGGGCATGCGTGTTCAAATATTTGCAACACCATTAACGTTGAACTTGGAAAAATTGAAATATTTTTAACACGCGATTCAGAGAAAACGCATTTTTCAACAATTGTTCGAACATAATCTCAGATTTTTGAGAAATTTATTCAAATGACAAATTTAAAGAGATAAATGTCACTTTTGTAACTGGGGACGATGTTCAGTTTGTTCATCCTTGTCTGTTCGCCAACCATCTGGGTCGATACGGCAGGTCATATCCTGCTCTACCTTCATTCGTACACGCTCTCCTTCCTTTCTCTCTCGCACTACCTCTTTTTCACCTGTCCTCATGTTACATGCTTGTCTACTAACATTCTTTTTACTTTTACTCTATTCATGTTGAACTATGAACCAACTTGTTAATATCGAATAAATTCAATTCTTTGAATCTCTACATTTTAAATTTCAAGGTCACGTCGGAAAAGACTACACATTAAATCTACATTGTAAAGAATCTATACTCTAGAGTTCAGGGTTGGATAGTATATTTCGTGTTACAAGTAACAAATATATTTGAACTTTTGCTGACAACTATGACATTGTAGTATTTGCTATCAAGGCCATGAATCAACTAGATCATTTAACTCAATTTCTTTAAAAGTTCATGTAAAATAAGTTTTTTATTTTACAAAGTATCTCCCTGGAAACTTCCCTGACGAAAGCATTGGATAGGAATTCATTCCGAGCCAATCAGACTATCGATATATCGATACCCGATAAAGCAGTATATTTTTTTACATTTGAATGTGGCGCCTTTTTAACTTAGGATTTTTTCTAGTAGAGGGACTACCGAGCTTCTTCTCACAAATTGTAAAAGTTTCCACAGTTCAGTAAATAATGAAGTTGCTACATTGCAAGTGTCATATCACTGCGATGCGTTTATGAATGTGTGCATTGTGCAGTTAGGTTAAGTTGCGTTAAATTAGTATTTGAGCGTGTATTGTTGTTGTATCCTATTTATTTTGATTCGCTTATGCGTGTATGTGTATGTATGTTAAGTATGTAACTGTGTTTACAAATACTCTCTCTATGTAGCTCACAAAATCTAATAAGAGCTATTGTAAAATTTACGAATGACTGAATGTCTTTTGTAAACTTAACATTATTTTTTAGCAATTAATGAAACATTTATTGGGTTTACTTCAATGTAATTCGTTCGATGTGTCGATCACGATTTTACTATTTCAGGAAATAAAACTTGCTATT
The DNA here is from genome assembly GCA_030998225.1 of Diplolepis rosae. Lineage (NCBI taxonomy): Eukaryota > Metazoa > Arthropoda > Insecta > Hymenoptera > Diplolepididae > Diplolepis > Diplolepis rosae. The sequence goes on along the minus strand of JAPYXD010000701.1, from coordinate 20,150,440 downwards.
TTTTTAGAAATAAGTACAATTATTTCACCATTTTTTCCAATATTATTAGTAACTCCATAGTATAATATTCAAACTAATAATTTCTAAAAAACTATTTTACAATGAAGAATTTCTCCGTGTTGTAGAGCTCACCTTTATTGCTAAGTTCCAAAAATTTTTATAATTTTCAAAAAGTTCCTAATAGTGCATATATTGACTAAGACTTTACTCATTTACAAGTAACACAATTTTGTTAAAATTTAATCAAAATTTCTTAAGCTTTTGTTACATTTTTGAGAATTTTCTGTTACATGTTGTCGTGAGATAAAATGACATTCAATTTCACTGATAAAAAAAAACGTTTTTTAATTTTACCTAATTGACTATGTGTGTTGGTGAAATTATTGCGTGTAGATTTGTTGTATATGTATAGAGTTTATTGGAACCCTGAAGAGTCAAGTCTATGAAAACTTAAGGGGTTTTATCAACTTTGCATTTTCAAAAAATAACTTTTTTTCATTTCATAAAAAGTTTCCTCAGGGTCCAAAGAATTATGCCCAATAGGTTTTCCGTGGGGGAGGGGCATAGCAAATTAGAGGCTTATCAGAATTATAGTAGGGTTCATCAGGGGGTTGTGAGACGGGTTTTGTTTTCATAGCAAAAATAGTATTAAAGTCGTGTTTTTGCATATCTTTGCTACACCTCATAACATAACTCCTGGCTCAAGGAATTTGAAGAAATTCAATACGGTTGGAAAATTATGGCTTTTTTTCCAAAAGATGTGATTTTTGCAGTTTCAGAAACATCTAGGGGCTTGTGAGACACGTCTTAAAATGGAAGAAAGAAGCACATTTTTATGAAAATTCTTCATTTAAAAAGTAAAAAATAGCAAAATTTGCAGATCATTCTTTATTTGAGTTGAAAAAAGTTAAAAGGAAAAATATTCAAATAAAACATATGTGAACGAATTTGAAAAAAAATTTGAAAATAAGCTCAATCATTCCGATTCGCAATGGATAAGAAGAACATTGAAATCGCATAAAACATTTGAAATATTCACAAAAAATTCATTTGGAAAAAAGAAATACCGTGGTTGACGATGTCAATGCCGAAAAAATCGCTACCGTTAAAATGTCAGTTTAACACGTAGTCTTATGGGATTCCTCATCGAAATCGGCGAAACTCTGGAACAAAGTTACAAGTCCCCATAAATAAAATATATAATAGTACTTTCGATTTCGAGGAATCTATTAGTATTATAAAAACAAAGGGTTAACGACTTCAATCAAGAGAAAATTGCGAGAAAAGTACAGAATATAAAAAACCGCCTTGAGGTGAAGCTAATAAATTTTTACTATCACTTTTTTCAGGGGACATTTCCGTGATTTCTTACCCTTCTACTCAGATGTAACTATAATACATATGATTATTAAAAAAATAAGTAGCAATGTGCATTCATGTAACACGTGCCCCCACGGTGCCCCTCACTTCATACGACACCAAACGCTCAAGCCACCTTAAAAAAAGTTTTTTCAACGAAATTGAAATCACAAACTAGAGAGACACTAAGAATGCGTACTACAGAATAAATGTTAGTTAAAAATGACATGTTGACAAGGAAAACATTTGACGGTAGTTGCAAAATATTTAACTTTTCAAATAAAGTTGCTGTAAAATTGTCTCATAACACCCCGTGTCTCATAGCTCCCCGATGTCCCCTACTTTTTTACGTTATTAAAATCTGAACCGCACTTTTCTTGAATCTGACATTTTCAAATTGTTATAGACACGCCATTTCAACAATTTTTAACCGATTGACACGAATCTTGTTTTGAATATAAGATTATTCAATTACCTAGTGGAATGCCTAAGATTTTTAAGATTGGTTGACAATTTTTTATTTGTTTAACAAAGTAAGGTCGCTTTCTTGGGCGAAAATCGTGTATTACATTCAAATGCTCACCATTTTTGCAAAAATGAATATTTTTTTATAGTCTCGGGTATTTCACTGGGCAATCTTATAAAAATTAGGAAAAAATTCGTCTTTTTGTTCCAGGTGCAAATCTCAATTTTTTAAATTTCTTGCCGCGGACGACCTCCGAAAAAAAATTTTTTTTAGACACGGCAATATTCAGCCGCCATGTTGTATTTCTTCATAAAAATTTTTTTTTATAAAGTTGATATAGTAGTTAATAAATAGTAAAGAATTTTTGAAAATCTTTCCGTGGAAAAAAAGACGCCCCCGACTGCGCTGGGATTCGAGCCCAGGTCTTTCGATTGCCCGTTCAAACTCAACTAATTAATTTGAAATTAGTTAATAAACTCTACAAATTTTATTTGCTTTAAGTTTTGTTATCTGCTTGAAAATAAATCATAAAAATGACACTATTTTTGGAGGCTCAAAGATGATGAAACCCCTTAAGGGAAGAAGCCAAGAAATTAAAAGCCTTGTCTTAAATTTATTCTCTTGCTTGTGCAACTTTCTGAAATCTTGAAAGACTTAATTTCCACCCCGAAGAGAAGTTTGCAATTCTAGAATGAAGATAGAAAATTTAAATTGTAAAATACAATGGTAGGAGGAATGCTCTAGTATACAGGTATACAGGCAAATGTAACGCAGGAAATTACGAAACTTTGATTCGAAGAAGAGGAGCGTGCCTCTCGCCATTAAATTATCTTCGGTCTAGCCCTATTGTGTGGCCCGCCACATTTCGATTTCGACCGATTTCCGATCCGATAAACGATTCTGTACAATTCTAGTTGCTACGCCAGGTGCAATCTATATTTGGCAAAACTCCCCTTTACTTTAGTGACCTTCATATCTTTTACTTGAACGAGCTTGGGGCTTCTCTGATGAATATTCATCGAGAATTCGTTTCATAATTGATGCACTACCGATTCCATACTTTTCCGGACGATTTATTTCCTCTGAGGGAGTGTAGCGAGGAAAATTATTACTGTGTGGCGAGGGAGAAGCAGAGCAGATACTATAATGATGAAAAATGTTTTACCGCAAAAAATCGTTTTTTAATTTTTATACAAATTTCCTTCTCTTTCATTAGATGTATTGGATTGTCCCAAAAGTAATTGCCGATTTCACATATAGATGTCTTTGATCAACTTTTTGAATGGCTTCCTTCAATGTCATCAATTTTTCCTTCTGGCATTTGTTAGTTGTCACTCTTAGCTTGCTTCACAAACAAATTGCGCGTAATTTCGTTTACAGTTATTAGTTTGGCATCAACTTTAGGGTGGAGTGTAAAAACGAGCATTTTCGTCTTATTTTGCTTTTTAATTTCCGCAAAGGAAAGAAGGCAGCACAAGATGCTAAAAAGTCACGTGATGTGTATGGTGAGAAAGCCTTAAAAGGTAGATAGTGTCGAAATTGGTTTGATAAATTCCGTTCTGGGGATTTTTCACTCAAAAATGAGCAACGTTGAGGTGGGCCAAATGAAGTTGATGATCACCAAATCAAAGCCATAATCGAATTGGATCGTCATGTAACTGTGTGAGAGATTGAAGAAATGTTAAAAATACCAAAATCAACAATCGATCGTCATATACAACGTCTTGGATTCGTTGAAAAACTTGATATTTGGATTCCACATGTATTGAACGAAATTCATTTAACAAAACGCATCAACGCTTATGATTTGCATCTTAAACGCAATGAATTCGATCCTTTTTTCAAACGAATTATCACTGGTGATGAAAAATAGATTGTTTAGAATAACGTCGTTCGGAAACGATCATAGCACAAGCGTGATGAACCACAACAAACAACACCGAAAGCTGAATTACATCAAAAAAAGATTATGCTGTCTATTTGGTGAAATTGAAAAGGTGTGTTATTTTTTAAGCTGCTTCCAAGGAACCAAACGATTAATTCGGATGTCTACTGTCGTCAGCTGAACAAATTGAACGCAGCGGTCAAAGAAAAATGGCCAGTATTGGTCAATTGTAAAGGTGTAATTTTTCACCACAACAACGCTACACCAGACACATCTTTAGCCACTCGCCAAAAATTATTAAGGCTTGGTTGGGAAGTGATATTAAATCCACCATATAGTCTTGATCTTGCACCATCAGATTACTATTTATTTCGATCTTTGCAGAACTCCTTGAATGGTAAAACTTTCAATTATGATGAAGCTGTGAAATCGTACATGGTTCAGTTTTTTGCCGATAAAGAGCAGAAGTTCTATGAACGTGGAATCATGAAGTTACTAGAAAGATGGCAAAAGGTCATTGAAAAAAATGAAAAATATATCATTGATTAAAGTTCATTCCTTGTATTTAAAAAAATGTGTTTTATTTGTATGAAAAAATAGGCAATTACTTCTGGGACAACCCAATATGAATAAATTATTAACACTTTCTCTGAAACTTAAGGATTGATTCCAAAATAGAGGAAATCAGGTTCAATCCCGGAAATGATATCCGTTGTTGTCGATAACTTTCACTGTTGGAAAATTTGTACCGGAATTTTCCAATAAACGTAACCGAAGCTTTATACAGTTACACATAACTGAAAATTCTATTACAATTTCGTCATTTTAAAATAAATTTGGGAAAATTCAGTACGATTACGTATAATTTAAAGGAAAATATCGGAAAATTCATTCAATAATTTTTTAATATCTATGATTTTCTGTAAGCCATGCACGTAGAGAAAAGATTGGTAAAATTTACAGAAAGTTCGATAATTATTTTTACAACTCGACTTTTTAGTAGATTTCAAAAGAAGTTCAATTCAATCACCAGATTTTCTGTATGTCTCATCTATCTTTCAGTAAAATCTACTAAACTCGGAGTTTTTCGTATTTTGTAGATTTAACTGGACGTTAAATGAAAAATACAGAAAATCTGTTGATTGAACTGAACTTTTTGTAAAACCTTCTATAAAGGCAAATTGATCGGTAATTATTTTTACAACTCGACTTTTTAGCAGATTTCAAAAGAAGTTCAGTTCAATCAATAGATTTTCCGTAAGTCTCACCTATCTTTCAGTAAAATCTACTCAACTCGAATTTTTTCGTATTTTGTAGATTTTACTGGACGCTAAGTGAAAGATACTGAAAATCTGTTGATTGAACTGAACTTTTTGTAAAACCTTCTATAAAGTCAAATTGTTCGGTAATTATTTTTACAACTCGACTTTTTTGTAAATTTCAAAAGAAGTTCAGTTTAATCAACAGATTTTCTGTATGCTTCACATATCTTTCAGTAAATTCTACTGAAAATTCTACTGAAAATCTGGTGATTGAACTGAACTCATTGTAAAACCTTCTGTAAAGTCAAATTGTATAAATAATTACCGAACTTCCTGTAAATTTTACTAATCTTTTTTCTACGTATCAATGGCTGTTTTTGTCAATTACATCCCTCAAACTGCCTAATAGCCAGTTTTATCGATTCACATTAATTTAGAGGATGACTTGCTTCATGTGGTTACTCAGTTGATATGTTGATCCATTTTTCAACACCCGTCACTATTTTTCCTAAATGTCCTTCTTTTATGCTTGCCAAGCAGCGAAAGGCATGTCTTCATCCGCACAGTTCACACAGTTTAGGTGGAACTCATCTTCTCACCTTATTTTACCTCAACAATTTTACGTAATTGCTCGGAAATGGGTAAGTAACTCCCAATTGTGCTGCAAGGTCTGGTTGCGTTTGCGCCGAGTTTACCTCGAGCAAGTCTTGCAGATCATCAAGTTCACATCTTCGAGATTGCCCAAGTGCGCACGCAGTCTCTGATATGGAAATCACATGATTTTTGAAACATTTCAACAATTGATGGCATGTTTCGTACTGCACAGTATTCTACCCAAGAGGAGAAAAAAATTAATTTGCATCCTTCAGTGATTTTTATGCTTATTGACATTATTAAAGTATAGAGTTGTGAATTTAAGGCCATTTATCAACCGAATCGCGTGACTGATATGTATATACTTAATAATAATATATATATATAACTTTTTTGGTTTGAAAAATATCTTTCTACAAATTTATAAAATACAACAAAAGACAACAAACAATGTCTGACAAGTTAGTTTTCTTGAAAACTTTGCAAAACATTTTACAGTTACTCTAATTGTCCAGAACTATTCCAGTTTTTTTTTCAACATTTTAGTTCTTAATTATCTTTTTTATGTCTCTTAAATTTTTAGAAAGATATTTTGTAAATTAAAAAGTCGATTGCCTTTTTTTTTGTCTATAAAAATTACAAGATAGTTTTTTTAGTTCAAAACTAATCTATTCTTATTACGATATTTGGTTTAGACTCCGAGATAACCCAATATTGTCATCATGTTTTTACTTGATGTTTCTCCCGATGTCCGTTTTTAGTTTCCTGATTCTTTCATTGCTATATTTATTAAAATCCTCTTGCTCTTTGGTCCAGTTAATTTGAATTCTCTTAATTGTTTAATCTCGCTTGTGACAAAAGAACGATCGCAATAGTATTTTAAGATAAAAAGTTGCCCTTGTTCAAAATATCGAGTGACATAAAAGTTTGACCTTTTTTCTTTGTTGCAGTACGGAAAGCAGCTTCGAGAAAACTACCGGGCGTTCAAGAACAAACAATGCGACCAAACAAGTGGAAGTCCCAAGGAACAATATAGCGGTTACAATCTCACCAATGTAAGTATTTTTAATGAGTTTTCTTAATATTAATTGAGAAATTTTACGACAAACAGAAAATAGATCATTTCTGCCAGTACTTTGTTCAAAATGCTTTTAGCATAGTCGTTCACTAGTTCAGTAGTGTCTGTTAGATTTAAGACTTTATTTCATCAAGGTAGTGGCAACATACTGTATTCTTGAATTTTGTTGATGTTTCTGTAAAATTTTTCGATTTTCTGGAAATATAACAGATTTATCATTAAACATTACAGAAACCTGTACCGAATCATATTTTTCAATAAGAATTTCTTTTATTCTGTAAAATTAATAACTGCTTTTGTCAAATTTACCGAATAGTCTGTTAAGCTTTTAGAAAATCAATAAATTTTCGTAAAATTTCTGTAATGTCTACTGAATTCAAATACTTAGGAGTCAAGAGACTTTTTAACTGATAGACTTTTTTAGGTTCCTTTTTTGAAATATATTATACCTGAATATTTAAATTTTCTCAATTCGGATATTTGCAAATTAATTTAAACTCTTTTAATTGCAAAGACTCCCAAGTTTGGAATTTTGCAATTTATTTCAGAGGTTAACAATTTATATTTTAAAGCGTATATTGCCTTTGGAATTTTCTTGGATTCAAATAAATTCCTTTGGATTGACGCAAATTTACGTGAATTTTCCTAAATTAATTTTAATTATCTTAAATTCATTTTCATTTACCTTTAATTAATTCCTAGTTTGTCTCAAATTTAGTTGAATTCACGTCGAATTAAATTGAAATAATTAAAATGATATCATGGATTTAAATTTAATTAACTTGAATTCACTTAATTTATAATTCAAGTGCATGTATATTTAAGTAGTTAACTCTCAAATTTTCTATAATCTTTGAAATGCAACGTTTTTAATATCAAAATTCAAAAGAGGTTTCTAAATCCTTGTCACGAATTTACATACTTATAATTATTAAACATTAAAAGTTGAATATTAACAATTGAAAATCTTAGCAACTTCAACCTTTCAAATTGCAAAGCTCTAGAATTTTGAATTCCTAAGGGGTTTCATTTCCTTTGCATTTTCAAAAAATAATTTTTTTTTTATTTTATAAAAAGATCCCTTAGGGTCCTAAGATTGATGCCCAATAGGTTTCATAGAAAATTATAATACGTTTTTACGTTATTAAAACTTTAAACGCGTTTTTCTCGAAACTGACTTTTTCAAATAGGCAAGAGACGCCATTTCAACAATTTTCGACCGATTGACACGAATCTTATTTTATTTTTTATCTGCTTGAAATTAAATCATAAAAATGACACTTTTTCTGGAGGCTGAAAGGTGATTAAACCCCTTGGTAGTTGTGCCAAAAACTGGTCTCTGTAAGAAAAGATTTCCTGTGATTTTAGGAATTAAAATGATATTATCAGTCGTGTCTTATGAAAGGAAAAACATTTGTTTTTATAGAAAAAATTTGAAACATACGATAAATATTACTTTTAATAATGTTTTTCGTAATAGATTTTTTCCTTTTATCGCTTCTTACAAGTTTTTTTGAAAATGATTGAATTTTCACAAATAATGACTTTATTTGGGGAAAAATATTCTCTACAGCGTTTTCAGCCAGTGAGAACCTTTACTTATAAAATTGGAAACAGTAGAACTGTAGAGAATATTTTCCTCGAAAAAATAAGCTATGATTTATGAAAATTCAATCATTTTTTAAAAATTGATAAGAATGACAGTAAGGTTAAATTCTATTACGTAAAATATTATTAAAAGTATCATCTTTCGTTAATTTTAAATTTTTTTGATAAAAACAAATGTTTTTTCTTTCATAAGACATGACTAGTAAAGTCCTAAAGTCTTAGGAAAACTTTTTTTTTCCGAAAAACCTGTTCTTAGCCATGATTTCAATGAATGAATTCAAATACCCTACAGTGGCTTTCTCTTTTGATTCAACATTTCCATAATTTTGAATTTAAAGCGAGTTTTTTATTGGGTTCGTAATTGGACCGAAACATTTTTTAGTCCAATTACGAACTAATTATTTTTTGAAAAAAGTCATTTTTTGCATCCTATTGATATTTTATCAAGTTTAATTAAACAATAGTATCATACAGCCGAATGAAACCTGGTATTTAAATTCGAATTAACGAAGAGGCGCGAATAATCTTTCTCGAGCAACACATCCGGATAAGTTAGCCGGTCGTTTATATATATATATATATATATATATATATATATATCTTTTTTAAATACAAACCACCACGATTCGTTTCGAGAATTAAGCAGCACTGTATTTATGCTACAGTTAAATGGCGCACCGAATTAATGTACTGGCTCATATATCAGGAAGTTTATGGCCTGTTGCAACGACAATAAATTTTCTGCGATCGTTCGATTTATCCGTTGTGTTTTCCGTTTCGCTGAAAAAGAAAGAATTGCGTCGCCGTTTAAAGCAATCACCGTCAAAGTCGCCGAAGAATATTAATGTCGCATCAACTGAATACGAAAACTACAAAATATTAATGATGTAACCAATATCCAAATGCAGTTCATGACTAATGGTTTCTAATTTACATATCAATCAGTTGCAAACTTTTTCGTATTTTCAATCTTTATCCGTCGTTTTACACAATAGTTTTCTCCATTAAAAGAGATTATTATTCAAGAATAACAATTTAGAAGTCATAAGCAATTCCTCGACATTTTCTCCAGTTGCAGATTATTATCGAAACAAGAAATCGGAGAATCATTATGATTGTTGGAGAAATTCTTAAGAGAAAGTTTCAATATTATGCAAACGAAAGAAGCAATGAGGGAGAAAAGAGAGGAAATTCTTTAGAGTTTATAATATCGATTCTGGATAATGTGGCCTTTTTTCAACTGCTGATTTTCAATTCTCGTACCATCGTAAATTCGATACGTCGTTTCAAAGCTACCAGGCTTCCCTAGTCAGAGATAAGATAGTTGACAAGTAAACGAGATATACAGGCAAATGAACGATAAAGACGACAAGACGCCAAGACAGACTCACGCAGTTTCGCAATATAACTAAAGGAAGATAGAGAATTCTCGATCGACTCAAAGTCTCTTTATATTAAGAATACGATGCTCAGTAGAGACTTCGAACGTGACAAATTCACTTTTTCCTATTTTTAATCATGATTACGATATCTTTATCGAACTAACCGAAGCATGTTGTATTTCAACTTATCACCATCTCTAGGTCCTCTGCTCTATACATCTTGCTAATCGATAATTTTAATTGGCTACGAGCTAATAGGATCGTGCAATTTTATTCGATTCCTATTCGACACTTTATTTTATTCTTCACGGCGTATCTGCTTAATTGAGTTTGAATTTTCCTCTTTTTCGTCTTGTGGATAGCAACTTGTTTTCAATCAGATTCAAACTTGAATCATCTAGTTAAAATTTGCCTCGAATTAATCGATGGTCCCAAGCGACTTTGACTTAACTCGCAAACATGTGAACAAACTGTCCTAACTGAAAATCTCCATTCCATTTTTTAAGAAGATAAATTCCTGAGTCATACATATCATTTCCTTTACATTTTTCGATGCCGAATCCAAATCTGGCCACAGAATTTCTCTAGCACGTCAGGGTGTCGAAACATCCTAACCTCAAAGTACCAAAAAGACGGTTTTCGCTGATATTTGAGGTTATGTGTTAATTGACTTTTTCAAGTTTTAACATACTGTAACTTTTCTGATTTTAGTTCAATCGAAAAATGTTATGAGGATAATTAGTAGAGATTTATGAGAACTATCAGAAACCTGTATTGGAATTTTGGATCATTTGAAAAAAAACAAAAATGCTCTTATTTTAACAATTTTGGTCGGATGTAAAGATTTGATAAAAATTTCGAAAGTAATTTTTCACATAAAACCAATACCTTCTCATGAATGAGAAAAAAATCGCTTTTCTTATAACACATAACCTCAAATATTACCGTAAACCGTCTTTTTGGCATTTTGAGATTTAGATATTTTGAAATCCTGATGTGCCAAAGGAATTCTGCCGCCAGATTTGAATTCAGCGCCAAAAATTTTACAATAAATGATATGTTTCATTTAGGTGGCGAAAAATAAGTCCAATTTTGTCGAACTGTGTTATTTAAGGAGGTTCAACCGTGGCTAGGCTGCCCTTGGAAAACTTAATTAATTACTACTTTGAATTAGCTGTAGTTAGATAATTGGGGTTTAATTAAAAAACCTAAGTGGGTGGAGTTTTCTATAAATGTTAAAAGAAGAAAATGAGTCATCAATCCTTAAAATCCGATCATTTTTAAAGATCAAACTAGGAAAAAACTGCATTGAACTTTGACCTACATCAATTTTAACTAAAAAAGGCTTTTTCACATTTTTCTCCGTTAAAGCAGACATTTTCCTCTAATATTATATATTGAACAATAGCATTGACATTTTTTAAAGTGGTAATTAATAAATGATTCAAATTTGAATTTGGAATTGTCAAGGTCAGATAAAATCTTGGATGATACAATACCAGATGTGAATTTAAAGGTCAGCGTTAAATTTTTGCTCGAAACCTGGATACTTGTTGGTGGTGACGGCGCAAGACGTAACAAATCAGCTGTTGTAAAGGTGGTTACTTTCAAGCTCGAGATCCTTGGTAGTAAAGCCTTGACTTTGTGACGCGGCTCCGCGACAAGGTGCATTGATCTTGCCGGTTCAAGAGAAAGAAGAAAAAGCAGAAGGTACGAGCATATGATGAGGAAATTCTAGTCAGAAGATAACGATCTTCGGGGAAATTCGCGGAGATAACGATCTTCACGGAAGTCATTGTACGTACAACCTGGCACGCGATTGGGTACAAAGCATACTGCAGCTTTCTCGGAAACTCGTTCTCATTTCACACGCGCTTTATTTAAGTCAATACTTACAGACAGTAATAACTGGTTGTCACAGTGTTGCTTAAAATTCAACTTCAAGTCGAGCCTATTATCAGCTTGACATGTTCCACCTGCTCTCAATTATGCATATTTTAAACCATTTCTTTTATTTAAGTAATTAAACAACGCAATTATTTTAGTCTCTAGATGTTTTTGATACAATACTTTTACAATTTATTTCTCGTAGTGAATATTGTCCTGTATTTGGCGATGAGGAGGGGAGGGGGACATATAGCCATGGGCCTCTTTTTACTATTAGGAGTTTCTTTGATTTAATGAAATTTCTTGATTGTTTTTTACATTCTCATGATGGATGAGAAGGTATTGGTTTTATGTGAAAAATGACTTTCGAAATTTTCATCAAATCTTTACGTTTTGAGACCCCCTGAGTCAGAAAAAATGGTTTTTACGAAAGTGTCTGTCTGTCTGTCTGTCTGTCTGTAGGTCGTGTGCGGCATAACTCTCGATAGAATTATTAGATTGAATTGAGCTTTAGCACACTTTATCGGAGCCGGAAAAGTAAGGAGAAGTTTGTTAACCAGCCACATCCAATTATAATTGAGGGGTTGAGCACTACTTTCGTGTTTTTGAAAATAACTTTTTGAAAAAATCAAAAATTTCAATACTTGAAAAAAGTCAATATCAAAATTCCATTTTCCAGTTAAATTATACGAGATACGAAAAAACGTTATGATACAATATTATTTTCTACATAAAGACCTACAAATTAGAATTGTAAAATTTTTTCATAAGATGCATATTTTTCTTTTTAATTAAAAAAAAAAAACTATTGAAAATCAAAAATTCAATTTTTAACAATAATATGTGAACTGCGAAAAAAACGTAAGAATACAAATTTGTTCGTTTCAAAAAGATCTACGAATTTTGTCTCACACAGTTTCTGAAAAAACATATATTTTTCGTTTTAATTCCAAAAAATACGATTAAAATTCAAGAATTCAATTTTTTAGGCAAAATATATGAGATACATAAAAAAGGTTTAGATGAAAAATTATTTGCTTAAATGAGGTCTACACATTCTTATTGAGAAATTTCTCGACAGGATGTATATTTTATGTATATTTTATGTTTTGATTTTTAATATTAAAAAAATTCGATTTTTTTCACCAAAATATGTGAGATACGAAATAAGCGTTGTTCTGCAAAATCGTTTCCTTAAATAAAGTCTACGATTGTTTTTCCCTTTTGAGATATTTGGAAGAAAATAAATAAATAAATTTTTTGTAATTGATTTAAGAGAACATATGCCTTTTTTTCTTAATTCGGAACTAATATTGACTTTGAGAAGTATTGATCACTTTTAAATTGAGGTGTACATAGTTTTAATAATACATGCAGATTTCGTATAGATTTCAAAAAGGCGTTTCTGGTCATTTTCAATCATTTATAACACATTAAGTCAACGTACTAAAGACTGGTAAGATTTCTCGAATTAAAACTTGTATTTTATACTTTAAAATGATGTGCATAAATTTTAAATGGCACGTTGTCAAAACGTTCTGTGTAGTAGTGCGCGCCATCAGACGTGGCACGTGATACCTGCACTTGGTGGTTTTGCTAAAAGTTTCCGGGAATAAATAAATGGCTCTATTCATAATTTCTACGTAGCGAATCTCTAATTAATAATACAAATTATGAAGTTTAAAATGTCGAAAATGGTAAACAAGCTACTTAATACGCATTAAACAACTTTTTTATAATCTTTTTTTCGACATTTTGGGTTTTATAGATTTTTTATGTTCTCATCTTAAATGAAAAGGTATTGGTTTTATGTGAAAAATGACTTTTTTCATCTTTGTGTTTTTGAAATTTTTATTTTTTCAAATAAAAAATTACAATATATTGTTTTCTGATAGTGCTAATACATCTCTACTAATCATCCGAATAACATTTTCCGGTTAAACCAAAATTAGGAAAGTTACAGTATGTTAAAACTTGAAAAAAGTCAATATCTAAATTCCATTTTCCAGTTAAATTATACGAAATACGAAAAAATAGTTATGATACAAAATTGTTTGATACATAAGGATCTAGAATTTGAATAGCAACATTTTTTTATACGATGTATATTTTTCTCTTTAATTTAAGAAAATACTATTGAAATTCGAAAATTCAAATTTTTAATTATAATATGTGAAATGATACAAAATTGTTCACTTTAATAAGGCCTACAAATTTTGTTTAACACAGTTTCTGATTAAGTCTATATTTTACGTTCCAATTGCAAAAAATACGATTAAAATTCAGAAATTCCATTTTTTAACCCAAATATGTGAGATACGAAATAAGCGTTGAAATGCAAAATTGTTTACTTAAAGTCTACAATGTTTTTCCTGATTAAGATATTTAAAAGAAAATAAATGATTTTAATCGTGTAAATTATTAGGAAGTTACAGAAATTTATACAGAAAGTCGAGCGTGAATCGCGAGTATCATAATGAGAATGTGTTTCTTAAGTAAATTGAATTTCCGTTTTTATGTTAAATCAAAAACAGATTTAATAACCTCGAGAAAATGTAATCCACATCTACGATATTATAAAATAGACTTGAGCTTCAGTATAAAATTACAAGAAATAAACTTAAAGCTATGCGAAGAATTAAATTTTTTATTTGAGGTTCGTTATGTAAAAATCATGAACGTAGCCATTCATTCATTTCCAGAAACTCTGAGCAAAGCCGACAAGTGGAGGCATTACGTGCCATATGCGTTCATGCACACTACTGCATATAAACATACAGAACATCTCCAACACGCTTCTGTCAATCTTGTGCTGGACAGTGATAAAGCACAATTTTATTATTAAGTTAGTCATATTTTCCTTACTCATTTTGAAAAGATTCAGACTTTAATTTGAGACTATTTTCAATTTTTTATCACTTCGGGTTGGTGTGTTATAAATTTTTGAAAATAGTCAAAAACGCGTGAATCGGGGTTTCAATCTCAATTAGCCCCGAAATTTGACACGATGGGTATTATTTAAGCCCAGATTCGTATTCAGCTGATGCAAATTCATTGAAAAAGCCTTGTCGCATGTAAATGTCAAAATCGATGCAGGCCTCTATATATCGTCGTTCATTGTATTTTATCGTAAAAATGCATTTCCAGCCGATAATTATAAAGAATTAAATTTACTTCCGAAGTAGGTATACTATCGAGCTGTCGGCAAATAATTCTAGACAATAACAAAAAACACTGACGCCATTAGTTTTTAGGGTCTTCCCTTTCCTTGAAAGATTTGTTTCTCAAGAAAAAACCTCCATTTTCCCAAGAACAGTATGAAATAGAGCATTACTTTTTTACATTCTCATCATATGAGAAGGTATTGGTTTTATGTGAAATAGAATTGTCGGATTGAATTGAGCTTTGGTATACTTTATCGGGGCCAAAAAAGTAAGGACGAGTTCGATAACCTGCCACATCCGACAAAAATTGTGAAAACGAGGATTTTTTGTGATTTTGAAAACAACTTTATGAAAAAATTCAAAATTGAATTACTGGTTTCTGATAGTGCTCATAAATCTCTACTAGTTATCCTAATAACATTTTTTGATTAAACTAAAATTGAGAACGTTAAAGAATGTTTATACTTGAAAAAAGTCAATATCTGAATTTTATTTTTCAGTTAAATTATACGAAATACGAAAAATATTCTCTACAACTCTATTCTTTCCGATTTTAAAAATAAGTAAAAAATCTTCAAATATAGTTGTTTTTTTCTAAATTTTTTTTCAGCGATTTCAGTCAGTGAAAACTTTACTGTTATAATTGGAAACAGTAGAGTTGTAAAGAATATTTTTCCCCAAACATTAGTCATGATTTATGAAAATCGAATCATTTTTAAAAATTGGTAAGAAGCGATAGTGAGGAAAAATTCTACTACAAAAATCAGTATTAAAAGTATTATTTTTCATAAATTTCAAATTTTTTTCACAAAAAATAATATTTTTTCTTTTATATACACAACTGATAATATCATTTAAAGTCTTAAAATCATAGAAAAACTTTTTTTCCATAGACTTGATTTTTGACACGACAACTACCGAAAAATAAAAGAATAGAACCTTATTTAAATCCGATCGATCTATGTTTGCTGCTTAAGGTCATGTGATACTTGAGAAAAGTAGCAAGTTTATGTGAACAACTTGATCCAGTTTCTACATGTTTGTGTCTAAAGCACATAAAATTCTGTTTTCAAAATTTGGTGGAGAAGATGAAAACGGACGTAGATAGACTAATTTTGGTTTTGACAATAAAAAAATGTTCTTCATAGACTTTGCTAAAATGGAACTTTATTCTATTTTTTTAGACTAAAAGTTGTCTACCTACACGGAGAAAAATGGAGGGTCAGCCTCAATATCTAGAGGGTCAAGTCGACCAAATATGATGATCGACTATAGGACAGCCTTCTAGATAATCAAACTGGTCATCTGTAGAGGGTCAGAAAAAAATAATCAATTTGATCATCCTTGAGGGTCGAAATGAAAATTAAAAACAAGATATTCAACTTGATCATCCCAGAGGATCGACTTGATTATCTTGATAGTGTGACACAAACATGTATAAACTTATAATCAATAAAATTTACTAATTTTCCAAGTATCAAGTTCATGTGAACAATTTGATCCAGTTTCTATATGTTTGTGTCCAAAATATAGGACCGCAGCGCTTGGGGGGGGGGGGGGGGGGGGTATGCCCAGGGTCCCACATCCGAGGGTTCCCCGCATGGACCCTCTTGAATGCAGTGGGAAACAATGCAAAAAGGAAAAGAAAGGACCACGTGGGTCTTTCATTAAGAATAAAGGGCCCCCAACATTTTTTTTCCCGGTCCACAAAATGTCTAGCTGTGCCTTGGCCAAAATACATCAAATGCTGTTTCCAAAATTTGAGAAATGGTAGAAAATATAGCAATGGTCGTAGATACATTTTGCTAAAATTGACTTTTTTTTTAATTGAATGCACTTTGGACACAAACATGTAGAAACCTAAAATCAATAAAATTTGCTAATTTCCCAAGTATCGCATGCCCTTAATAAAAGAGTTTTTTTTTTTAATTTCCCGAAAATTAACTCCGCTGGACTGATGATCCTCTGGGAATTCACTATAGATTTTGTCACGTGATACGGTTTGAAAGTCAATTCCCAAGATTGTGAACTCGAAAGAATAAGTACCTACGACCTACTGAAGTCGCAATGTCCATATATCCATCGTTATCCACCATCATCCATCCTTTTTCAGTAACGTCATATCAGCTAGGGTGCAGTTAACAGTATGTAGTCTATACAGTAGCAAGGAACGTTAAAGTTTGACGATCGTTGTTACTTTTATAACCGCCAGACGTCGTATTCCTGTTAACGAGCCAGTCTGCATCTCTGGGCAGGAGCAACTGGCGGATGGATATCGGAAGTGAAACCGCTACGTGTCCCTGCACCAGAACTTCGGCTACCTAACGAATCTTCCCATTCGAACCGACTACTTCCACACTCCTGAATCGTGAATCGATAGTCCTCACATCTGAGATTCACCTGCCAACGTAAATTTGCATTTACCTCTAGTTCCAAACTGAATTCTATATTCTAGTTTCCTTGAAATCCCGAGGGCTTTTTCAACACAGTTTCACGATTCTTTCAGACAGAATTTCAATTTACTCCTTGATCACTTTTATAAAAAGTATTTTAATCAAACGAGAATAAACTTAAATCTAAATATTTCTTACTTTAAAGGCTCAGAAGATGCAGAAGAATTTTCGGAAAAGTAAATTTTAAAAGAAGTTTAAGTTTTTTTCTGAAGCATTAGAGTTGAAAACATAAGACCTAGTTCGATAGCAAGTTGATATGTTTTGCGACATTATTACAATGTTTTAATTTAAGTTAAATAACAAAGATGGGACCTTGTTTGCACTAAGGGAAATTTTTTTTTTTTCATTTAACAAGATTGTTTTGATAAATTGACAAAGTATTTTATTTACTCGACCAACATTTTTGGTTGAATCTAATTAATACTAGCAATTTATTAAAATTAAGTAAAAGTAAGTTTGGTTGGATCAACTAAATTTCTGGTTGTCCGTATAACAACAAAATACTAGTTGAAGCAACAAACATTTTTGTCTGATTTAAGAGCACTTGGGAATCGTTTTTTAATAATTCAATTTTGAAGATGAATGAAAAATAAACTCTTTTATGACGCGTTTCCTCAAGCAATATAGAGAATAAAAAACATCATAGGAAGTAATATCATTGTAGCAAATGGCGTCGCAGATTATTAAAGTTTAAGGTATTTTTTTTCTTTTTTTTGCAGTGATATCTCTATTAAAATTGATGTAGTTCACTTCAGCAACACAGGAATCTACTCGATATATATTCATCTTTTACGATATATATATATATATATACAGTTTCCCACAAAACATGTAAAAATAAAAATGAAAACAAAAGGATTAACTTTAAAGTTGAAAAACTGTGATGTATTTCATAAAATTTGAAATTTTTCCGCAAGTCACCAATAAATCGTGACATGAGTTTTTTGCGGGAAAATGAAAGTTTTTACGGAAAATATCGGAGGATCCGCGAAATTAATTATTTTTCGAATTCCAAAAATAAATCAGCAGCACATGAAAAAGGAAGGTTATTACTTTAAAAAATGCAATATTAAGGCCATGGATCGATCAGACCACGTGACTAAATTATACATTTATTCGTTCATGTAAGATAACTTTTTTAAATAACAAAGTATCTTTCTGAAAATTTGAGAAACGTAACAAAAGACAATAAAGCACGTCTGTTGACTTCTTTTTAGTAAAAATTTAGAAAAAAATTCGAAAACTTATCAACAATTACAGTTAACTGTAAAAATGTTTGCAAAGTTTTCACACAAACGAAGTTGACAGACGTTGTTTATCGTTTTCTGTTGTATTTTCTAAATTTCCAGGAAGACATTCACAGGAATTTAGTCACGTGATCTGGTTAATCCATGACCTTTAAAAAATCAATTTTTCGATTACCTAGCCCACTTAAGGGGGCATACTCAGTCTGGAAGGCAAAAAAATAGGATTTTTCTCAAATTTGTTATAAAAATATGAATGAATATATTAATTCAAAAACTTTTGCATGTCATTAACTAAGATTTGAAGTATATGCAGGTATTTTTTCATTAAGAAAAAAATCATTATAATAGTAGTGTATATTTTATAATGGCTCTTGAGAAAAAAGTGCCTATCCCGTGGACATTATATTTCGAGAGAAGAACTTCTGTAATCAAAAAACCAAAAAGACTTCGTTAGTAGATGACTTTGTCCAGTACTTGAATGGAGGATTTTTAAAAAAATCGAATTTTGAATTTTTGGAGAACTTTTGAAGTGAAAATCACGATTTTTTTTCCAAAAAATCGACCATTTTATTTTTTTAAATGAGTTATAATTATTTTCATAAAAAAACCTTCGTTCACGAACAAGTTAAATAAGTATAGAAAAAGTCTGGAAAATTTCAAACGAATCAGTGCATTAGTTTTCGAGAAATCGTGTTCACCGATTACAAAAATATAGTTTTGAGATAATCTTGGAACTTTTTATGGTTTCTTTGGCGATTTTAATTAGCAGTTTCGCTGTTTTTAGTTTGTTTCCCTGTCAGAAATTTCTCCATTTCAATTTTGTTAAGAATACGGTTTATTCTATGTAGTTTATTTATATTGGCATTGGGTCACTAAATTTCCATTACAAATCAATGATTAAGGAATCATATCAAAGATATTGAAAGGCAGGAAATATATTATACGGATAAAAAAGGGATACGTTTCGGCCACAAATGGGGGCCCTCTTCAGTGCCAAAATTTAATGTACTTAGTGTCTAAGCTGTACACGTGCAAAAAATGAATTATTAACAGTAACTATTAGATTTTTTGTTTGTTTTGTTTTTAAATGATATTTTATAAAACATGCAAAAAACTTATGTGAGAAGGCAAGCTGGCAAGCTCCAAGGCGTCTAGGAACCAAATTACATAGAATTTATTTTTGGGTCAAGATAAAAATTAAAGACATTAACACAAACATTTCTCGAAATTATTTTAATACGGTTTATCTTAACCAGGTGGCCTCTTCTCAATTTGCTTAAAACGCAGTTAGTGCTCTTCGTCATGATTTTTTCCACAACCTGATTTTTCTGGAACCGTATTCTGAGCATTTCTTTTTTTAGTTTTCTTGCAATTTTTTTTGTAAGCATTAGAAGATTTAATGTATGATGGAGAGAAGAGGGTAAGAAGGAGATAGAGATCAGCGGTGCAGTTGCGGTTTAAAAGTCGAGTAAAAAGCCTGACCTGTTGTTGCTACGCGCGAACTATCGACCAACCAGTTCTAACTATATCTATGCGAGACAGAGTGCAGTTTGCAGGGATCGGGATAAGGGAAAGACAGAGAGATAGGCAGAGAGAAAGAGAGAGAGGCATGTACATAAATATATGTATATTGCAGCCTAGAGCAGAATAATTAACTGTTTCGAATAACCTAAATCAGCACTTGTCTTGATTTTATTATTAAAATACGTATTCTCGTTTGAACAAATTAATTTTCATCAAGTGCAAATAGAAATATTTCCAGAAGGTAATAAAGCATAGAGTATGACACCTGCAAACGTGTGCTGTTTAACAATTTTTAAAAATTTACCATATTTTTACAATATGAATGTATAACGCAAAATATTGCAATCACGACAATAAAATGCTAAATTTTTAAGTTTTACAAACCTAACCCCAGTGCCGACCTTAGCCTCTGTGACGCCCTCGGGCAAAATTTTTTATGGCGCCTCTTTCAAAATGAAAAATGCCAGTATTATTTACACTTGCGGGATTTTCAGTAAAAACAAAAAAAAACTCATTGGATAAGTTCTTAGAAAAAAATGATATAATTTTATGGTTCAGAAACCATACAGATTAGGTAGTACAAAAAATACAAACAAAATTTATAACTGTGTGTAACTCTTAAAAATATGCTTTTCTTAAGTTTTTACACGAGACAATGCTTCGAATGGGGAATAGAATAACTGGTTTCTAGGTTAGGAAGAACGAGATTTAAAGCTCTGCGCTCCAGCGCTTTTAACTTGCTGTCAATTTTTCAATTATTCTTTTATATATTGATTACAAAAAATAGAAAATCAACTAGAATCTATAATCAATTTCAATACGCAGCTGCAGATAATCAGTGTGAAAAACAGTATTGCTCGAGGTTTCGGTTTTTTCAGGAACACGCTGTTTCGAAAGTTTCAGAATAATCAGCTGACTGCATTAAATATAGCTACTAACCACGAAGTAATAATAAAGGTGAAATTCCATGACAGCAGAAAACGCAAAGCAGAAAACGGACAGCCAATTATAGAAGATCTTTAGATTTCTTTCTTCTTAAAAGTGTTCTGTAATTGGCTGTTCGTTTTCTGCTTTGCGTTTTCTGCAGTCATGGGATGGTACATTAAGAAGTCAAGGACTGTGATCACCCTATATTCTCCTCCCCAGTAACCAGTTGAAAGTAACTAGTTAGTTTTTCTTGGTATCGATGATAGTAACGAAGTTACTTTTGTAAATAGCCTAAGAATTGGTCACTAGTTATATTTTTTTCAGTAACGGTAACTATAAAAATCATTAATTTTGAAATATATTAAAGAAATTTTTTATTACGACACTCAATAGTTTATTGCTTTTGCATCGATTTTTCATTTCGACTATTCGAATGGTGGTGGCAGAAGGGGGAGATTCAACGACAAAACTTTCGAACAGTTACTAATGTTGAAAACAAACTTTTTTTGAATCGCTTAAACTTTTTGATTCTGCGTAAAAAACTATCACCAATAATAGGGCGCCTATGGCGCCCATACTCGCCCCCCTAAAGCCGGTACTGCCTAACCCAAAAGCAATTTTTAATATATGCAAGGTTCACACTTTTCTGGAAAACAAGAAAAAGTTAAGGAATTAAATTTTAAATGGAAGTGTTCACTTATTTTCAATGAAGAGTTCTAAAATGTTTACTCCTCAACATTATAATGTTTTTAATTGCCATTAAGATGATTATTATATTATAATTATTTCTCAATATAAAATAAAAATATTTAAAGAATTTGAAAATCTTTCTGTGGAAAAAAAGACGCTTTCGACTGCGCTGGGATTCGAGCCCAGATTTTTCGATTTGACAAAAATTTCAAACTCAACTAATTAATAAAATAAAAATTCTATACCTGGAAAACCTGAAAAAGTTACATATAATTAGGAAACGTCCATTTTTCTTATAATTCGGTGTAAATTACATGTGTTGTAACACTACATTACGATTTGAAAATTTACTTCCAATACATTTATTGTAAAGTTGCAACAGAAATTTTCAACAGTATGAAATTATTAGAGAATTTCTAAAATAAAAGATATTCTTCCACGAACCGATATCTTTCCAGAATAAAAGACTTTACACATACAATCCAAACTTAATTTATTCAAAATTCATAATAAGTAATCTAAGATGAGGTTTTAAGAAACCCTTTTACATGTACTTCATGTAAGATGCTTCAACATTTTGAACTTCAAAGAGTTTGAGACCTTTATTATTTTAAACTATCAATTCAATTTGGAAATTTTGAAGCTCACAAATTTCCAACTCTAAAGAATCAGAAATTTGATACTTTGCAATCAGAAGTGCTTCCAATTTAAAATATCAGAAAATAGAAAGATCCTCCTATGTTTGAAGTAATTAAAATTATAAAATTTAAAACTTGTATTTTAAACTCGAAGGCACTCTGTTTTAATCACCAGGATTAAATATGTCTGAACAAGCTTCAAAAATAGCTAAAGAACGGAAAATTATTTAAGAATTTCTTTTGAGAATTTCAAAAAATATCTCTTGAAGTGATCTAATTTTTTTCAATAAAATAAGCTTAAGAAACGTTTGATCAAATCTATTCCAGACGTCTGGGTGTTACTTGGAAAAACTTTATATCTCGGAAGACGAAAAGCGCATTGGTTTCATGTGCATAGAACAGCAGGATCTAAAGGTTGTATTTTATGATTTTGCGTTACAGAATTGGATTGTAGAAAGGGACGTAAAGTTTTAAAGCATCTCTTCGCCCTCTTTTCGCTTTCTTCACAATCATCCTGCCTCTATACATATCTTATAGCTTCCTACCTCATCCATCGAATCTTTTTCTCTTGACGCTTAACTATCTATATCGAATGTGAGATTAAGGCCATGGGCCATGGAGGTTACGTGACCAATTCAGTCCCTGGCTATCGATTTTTTTCTCCATATATAAAAACTATGTAAGACAGAAATTATACATTTATAATGACAATTTACTGCGATTCTGTAGAAATTCAGCTTTAAAATAAGCCCAAGAACATTACAAAATGTTGATTATTTTGAAAGTTATTTAAAATATAAGTAAATATTGAAATTTTAAAGAATTTGAAATTCTTCTGTGGAAAAAATACGCTTTCGACTACGCTGGGATTCGAGCCCAGGTCTTTCGATTGCCGGTCGACTGCTCCAGCCACTGAGCTACACAGGCGTCCGAAATCTCCTTAATTAATTTGAAAACATTGAAATTTTTACTTTTTTTGCAATACCTTCTTCAAAATTTAACGAAACAACTTCATTTTGGACTCATTTTATAAAGAATTTTTATGGCATTCAATTCATTAAGAGAAAAAATTTTATCATTCACAGAATTAAAATTAAGATAATTTAAGCAATCATCGAAAAATAGGTCGTGCCACAATTTTGACCGGTAATATGTTAATTTATCAAAATTCAAATTTTTAAGGAACAAACCAGTTTTTATTTTTTCTTGAAAGTCAAGTAAAATTTTAAAACGTTAGGGAATTTTTTTTTTATTTAAGAAATTCTAATTATAATCCAACCATTATAATAATAATTTAAACAATAAATTCCTTTATTAAATCCCACTGATATAAAGTAATTCCAATCTTAGTATAAAAATTTTATGATTTCAAAACAATAATTTCGTTACCGTTCTCAAAGTGATATAACCGACTCAGAACTCTAGTTTTGCTGCACTGGTCTAACACTGTCTGTAATATACTCTACAAATTTGATAAAATTACTTATTTTTAACAAAATTTTTAAATTCTTTTATGAATATCCAAGACATAACAGACCTTTCTCAGTAATTTTTTATTCATTTCTCAAAATTTCATGACGATATTCCATTCTCCGTGGAAATGTAGTTACAGAACTGTAATTGCAGATAACACTTCACTTTTATATTGTAGAATAAAAAAAATTCCAGAATGTTTACTAAAACGAACTTAATAGACGTTCCTTATTATCTTCTGATACATTCACCAAATTTTGAGTGAGATATTTTATAAACAAAAACAGTTATCTTACATGGTTGAATTAACATATAATTTTTGTCATGTGACCTGCTTGGCACATGGCCTTAAACGAATAAGATCGAAATTCTAAAGAGATCATTTGATGTAATAGTATATTTTGTATCAAGTGTGGAAAGACTCGCTCTTGCTTTAAAATACTTTCCGCACGTAATACGAACGGTATTTTTTGTTTGCTGCATAACGAAAGTTAGCCAAGTCGGTGTCGTTTTTCGTGTGAAAAGTTGATTTTCCGCACACTTAAAATTTTACCGCACTAGTGCGAGAAAATCAACTTTCCGCACGCAAAACGGCACTGAGGTTATAAACCTATACGCAGAAAAAAAGAATCGTAAAATTAACAGCAAGGTCGATACTTATTTTTACTACTTGACTGTTTAGTAGATTTTACAACAGTTCAATCAACAGATTTTCTGTACGTTTCACCTATGTTCCAGTAAAATCTACTAAACTCGGATTTTTCCACATTTTGTAGATTAAATGCATAAACCGTGTACATAACAAATAATCAGGATTCAAAAGTCTATAAATCTGAAAAACTTTTGAATTTAAAAGTTATTGGATTTGAAACAATATAAACCAGAAAACTTTGGATTTTGCAATAATTTGGACAAAAATGCATTTCAAATTAAAGAATATGGAGTTAAATATTTTTTTTAAGTTGAATCACTTGATAGTTTAAAGTCTTGTGACTAGAAGGTATAAAAATACCAAATCCTGTGGATTTTCAAGTCTCCAAATTATAAAATCTTGTTCTACGTTAAAATAATTTCATGGTAAGACCTTTTCTAGACTTTGTTCAAGCTAGAGTAGCAAACTTACTTAAGAATTGTCAGGACTTGATCAAATAAGATCGTGTCTGAGACTGTGATCCTTTGTCGGTGAAGCTTTTGCGATTTCCGGTTTTGTGAGACGTCCAATATCTTATTGCGTTGTCTTCCCCCAGCCTTGGCCTGT
The DNA here is from genome assembly GCA_030998225.1 of Diplolepis rosae. NCBI lineage: Eukaryota > Metazoa > Arthropoda > Insecta > Hymenoptera > Diplolepididae > Diplolepis > Diplolepis rosae. The sequence goes on along the minus strand of JAPYXD010000701.1, from coordinate 20,125,545 downwards.
TGCAACGGAAATATTTAATTTAACTTTACTTATCTAGCGGGACAAGTTCTTCGCTTCTTACTTTTTCTCATCAATCCTCCAATTCCTTTTGGTCCAATCACTAGTTAACGAAAAATAAATTACGCAGGGAAAATAAATTTGTGAAATTTTACAGGACTTAACTTCATAAAATTAAAATATACGCGCAACGGCAAACATTTTCAGTCATTACTGTATCAAAATAAGTTCCAAAAATATTTATCCAATAGTCAAATAAAAAGATTTTTATCAAAGATTTACTGACATTCGAAAAATTTCTATTCACTTCTCCGAAAGCATTCAACGATATTTTTAAATCCCTACTTTATCGGAATGCTTCCAGTTTTCATCATTAAGAGAAAAATATAAATCTTCGTTTGAAAAATAAAAATATTGTACGGATTAGAATCTTATTTTATCCATTAAAATATAGATATTGAGGCTGATCAATCGAACCACGTGACTAAATTATACATTTATTCGTTGGTATAAGATAACTTTTTTAATTAACAAAGTATCTTGCTGAAAATTTGAGAAACGTAACAAAAGACAATAAAGCACGCCTGTTAACTTTTTTTTTAGTAAAAATTTTGAAAACATTTGTAAACTTATTCACAATTACAATTAACTGTAAAATTGATGGCAAAATTTTCACTCAAACGAAATTGACTGAAGTTCTTCATCATTTTCTGTAGGTATAGGTTACTATCTGTATTGAGTTTTCAAATTAGGACTTATTGCGCAAACAAAAGAGGCTTAGATAATTAATATTTGTCAAAATTAAAAATTTTTAAATTATCTAACCTTCTTTTCTATTGAGCAATAAATCAATGAAATAAAATAAAATTGTTTGAAGCGTACATTGAGAAAACAGATTTGTCAAATAAACAAAAACATTTTTTTGGTATTTGTGCAACAAAATTCTTTTGCTGTACCAAAAAAATGTTGCCAAATTAATCAAATTTTGATTATTTTAATAAAATATTTTGTTAGGACAACAACAAAAATCTTTTTGCATATATTTTTTTCTCAGTGTAACATCCTTACATCATTTTATCAGGTATAAAATAAACTTTTAACAATGTTCTTGACGGCGGGTTTCTGATCAGAACTTCTCTCTAAATCTGAATCAGTCAAAATTTACTGATTATCAGTGAAATTTGAATGATTGAAATAGCTAAAAAGAGGTTATTGTGAATAAGTTGAATTTCAATTATTACTTCAGTGAAAATTAACTGATTTAACCGCGAAAGAAATTTTTTTTCACTGTTGAATCACTGAAAATTAACTGATTTAACAATGAAAAATATTTTTTCGCTGCTAAATCAGTGAAAATTTGACTGATTCAGATTTAGAGAGTTCTTCCGAAATTTTCAAATAAGAAGCGATGCTCCGTAACTATAAAAAATAAATTTGTCACCCCTATAAAATTGTATGGTTGCGCGAACCAAATGGTTCAACAACAAAATTTGGTTCTGAATTTGGTAACTGGCATTATCGAAAAGTCTTCCCTTTTTTCAAAATTTTTACTGAAAATAAGTTAACAGACATGTTATATTGTTTTTTCTTATGTTATCCAAATTTCAATAAGGGTTTTTTGTGAATTAAGAAAGCTATCTTACATGAACGAATAAATGTATAATTTTGTCACGTGGTCAGATTAATCCATGGCCTTAATCGGGAAAAAGATAATTGTAAATTATTTTAATATTTAAAAACGACTGCTGAATAGACTATTCTTGCTCTTAAAACTTGAAACTCGTCGGAGGCAAGAACATAAAAGTTCGTAACGTACAGACAGAGAAGCATTTTATGAGTGAACGACTTTCATGTCGGATATGAATATATGACTATGCAGACAATTTCAGGGTAAATGTTCTCATTAATCCTTTTGCAGCTCCGCGAAAACTTAATGTCGGTAATGGTTCGTCCAACAAACTAATATCTTACGAACTTTTACGAACTTTCATTTTGATCTCTTACTGTCTCGCCGACATAACAATACAGCTTTTTCCGCCCATATTCAAATAACATTAAACACTTACGTGAACGAATGGTGCCTATAAATGCACGAATACTTGCTTAATCGTATTTCTTATTTCATCTGAGTTGAAAAAAAATGCGGCTAAAGTAATAAACTTCTTATACTGTTTCATTTTTAAATACCCTGCAAAATTATTATCTTAATGTACATATCATATGCAAATAATCACAAGCTTTATAAATCTATCCTGGCTATAAAATTTTGATTGTAATTTATTTCATTATTTAATCAAGATTTGAGATAAAGAAACACGCAAAGAGAAATTAACGTTTACGGTCAATATTTAAGATTTTCAATATTGGGGCAACCATTAATACTTATACTTGATGTTCAAATTCAACGGCTTCAATTAAAAATTATAATTTTGAGATACTTTTTTAAAAATCTGAAAATATCATTCAAATTTAGACATGAGTCGTTCGAATGGAAATAATAAAAATCTTCGATACTGTAAATTGTTATTTGCAACAAAAATGATTTTTGAATAAGAATTATAAAATTTTTAAACAATTTATTAAGTTCATCACTGAAATTGACTGTCATTTAAAATATACCAAGTTACACAAATTTTTCAATTCTAGTACTAAAAGGGACAATTTGTCAAGAACTCTTTGATATTTCAAGAATATCAATATTATTATTGAAGGGCTAATTTGAAATGAAGAAAAATAATGTTTTTAACCAATTTTTATTTTTGCCAAACTTTTTGTCTTATCGCTTCATATCAAATTTTACAAAATAATGCGATTCTAATAAATCACGGCTCATTTTTTCAAAAAAAAGATTCTCTACAACTTAATGGTTTCCAATTTTCTAAAATAAATAAATTATTACCAAATTCAGCAATTTGTTTATAAGAATTTTGTTTTGGAAAATTGATTTTTAATGTTTTCAGCCATTAAAGAATTTATTTTCAAAAATTGGAAACCGTCAAGTTGTAGAGAATCTATTTCCTGAAAAAATGATTTTTCTGCATTTCAAATTTGTTTTCATGGAAAATAATCTTCTCTCTTTCAAATTAGCCCTTCAATAATAATATTGTTATTCTTGAAAGCAAAATTATCTATTTTTGCCTGAGGTCTAATTTTCGTGGATGAACTACCTTAAGCATGAATACACACTAAGTTCTTGTTTATCGAATGCGAGTTTCCCTGAAAGAATGTTGCATATGGGCAAATCCCCACAACTTTTTATTTTGGGGTTTCGACCGATTATTAATAGAATCACAGTATAAGCAGTGTCCGCACAGAACGTTTGCTATTTTTGAAAATGGATTCTTTTAATTAAATTTAATTTTCCCTTACATGACAAATACACTCACAAATAAAATTAAAAGGAAACATTATGCATTAGAATATTCGAATGAAAATATTTATTAGCTTAATAAACTATATCGAACAATGATGGAAATGAAAATAATCGTGCAATAAAAATTTGAAAAACTTTATGTCACCCTTGAAAATAATCATGAGTACAACATATACCGTGCATCTCAACGTAAAATTTTTCGCCCTTCCAAAATCTATAATCAAAAATAAATTTTCGCTACACATAAAAAATTTGACCTTGAAAGACCTAAAACCAGACTTTATTGAGACAAATGGACATTGAATTCCGATTTAGTGACCCCAAAAACGTGTAAAAACATCAGTCTACACTGAGAGAAATCTTATTAGTTATGCTGACTAAAAGGTCACAACTATATATTTTTAGTAAGCAGTACCAAAAATTTTGTAAATGCTACTAATTTTTTTTGTAAAATTGATCGAATTCATTTATTTTGAGAAATGTAAATATTTTATTTCCATATCCAATATATTTTACTTGCTTATCAAATGTTTTGAAATCGTTACATACATTGAATTCTTAAAATTTTGCTTTTGTTCTTCATCAAAATGAGAAGAATTAAATCATGGTAATTTTAAAGTATAATTGTAAACTGTTGTGCAGTTTTTGATGAAAAACCTCTCAAAAATTATCATCCTTTGTTGCATTTTGAAAAACAATAATTAAAAAAGTTTTTCTCCTTAATAATTCTAACCTAAGAAAGTTCCTATCGACATTAACAAAAATAAAATAGATAGAATGATAAATTTAACATTTTTTCCAATGTTGGAATTACTATTTTAATCATGTACGGATGAAAAAATTAATCAGTTTCTAATTAAGATATTGGAATAGTTTTTAATACAACTTTTCTCCGTTATGTCGAAAAAATATATATTTTTGTAATAACTAAACTGGACAAATAGTAAAAGCAATTAACGCAATTAGTAAGGTTTACAAAAACGTATTGGTAGCATCTATTATAAGCTCGATACAATGTGGGAATGCATGAAAATAGTCGCGGGTACAAAACGGACCGACTAATCGGATTTTGTAAGTTTTACTAAAAATGTTAATCATTGCTACTCAGTTAATATTGCTGTAAGAACTAAGGTGCTTAGATGATACAGACTAAACAACATATTTGTGACCCTTTTTTACAAAAAAAATAGGTAACCACGACTAATACTTTCTCTCAGTGTAATTTTGCAAAAATCCCATTTTTACATTTCTTGTACTGCGTAATATATCTTGATTTTTTGATTTTGAAAAAGTACCTATTTTTGAATCTTCTAAGAATAATTTGGTATAAGACTTTTGAGTACTTGTTTTTAGTTGTATTAACTTGAGATTTCACGTGTATTCAGACTCATTGGATTTGATTAGATAGTTTGCTCTTTGAAAATAACATTATTTTTTACTAGTTACGCTAACGTCATATCGGATTATTATTTATAACTTGATTTAATTCATAGCTATTTTTTTAAACAGTCGAAAACAACAAAATTGAAAAGAGTAAAAAATTCAAGGGACGTTATTTCAAAAAATTATTACTTAGAAACTATAATAGGCACATCATCCATTTCAGCGCCATTGTATAGATAGAAGTACTAGAAAGATTAGAAAAAAAATTAGACGCGATATCTGAAAAGCTAAAAAAGTTAAAGGCACATAAACGTTGGCAATCTAGCAAAGGGACGCTTAAAAAACGTGATTTTTTTTAAAATTTCGATCTAAAAGTTCTTCTAAACAGTGATAGGCATATGTTAGGCCTGTGTTACACTCTAGACTCGTTGTACTTCGTAAAGTGAACAAATAGGAGGCATAATAAAACATGTATGAAGCTTTAAATTCTAAATACAAGCAAGGGACGGTGACATAAAAGCTTGTGGGGATTTGCCCATATACGAAAAGGAACCATTATTCGAGAATTATTAGGCTAAGAACTTAAATGGGATATATCTCAGAAACTATTATATATTAATTTGAGCTAAAAGGTTGACCTTTGGCGTAAATACATAGCAGGAAAGTAATTTTTTGCCAAACGTGATTTTACTCCAAAATAGTGGTTTTTACTAGAAAAAGCCATTTCTCGGGAACTATTTGAACTATAATGTTGATATTTAGCATGAATATACAATAAATACTTCTTTATCAAATGCGAGAAACTATTGCATATTAATTTGAGCCGAAAGGTTGACTTTTGGCGTCAATACATAATAGGAAAGTAATTTTTTATAAAATGCAATTTTACCCTAAGAAACTTGATGTGTACTGAACAGTGCTACTTCTCGGGAATTATTTGAGCTATAAAATTGATCTTTACATGAATACACACTGAGTAAGTACTCTTTTATCGAATGCAAGTTTCCCTTAAAGAACGTTGTATATACTTTAGAGTCTGAAAAACGTAATATATAGAGTGAAGTGGATCATTTCTAGAAACTCGGCAAGTACTTTTTTTATCGAATGTAACTTTATCCAGGATAAAATTGTATGTATTGAAAATAACATCCTATCAACTATTGCTAGGGGCCATTTGCGGAGAGCTATTCGAGTTTTTAGTAACAAGTGGAATATTTTATCTACATGTAATGAACTAATTTTTCCCCCTTCCCCCATGGAGAGCAGGTAATTTAAAAAAAATATTTTTCGAATTCAGTTTAGTTAGGTCAGGTGAATATTTTTAAGAGATATTATCTTTTTGTTACGACTTTTTTAAAAGTGAAGTTTACAATGTAAAAAATTTGCAACTGATTGATTATGTCGAGACGCCTTGCCGTCTTTCCACGTCTGAACGAGCACGCAGAGCTTTAATGGTCTGAAGACCATGGACGGTATTGATTAGGCGTTATAGTAATTCCTGTGGGGGTTCCGCAAAGTACCCTCGTTTGAGTGCGAATCTGTGCAAAGTCCTAGAAATTCAACCAGCTTTGATCGTACCAAAGTCCAACCGTAATTATCGCACTGCCAACTAAACAATCAGAGCTTACAATAATCCTGTTGACGAGTATCATGCAATCAAAGCTCCACTGCAAAAAGTTTATAGGTAATCCAACTATGAATCTAGTTAGGAGAGCTGCCAATTTAAATATTATACACTGAACAAAATAAAGTCACCACAACAAAATAGTTTTGTTGGCATTACTAAAATTTAGTAGTAAATATAAAAATAATGTCTGGTGTAATAAAATTGTTTATTTTTTTTCAAACTAATTATTCCGTTGAAAGCTTTGGTTGTAATGCAAATAATTTTTTTGTCCTGAGAAATTAAACAACCGCGCATGCGCCGTTTTTTCTTCACATAATCCGTGCAGAAATTTTTCTATCTGTTCTTTGTTGATGTTAGATTTTCATAGAATCCTGAACAGAGTTTTTACTCTATAGAAAAAACTGACAGAAACCCTATCAGATGTGATCCAGAGTTCATAGTTTCAAAAATGAGTTAAGACTTTAAAGGACCCTCCTCTTTTAAAAAATCCCTCTTTTAAAAGTCACTTTTGGTATATTTCTTACCGTTATTGTGGCTTGTCAAAATTTGTAAACGTCAAAATATTCAAGCCTATAGAAAAGAAATTTGTTACCCCTATAAAATTTTTGATCACGCAAAAAAAAACAATTTTTCCAGTGCACGTAGAGAAAAATATGCTAACAGTTTAATATCGAGATTCTTACCAATATTTATAACATAAAGTATTGTATTGGTTACCATATATATTGTACCCAATGCAATACTTTTGGTAATCTCTACAATACGTGAGTACGGGTTACCATCTGTATTGTACCCACTGCAATACGTATGATATCCCGTGCAATATTTTATTCACCAAACAGGGATAAACATCTTGATAGTGTTTGATAAGATAGTTTTTCTCTTTGTGTAATTATAATGAATAGGAATCCTAAATAAAATAATAAGGCTTGAGGTCGATATATCCATAATTTTATAATTGACTCCTCTCCTAAACTAGTTTAAACTATTTTTTCTACTAGCGGGTCATAAAGTGCATTTTATTGTCCTCTGCGTGACAAAAAAATCCATTTTTTGATCCCCAGTAGAAAAAAAGTCGTATGTAACACGTGAAAAATATTTATTTTACTCATGTGATTGTTTTCCTCGCTTTGCTCGTGAATCAAACTTCACACTCGCAAAATAAACTTTTTTTTCCCTAGTTGCACAATATACTATATTTTCAATCTTGAATTCAGGCGATTTCAGGCAAATAGCAATTAGTATCAAGGCTTTCAAGTTGTAGAGGTTTTGAAATTTAAAAGATTGATAAACTGGAATCCTTGAATTTTGAAATCTTTCTCAAAATAAAATTTCGAATTTAAATACTTTCATCTTATAGGATTAAAAGAAGTCTTTGGAACTTGAATTTTTATAATTCCATCGTTGATGCTAGACATTCTAATTCTCTGCTCTTATATTTCCCTCTTTTGTATTCGAGATTCTTTTTTTTTTCCAAAGTTCTTTTTCAAGCTGTTAAGTCTCTCTTCTCACTATCTCATTCACTTTAAGACTCGATCACTTCTCTGCCTTCGTCAAGAGAACTTTAATTCACTTTCTGCCCGTTAAGACATCGCGAGAGGAATTTCACATGCAATTTAAGTTAACAACATTCCGATAATGCAAGCCATCGACGGGAACATGTTTCCTTCATTGGTAAAATCCTGGGCCGCTTCCTGATCATTTAAGAACGATCAGAAAGATGAAGATAGCGAAATGCTTTTTAGTGTGAATCAAAGTAGGACAATAATAACTTTTAAAATCTCATTAAATATTCATTATGATATTCAAATTCCAGAAGTAAAAATACCATTACGATTCAACTAAATCCTCACTAAAAAAATTCTTCGCTTACATATAAGTTTATTTCTTGTAATTTGAATCGAAGCTCAAGTCAATTTTATAATATTGTAGATGTGAATTACATTTTCAGAAAGTTACGAAATTTTTTGATTTTAAATGAAAAATTCAATTCAATTTACTCAAGGCTCTATCAGCCTTAAGGAACACATTCTCATCATGACACTCACGCTTCGCGCTCTATTTTCTGTATATACATTTTTGTAACATTCTAATAATTTACATGATTTAAAAAAAATTTATTCTTTCAAATATCTCAAAAAGGAAAGAAATCGTAGACTTTTTTTATGCAAACGATTTTTTATTTCAACTCTTATTTTGTATCTCACATATTTTGGTTAAAAAATAATATTTTTCAATTTTAATCGTATATTTTGAAATTAAAATGAAAAATATACGTTTTATCAGAAACTATGTCAGACATAATTTGTAGATCTGATTGAAACGAACAATTTTACAAACTTTCGTTCCTTTCGTATTTCACATATTATTGTTAAAAAATTGAATTTTGGATTTTCAATAATACTTTTTTAAATTGAAAAGAAAAATATACATCAAACTTCTAGATCTTTACCTAGTAAACAATTTTATATTATAACTTTTTTTCGTATTTCGTATAATTTAACTAGAAAATGGAATTCAGATATTGACTTTTTTCAAGTTTAAACATACTGTAACGTTCCTAATTTTAGTTTAATCGAAAAATGTTATTCGGATAATTAGTAGTAATTTATGAGCACTATCAGAAACCAGTATTGGAATTTTGGATTTTTTTATAAAGTTTATTTCAAAAACACAAAAAATACTCCAATTTAATAATTTTGGTTAATTAATTTCCAAGTAACACTTTTTTCATTCATTCAGTCTGATTGATTATTTTTATTAATTTTTCTATCAGATTTACATTTTTCATTGATGTGTTCAACTTTTAAATTACTATAAAAAACCAATGACATCAGCATCCAAAGCGACTCCGGTTTTTAAAAATGAAAAATTTTTTACTCTAGAAAGCCTAAATAAATTTTCTCATGCACATCTTCTTCTGAAAATTGAGTAGAAGAAACGAATCAATATGCATGTATGTCAAAAGTACTTTTTCTAAAATTACTGAAGAACTACTGAGAGAATCTGAGTATCAGCAGCGATTGTTTTCCTCACTTTGCTCCGGTATTCTCTTCCCGTCGATGGTTCACTTTGAATCCACTAGAAAGGATTCCTGCTGTCGTTCCAAGTACGACGAGAGGTTTTCACCGTTTTATGCGATAATGGCGACAAGCCGAGGGTGGAGAAAGGTTATTGGATTCCGCAGTCTGTATAGAATGCACACAGGCAGACGAGACCATTGTCGACAGTGAAAGCCAGTTAATTCCCCCCCCCCCCATACCCCCAGATAAAGGATACACTACAAGCGATGTGGAATTATCTTTCGGCTCGTTCATGATTTATTTTTAGTTCAGGGAATCACCCTTTATATGAAAATTCAAGAGGTTTACGACAGAAAAAAGAATTACCTGTTTTAACCGAAAGCCTCGTATAGGATTTCCTTTGCGGTAGAGTTTCCTTCAATTTTAATAATGCAGTTCGGTTTAAGTCCACGGATCAACTGAACGACGTTATTGAATTATATGATAATTTATTCCTGTGAGATAACTTCTATAGTTTGTTAAAAATCTTTGTGAAAATTTGGAAAATATAATAGAAGGCAATGTGGAACGTCTGTTAACTTTTTTTAGGAAGAATTTCGTAAAAAACAGGAAACTTTAGGAGTTATCATTTGTTGAAGATTTTTTGTAACGTGTTTAACGTCTGAGATTTTTAAAAATTTAAATTAAGATATGAATGGTTCTTCTAGACAAATAATAGAAGGGCGAGAAAAAAGAGTTATTGAAGTTTACAGTTAACTACATTTTTTTACAGAATTTAAGCTCAAAGTTTACAAACGTTCTTTATTGCCTTCTCTTACATGGACTAAACTATAGTTTATACTCATGTAAAATAATTTTATTCATACATTCGAAATAATTCTTTTTTCAATTTTACAGTTAACTGTAATTGTTGATACCTCTTAGAGTTTTATTTTCTCTGCAGAAATTTTTTCCAAAGCTTTTACTAAAACGAATCAGACAGGTGCTTCTTATTGTATCCTATCATATTTCCTGAAACTTGACTCATTATTTCCCATGGATTTTGACCCGCTGATCACAAATCTGAAGGCCCTTTTATCGTGTTGTCCCTAGTTTTCACATAACCTCAAAATTTTTGAATTTTGAGAAAAAATTCTTTTCTTTTTAATGACGTGATTTTTTTTAAAATTAAAAATAGCCAAGAAGTATAGTTTGACGTGTTTTGTGCTAAATTTTGTAGGAAAACCATTTATTAAGTTCAATAACTTGAGGCAAATTACTGAAAATGCCGTCCTTTGCAGGGCAGCGCGTCTTCGCTGACTTCGTTACTGTGGCATTGAAAAAAATGGTTAGTAAAACCAACTACTTCGGTTTGTAAAATATGCCTCAGCTATTTTATTAGTTAGCACAACAATTTTTTTGTTGGTGTTACTATCTCCATTGTTATCACAAGAACTTGGGTAGTAACACCAACAAAAAAACTTGTTGTGCTAACTAAAAAAATTTAGCTGAGGCATATTTTACAAACCGAAGTAGTTGGTTTTACTAACCATTTTTTTCAGTGGGTGAATCGAAATGCGAATCATTCTACACATCCTCTTGAGAGGCAGTTGTCATCGCTTCCAGTGTTTATCACAGTAGCAAGTTTGCTTGTAGTCTTGCTCAATCATGGAACTGCGGTCAAAATGTATAACTGCACAAAGTCTATGCGTTATGGAACTGTCTAGTTAACGACCTTTAAACTTCGGACAGACGCGTGAGTGATCAGCTGATATAAGGAATAAGCCTCTTTTGCAGTTGTCAGTGATAAAGAACAAATTTCACGATGTTGTGTAATTTAAGGTAGTAACTGTAAAGTCGAAGTTCGAAAAAACATGAATATCAGCATTTTCAGTAATTTTCCCGCACTTATTGAACTTAATAAATGGTGGTCCTCAAAAATCCAGCACAAAATACGTCAAACTATAGTTCTTGCCTATTTTAATTTAAAAAAAAATCACTCATTCAAAAAAAAAAGAATTTTTTCTTAAAATTCGAAAATTTTGAGGTTATGCTTTTAAGCAAACGATTATTTATTTTAACGCTTATTTTGTATCTCACTTATTTTGGCTGAAAAATGGAATTTTGGATTTTAAATATTTAAAATCAAATTTTTAAAGAATTTGAAAATCTTTCTGTGGAAAAAAGACGCTTTCGACTGCACACGCAAAAAAATAGTTCAGTAAAGTTTATAGAACTGTTCAAGAATTGGGGATACAGTTATTTACAGACCAAAATTCTGCAGAATTTACAGAACTTTTCAGTATAAAATACAGAACGTTTAGGAAAAATCCTTGAAAGTCCCACATTATTTATTTTATTACGTAAATGCCTGTATCCTTAACTCTTAAAAAGTTTTATAAATTTAATTGAACTATTTTTTCCGTGCAACTATTGAGATAATTAAAAAAAATCCAGTTTTTGAAACCGTCACACGAAGAAGATTCCGTCACAGGAATATTTGCTGGCTCAAATTTTTAAAAAAATTCCTTTCGTTGAAGATTGCTGACGTGAAGAAACTGAGGTTTGTTTGCTGCTGAAGAAGGAGAATTCATTTCGATTTGCGAAACAAAAGGACGAAAGAGTTTCCTAGACTTAATCAGTAGTAAACGAAAAGAAAGGTGCTGCCTCTCTCCAAAAAAGATCTTACAAGACAAGCGTAATTTCACTGATGGTTGCACAAAGGCTTGCTTTGACGATTTCATCTTACCTTAACTAAAAAAAGAAAGCAAAAGTTAGTTTTAAAAATGATTCTGGGAGGGAAATGCAAGTTGTGAAAAGTTTGATATATGATAAAACCTGTAATTTATATATTGCAAACCTGTTTTACTGCAGATGACAATGTTAAGAAAATTGATGGTAAAGAAGGGTACGCTAATTATATTACGAGTCTTTTATTTCTCCAAAGTATAAGTCTCAAGAAATTAATCAGCTCATATTTAATTTACTGCAGAAATTGCTGTGTTTGCATTTGCTTATTAATTACTGCAGCATTGTTTTCAGCTTGTCTTTTCCTATTACACCTGCTATTACTAATTTTGTACTTTTCAATTAGAGTAAATATTTATGGCAATTTTAATAAACTCTTCTTTTTTATAAGTTATCAAATTTATGATTGTAACAATTTGCAAAGATTTTCATTGACCTTTTTATTGGCATCAGTTTTGCGGGAAGCTCTATAAAATTTCAAAATCAATCAGATGAAACTTGGTGTTTTAATTGAGTAATTCTAAAGTTATTCTGTTTCGAAACTTAGTACTTTAACTTGGTACATAGTATTTATTACTTAGTACTTTAAGCTGACTACCAATCGGCTTTACGTTAAAATTATTACCCAGAAACACCACTCCTCTCAACGAGATTTCCTGCAATCGTTGTAGAGGAGGGTAGAAGTGAATGGGAGGGGGTAAAGGGGTAAAGGGGAAATGGGGAAAATGCATCACCCTCACCTCAACCGTGAGAGCCTCCCCCATCGTCACCCCTTTTCCAACACCATCACCATCAGCCAGAGCAGTCGAAGCCCAAGGCTATCCTGGTACCTAACGGTTCATCCAATGGGCGTGCGCTTATCCAACCTTGACATTGAACGACTTGTGTCTCTGATTGGTCCCTTTACCCGCTTTCGAAACCACCTCATCCTTCTTTCAGAACCGCAGAGGATAAAAAGGATGAGTCATTCGCGTGTACAGTTTCAAGACTATTCGACGGGTTCTCGTAATTACAAATGAAGGCCAAGAAAGAAAAAAAAGTGACGCTCTCCTAATCGTCCCAAATCATAGTCGACATGCTTGAATGAACTAAAGTGCAAATGGCACAGTAGAAACGACCATCTTTAGTCAGACATAGTAGAATGATCTGGAAAAGACGAGACGCCCTGAAACTAATCAGTTTCATGCCCTAGTGATCTTTTCAGTAATTAGTATGATTACATTTTTTATTCCTTTCTTTGATAATATTGCATCTGTAAGATTAAATAAATTATTAGCATTTTAATGTTGATTGTGTAATATATTATCAATTTATTACTTTTAACCACATCGATGAAAAAACTACTGAGTTTAGTTTCTGCAACCTTTTTTGAAAATAATAATTATTTTTTTCTAAAATTTTGAAATGTGATTTTGAAATCAATTTTTTTTAAAAATTAATCTCAAAAAAATGATTGAACGTGCCTCATAAGATTATTAATAACTTTAAAAAATTTCAGCAAGAAATAATTATTTTCGTAAAAAGTTACGGAAACTAATAAGGCTACTTGACTTTACATTTATATCCACAGAATGACACTATATATGCAATATTTAGCATCTTAGATTCAATGATATGCATAAAATATCGATACTGAATTATACATAACTAAAAACGACTGTTTTATAAATTCACATTGCTAAATCTTATGTATAAATAATTTATTTAGTTTCGTGGAAATGTCAAAGATGTTCATGTGCAAGTTGACAATTTTTTCGATAATTTTACTAGCCAAATGTAGCCATTTGGAATTACCTTTGTTTAAGATATATTACTATATGCCGTAAAAATTTGAGTTATTAGACCAAAAATACTGACTACACAAAAAATTAGTTCTTTAAAAATTACCGAATTAGTTTGGAAGTTGAGGATGTGAAAAAAATATACTGATCTGAGTTCCGAAATTATCCAATAGGTCCCGATATTAAAAGTTACTGCAGGATTCAAGAAAACTTGATGAATTATTTTTAATTCCCGAGGGAAAGTTCTGTAAGTTTTCCAAGCTCGTAGGGCAGTCATTTTTATTATTGTTTCTCATATCCTTAAGTTTGTAACAAATTCGGTAATTTTTAAAGAACTTATTTTTCCGTGTACGAACTTTTAAATGTACTTGAAAAAAGTTCAGTTAAAACAACAGGAATTCTGGTTAGGCCATATTTAACATTATTTTCTGGTTAAAATAACTAGAAATTCAGGTTATTTTTACCAGATGTTTTAGGAATTACTAGAAAATCTTTTTGAAATAACCAGAAAATAATGTTAAGTATGGCCTAACCGGAATTCCGGTTCTTTTAGCTGGACTTTTTTTTGAAAATTCCACAGATTTAATGAATTATTTTTTTTCTGTTTCAGGTAAGTGCTTATCATGACTGCCTTTAGTGTATGGTATATTTTACGTTATGGTAAGAATAAACCAACTTAAAATTCATAAACTTTATCTCAAATTTGATACTTACTACTTATTTGAAGTGTTAATTTTTATTAACTTTTATTTTTTATAGTCAGAAATATTTCCGACATAGAACTGGAAATATTCCGTACTATTAGCTTGGAGAAATATCCAGTTTATTAGGAAATATATATTTATTTCATAATTTAAGTGGAAAAAGATCCAAGAAAAGTGAACAAATTTTCGTTTTTGTGGAATAATTTCCGCTTTTCACAGGAAAAATTTTCTACAACTTAGGAGACTTGTGAAATGTTCTCACCTTCTTGATATATTTCCTAATAGTTCGGAAATAAGTCGGAAATTCGGTTAATTTTTCTCAAATCTATGAAATATTTCTACTTTCTGTAGGAAAATCTATGCTTCCTAAGAATTTGGGAAAAATTTCCTAATACATAGTAAGAAAATTTACCGATATTTTCTACAGTTTAGTCTTTCAATTACATAAATTTTTATTTTGATATTCGTTTAACAAACATTTGTGTTATTGTGAAAAAAATGCATGAAACTTAGTGATGTCATATGCTGAAGTTGCTATACTTTATGTCTTTATGACATCACTAAGTGTTATGAATTTCTTTGCAACACGAACGATGTGATCAATAATGTGAATATGTTTTTAAAAATTTATAAAAGAATAAGAATTACCAAAATTTAATACTTATCTTCTGTCATATATGTAGAGAAGCAGCTCTTATCGACATTTTATTTTATTCAATTCACATTGAGCTCAATTAAATTCACTGAAATTCACCTTGAGTTTTCTCAAATTATTTTATTTATGTATATATATACAATTTTTTATATTCTTCAAAAAAATTTGATTAATCTTCAATTTACATTGTTTTATTGTTCAATTAATCTTGATTTCTATTCAAATAACTTTGAATGTATTTCAATTCTTTTAGTTTTACCCAAAATCCCTTTGAATTTAAAATGTAACTCACAAAAACTATGCATACTAATTTCTAATGATTAATCCCTTATTCAAATTAAATAAAGTTCCATCCAGCAGGTTAAATTTTTATTTTCTTCAGTTTTTAAAGCCATTGATGAATCGGACCACGTGACGTCAGTGATTGCAATTACAGTCTGTAACGTTATTAAAAACCAATAACTAAAATGGATTGGCTGTACCAACTGACGTGAACAAAAGAACAAAAACAATCTATCTGGTACAGGAAATCCATTTTAGTTATTAGTTTTTGAATAACTTTGCAGACTGTAATTGCAATTACCAACGTCACGTGGTTCGGGTGATCGATGGTCTTGAAGCAATGCAGCACACCAGTTACGTGACCTTCAGAGACAAATTTTGTTTAGTTTATTTTCCAGAACTTTTTTTTTTTTAAACAATTGGATTTGTTGAAATTTTGCAACATGATGGAAACATTATAAGATATCCCATTACTTTTTTTAAATTGTATCTTTCTGAAAATTCGGGAATATCATGGAATACAATAAGGGACGTTTGTCTGGTTCGTTTTTGTAGAAATTTTGCAAATTAATTTTTCTGCAAAAAATAAAGCTTGAAAAGGTATCGAAAATTACAGAAAAATTGTAACATTTACAGTAGAATTTTTACTTGAACGGACCAGGCAGACGTTTTTTATTGTATTGAATTATATCTTCTGAATTTTTAAAAAGATGTTTTGGTTATAAAAAAAGTTCTCTTTTATTAATATAAAGTATAATTTAGTCACGTGGTACAGTTTTTCCTAGGAGATACATATTTATTCATTTATTTCTACATGAATAGACCAATAAACAAAATAAGTTTGCTGGCGCAAGTAGTTGG
Organism: Diplolepis rosae; assembly: GCA_030998225.1. Lineage (NCBI taxonomy): Eukaryota > Metazoa > Arthropoda > Insecta > Hymenoptera > Diplolepididae > Diplolepis > Diplolepis rosae. The sequence goes on along the minus strand of JAPYXD010000701.1, from coordinate 20,109,132 downwards.
AGACCTCCAGGCAATCTGAAACAAAAAATTCAAATAGATTCTCAATCTGTATGAATTTTGCTATCGTCCGTATCTCAATTATTTATTTATATTATTAATAAACGAAATGGCGGCGTTTTTTGCAAACGTGTTAAAAAAATACGTTTTTTGTGTCATAATTTGGGCGAAAATATAACTTTGAATTTAAATTTAATAATGATTTAGGTACGGACGATAGTCATGTTTATGTTGAATTTGCTCCTAAAATTGCGTACTGGACAATTTTTTTTTTTCTATTCTCTTAAGATAAACTTTTTGAGGGAAAATTTGTCAAAAATGCTTAACTTTTTTGGTCTTCACAGACAAAAAAATCCCGTTAAGTCCTTGAATTTCGGAACTTTGATATTCATAAATAGAAAATAAAATATCTGCCCGCTTGGCGGGCACATTCTCATTGCGCGCAAGTTTGAATGCACCTGTTTGGATCTTGCGCTTCGCACTCGGTCTTATAATCCTTGAATACATATAAGTTTATTTCTTGTAATCTGATACTGAAGCTCAAGTCAATTCATAATATTGTAGATGTGAATTACATTTTCATAAAGTTACTAAATTTTTTGATTTCACATGAAAAAAAAATGCATTTTACTTAAGGCTCTATTAGCCCTAAGGAACACATTCTCATCATGACACTCGTGCTTCACGCTCGATTTTCTGTATACATTTCTGTAACTTTCTAATAATTTACATGATTAACATAAATGTGTCTTCTTCCAAATATCTGAAAACGGAACAAAAATTCGTAGACTGTCTTTAAACAAACGATTTTTTTTTATTTTAACGCTTATTTTGTAGAGCTCTGATCGTTACTTTCGACATATCAGCTGGTTTTTTTTGAGAGTGAAGGCATCTCCAACTGAGAATTGAGAAATCTAAGAGGGAAGTATAAGTAGTTACTAAAATTGAAAAATTGAAGTCTTGACTTCTTGGTTAACATCAGGAAGCCAGAATTTTGCTGCCCTTCAGGCTAAAAAAAATCCCATTGATATTTTTAAGTTGGTTAACCTCAAAATTAACCGGCGCGCGCTGCGCGAGAGCACGCGTGGCACGGGAATTTGTCAGCTCTGTAGCATGGCTTCCGAAACTGTAGATGCGGAAACTCTGAGTAATCAGGAGACCTATCTATCCTCGGATGTAGTGGCAGGGGCTGAATCCCTCCTGCAATTTAAACAGTCTAAATCCTCTCAAGCCCAGGTTAGTAGAGCCAAAAGGCACAGATCTTCGGATGCCTCGGATGATTCTGACCTGATAAACTGTCAACTCCTAAGCACCAATAATGTCGATAACCTCGTGGAAATGGAGCAAAGTAATAATTTTTCTCTAACGACCCCCCCTAATAGTCAATCAAGCAGTAGCTCAGCTGACCCTCGCCGCTACCGTTCGCCCCCTAACTATCGCTATAAAGAATCTCATCGAGGCCAATGCAAGGTCATGATAGAACGCATATCGAACTCAAACGATTCCGATAAAGATCTTGATCGCTTCAAATTTGCAAAGCTATTTAATAGCATGTATCCGAACTCAATTGTAGATGTTAATAGTTCAGGATTTGGAAAACTCTCTGTTGTGGTCAGGTCAGCTCGCGATGCAAACGCCATTCTAGACGACAAATCCCTAGAAAATAAGGGCTTAAGAGCCACCATTCCGTCCTATTTTGTTACCTGTCAAGGGGTTATTTCAGGTATCTCCTTGGAAATGAGTGAGAAGGAGATTGTTGAGAATCTGGTGATCCTCGACAACGTTTACAAGATCAATCCTATTGAGGCTCGCCGACTCGATAGAAAAATCATTGACAAGGATACGAATAGGGTTTCGTATGTTCCTTCTCGCTCAGTATTACTGACTTTTGAGGGTAGGTCTCTCCCACAAAGGGTGGCGATTTATAACGCGTCAACGGAAGTCGAACCTTATGTGCCCCCCGTTAAAATTTGCTGGAACTGCCTTAGATACGGACACATCTCAAAACAGTGTCGCTCTAAAGCTCGCTGCAAGCGCTGTGGGGACCTCCCCCATAGCGATTCGTCTCTTTGCCCTAAAGCGAGCAGCCCGCCTATTTGCTTGCACTGTGACGGCCCACACGTGTCAGGTTCTAGGGAATGTCCCGAATTTAATTTTCAGAACGAATTCCGTACTTATGCGGTAAATCATTGCTTAACTTTCGCAGAGGCAAAAGCTATCCTCAGACCTAAAAAATCAAAGAAACAAGCAAAAAAAACCCATAATCACCCTACATTGTCTTCCGCAACTAACTTTGGTACCAGTAGCTATCCAGATCTAGGAAATACGCCCTTCTCCCCCCCTGTGAATTTTTCCCAATCTTCTCAGAGGGCTTATTCTGAAGCCTTTCGATCTCCTCCCCCTTCCCCGTCCCTAATGAACTGCTCAAATTCAACTCCTAGTCGCTTTTCACTAAACAAGTCCAAGGAAAATAAAAATAAGCCGAGCAGTTCTAACGAAACGCCTGACCGACGTAAAACGTTACCCCCAAATCCATCGTTTGCGTCCTTGTTCAATACAAGGATGCCAAGTTCCCTCCCCAATGGTTTCGCGCTTCACCCACCACCCCTACAAAAAAAGGATAACTCTCTCTCCACTTTTGAGTTTCAGAGTCTCTCCTCTGAGACAAACTCCGATTTTTTTTGTCCTGCTTCTTCTCCCAACCACTCGTCTAACTCACTATCAATTTTTGAAAATTTACTCCTCATGCTTACAAACCTTATTAATGCCATCTCATCTGGCAATCCTCCAAAAGCTGAGGAATGCCACAATCTGATTAATTCTCTTTCTACGAGTCTCTCCTCCCTCTCCAGATCCCTTCTTTAATAAAATCAGGATGGCTCAAATCAGCGGACTGCGAATCATGCAGTGGAACTGCCGTGGAGCGGCAAATAAAAGCGGTGATTTAAATAATATTTCAGCCGACTTTGACATCCTACTTCTATGCGAAACATACCTAAAACCCGAAAAAACTTTCGTAATAAATAAAAATTTCAATATTATCAGATCCGATAGATCATCTAACAATCGCGGTGGCTTGGCGATCGCGATCAGAAAAGAAATCGTTTTTTCAAAAATTTCATCAATCCTCAACATAGAAAACAGCTTAGAAACTTTATCTATTTCCGTCAATACTTCTATAGGTCAGCTTCTAATAGTTTCCGCCTACAGAGTTCCGGTCGCGGGCAAAGGAATTTCTGAAAGCACCTGGAGACGATTTTTGGAAACAGTCACAGATATTAATCCAAACAACGTTCTTATTGCAGATGATTTCAACTCGCATCATTATTTGTGGGGCAGTGCTCGGGCTTGTCAAAATGGCATATCTTTTTGCGCCGCTCTTGATGACTCAGACTTGATTTCTTTGAATAATGGCAAGTCAACTTTCGTTAATCGTCCGAACGAATCCCCGTCGATCCTGGACCTAACCTTTATCAGTTCCCATCTTTTCACTTCAAGCTCTCATGACGTGTGGGATGACGCTCTCGGGAGTGATCATTACCCAGTGGTCACTCGCCTAGGAGTCCAAGTACCTGTTTCTAAATATTATTCACACAAATATAGTTTAAAGGGAATTAACTGGACTTTATTCTCGTCTGTGCTAACAAATCTAATCGATTCCAGGTCCTCCGATGGTCTTCTGTCTGCTGAGGATCCCATAAAAAACTACAATACGTTTATGGAGTGTGTCGATGAGGCTGTCTTAACTGCTTGCGCTCCCTCGGCTCCCTCTAGGAATGGCAACTCTGAGACCTGTTACTCAACTCTTCCCCACAACTTCAGGCCGTTCGTCCCAGCTCCATGGTGGAATGGATCTTGTGATGACGCCGTCAGAGATAGACGAAGAGCAATAGTCGAATTCAGAAAACATTCTGACAACAAAAACTATATAGCTTACAAAAAAACCGCAGCGAAAGCCAAACGTATTCTGAATAAGGCTAGGAGAACATCTTTTCAATCTTTCTGTGAATCGCTAGATAGAACAACACCCATGTCCAGGGTATGGAGAGTCATTAAAACTTTTAATAACAGATATGCTCAGCCTGCAACATCTTCCTGCTCAGCCGATAGAGAGGTGATTGTTGATCTCCATAATCTCGCTGAGCAAATGTGTCCCCCCACAGTCTTTCATGATAGTTTCCCTACTAACTTTCAGGTAAATGAATTTTGGGATTCCTCATTCTCCGAATGCGAACTTAACATGGCTATTTCTTCTCTAAAAATAAAATCTTCCCCTGGCCTGGACAAAATTGACAATAATATTATCAGTCATTTTCCCAATGAAGCAAGATTTGCTCTCCTTAAAATATATAACGAACTTATGTCGTCTAGCTCATTTCCGCCTTCATGGAACAACTTCCTGGTCTTTTTTATTCCTAAATCAACTCCAAATAAATACCGACCTATTTCCCTAGCTTCTTGCTTATTTAAGTTAATGGAAAAGTTAGTTTACAATAGACTTAGCTGGTATCTTGAACACAACTTTCATCTTTCCCCTTCACAATTTGGTTTTAGAAAGAGCAGATCTTGCGCTGATAATTTGGCTGTTCTCTCCACAGAAGTTTGGTCGGGTTTTGCCTCGAGGGAGGTTACCGCAGGTTTGTTCTTAGACCTCAAAGGTGCTTTTCCCAGCGTAATACCCCAACTCTTAATGGAAGATCTAAAAAACTTAGGTATTTCTAATTCAGTAGCTAAATTCATATACAGCTCCACCTCCTGTAAAAATATGTTCTTTAACATAAATGGAGAGTTGATTGGACCCAGAGTCAGCACCGTGGGTCTACCACAAGGCTGCATACTGAGCCCCATCTTGTACTCAGTATATACTCGTGAACTATACAATCTTCTCCCTCCCACATGCACCATGATCGAGTTCGCTGACGATATAGCCATCCTGGTCAGATCTAACGACGCCGTTCAATGCATTGCAATCCTTCAGGAGTGCCTAACCATAGTTAGTAGATTTTTATTACATCGTGGATTAGAAATTTGCCCCGACAAAACTAAACTAATTCTATTTAACAAATTAAAATTGAATCTGGACGACCCAATTTACTCATTAAATATAAATGATAATACTATCACACCGTCACGTTATGTAAAATTCTTGGGAATAATCCTGGAGTTCTCATTCTCCTTTAATGAACACTTTAATTTCTTAATTAATAAACTCAGGAAATCCTTAAACATTATAAGGGTCTTGAGGGGTGTTTGGTGGCGAGCACATCCTTATACCCTCATTACCGTTTACGATGCTCTAATCAGAAGTTGTTTAGAATACGGCTCGCATATTTTTACATTTAAAAATCATAAATTCTTTGGAAAATTAGAGAAGATCCGAAATAAAGCCCTGTGGTTTGCCGTAGGATATAGAACGAGCACTCCTATTAATGTCCTCTTAGCGGAAACATGTGAACCGCCTCTTAAGTTTCGTTTCAGCTTTTTGGCCAAAAAATATATTACCAAAACTTTTACAAACCTCAACCACCCCCTTACAGACAAGTTGGAAAACTTATGGAGGATTGCAAATCGGAGTAATCCCTTCAGAATTATGGACATTTTTACGCTCCTTCTAGCTTTTCATAAAACCAGAGATCTTAGAGATCAGACTCGCAGATCATACTATCATCCTTTTTTCGAATTTCCATATAGTGACCACACGTTTATTCCTCAAGTTGATGCAAAAACTGGCTTCCTATTACAAAACTTTCCTGACCCACCTTCCCTCTTTCAGGAAATGACTAATAATGAATTCAAAGACTATCTTCTTTTCTACACAGATGGATCAAAATCTCAAGACGGCGAATCTGCGGGCTTTGCCTCCATTTGCCCTTTAAAACAACTAGCACACTCTTGGAAAATTAATAATGCAGCATCAATCTTTTCGATAGAAGCTATAGCCATTTTGCATACACTAGATTATATTAGTGAACAAGACTTTAAAAAAGTAGCCATCTTTACTGACTCGCTGAGCGTTTTGGAAAGTGTCTCATCTGCTACTCCAAATACTATCAAATCTCATCTCATTTTTCTAATTAGAAACCGATTGGCAACTTTGTCTTCTTTAGATTACAACGTTTTACTGGTTTGGATTCCGGGACACAAGGGAATCCCCGGTAATGAACTGGCGGATAGATTGGCTAAATCTGCTTCCATCAATGCTCCAACCCTAAGGATTCCATTACCTCCCTCAGATTTTGCTAGATTCTTCCGGGAACATCTCGATAAAATCTTCCAAAATTACTGCAAAGAAAGAGGAAAGCGTTTTGGCGCCTACTACACAGAACGCTTCTATAATTTTCACAGAAAACCCTGGTTTACTAAGTTTAATGCAAGAAGAGAATGGATTGTATCCATATGTCGGATGAGAAGCAACCACCACTCCCTTAGGGAAAGTTTAGCTCGTAAAAAAATCATAGATTCGCCTAGTTGCCCATGCAATCCACTAATTGAAGAAGACTTAGAGCACGTTCTGTGGCAGTGCCCTAGATTCGATAGCTTTCGTCCTGGCCTTCTCAAAGGTCTTTCGAAAGCCCTTAAATGCAATCCTCCCTTTCACAGTCAGCAATTTTTATTCAGCCCATCTATAAGAGTTGTCTCACACGTTTTCAGATTCCTGAAGAAAGCCAATCTAAAAATTTAGAGTTTCTAACTTAATATATTTTGAATTTGCCGCTTAAGTGGGCCTGCGCGGTGCGGGGCGTGGGAGCACGGGGGCGTAGCAACGCCCCCGGGCTCCCGCGCCCTCCAGCCGTGCGCCGACGCAATGTCGGAGCGCAGCGCTCTGCCCGGCGGGGCAAGTCGATTGATATGTTACAGGTCGTTCATTATTGAAAAAGGAAGGAATCACTCTACACCAGATCATGGCGAAATATACAAGACTACTTGAGTCAGTATAAAGCCAACGTATGCGCACTCTAGTGGGCATAAATGAAGAAGAAGAAGAAGCTTATTTTGTATCTTATATATTTTGGTTAAAAAATTGAATTTTTAGATTCAATAGTGTTTAAATAATGGAATTTTTTAATTTAATCATATTTTTAGAATTAAAATGAAAAATATACGTTTTATCAGAAACTATTATGGACAAAATTTGTAGATTTTATTTAAACGAAAAATTTTGCAAACTTACGTTTTTTTCGTATCTCATATATTAATGTTAAAAAATTGAATTTTGGATTTTCAATAGTACTTGTTTAAATTGAAAAGAAAAATCGACATCTTATGAAAAAATGTTGCGGTTCAAACTTGTAGATCTTTATGTAGTAAACAATTTTGTATCATAACGTTTTTTTCGTATTTCTTATAATTTAACTCGAAAATGGAATTTAGCCCTTTGCACTCAAGCGGCGCCGATACGGTGCCGGCTGAATTGAAGTCTTGAAGGTCCCGAGTGCAAAGGGTTGTATTGACTTTTTTCAAGCTTAAACATACTGTAACTTCCCTAATTTTAGTTTAATCAAAAAATTCTATTAGTATAATTAGTAGAGATTTATAAGCACTATCAGAAACCGGTATTGGAGTTTTGGATCTTTTCATAAGGTTTTTTTCAAAGACACAAAAAATGCTCCTATTTTAACCATTTTGGTCGGATGTGGCTGGTTAACGAACTTGTCCATAAATTTTCTGCTCCGATAAAGTATGCCAAAGTTCAATTCAGTCCGATAATTCTATCGAGAGTTTATTGAGTATACGACCTTTATGATGAGAATTTAAAGAAATTCGAAATTCATAATCTACAACCTAAAATCTATGATTAATTTACCTAGAAAGAAGTATTGTTAAGCTGACTATTATCTTACTTTTTAAAAGAGAATACACAAATAAATCTACATACTTTGTACTTTGTTATTCAAATAGACAATTCTTTTGTGGATGACAGTTGGGACTATAGTATTGAACTTACTATAATGACTTAACGCTTTAAAGTTAAGATTTATGGTGACTTACAAGAACTTAGGCCTTGGGATGAGAGCTGTCGTTTACGACTGAATGAGCAATTTATTAAAAAGTAAACTCACTCGCATTGGTCACCCTATTAATTACCTTTTCATATCTCTGTTAGTTTAAGCTTTAAAAATCCTAATTTAATCCACAGTATAACGCTGAAGCGTGTAATTGCTGCTTGGATTTTGCGTAACACATATTAGGAGGGGCATATTACACGCACATTTAATCACTTTTCAGCTTCCCTATGGTTTCCAAGTGCAAAGCTGACGTTACGCATGAGTGGGCCTGATTACAGACCCTTCAAATATACCTCACATGCTTCATGTATAACCTGTGATTAGAATTATCTAATCGATTGCGCAACTTGACTTCGTCGATCTCTGCCCAGTCAACCGCATGTTTCCAGCACCTCGTTTTAATGGCCCCCTTTCTGCTATTCCTCTGCCTTACCTCTTCAGATCTATGGTCAGAAATTCAATTTCCTCAGTCGTTAGGGAGTCGAGCGGATAGCCACAGAAATTTTTTTTTTAATTTTTTTTTAAATTTTTTTAAATTAAAAAGAAAAATATACATCTTATGAAAAAATGTTGCTATTCAAATTTGTAGATCTTAATCAAGAAAATAATTTTGTATGATAACTTTTTTTCATATCCCGTATAATTTAACTGGAAAATGAAATTTTGATATTGACTTTTTTCAAGTTTTAACATGCTGTAACATTTCTAATTTTGGTTTAAGAGAGTTACTCACATACCCGCCTGGTCAAAACAGGGTTAAACACGCAAGTTGACTACAGTAGTACTTGATCTGGCAACGTCGCATCTTGTTTGTGCGTGTGCGCACAGGTGTACAGTCGCACATATGGTCACGTCAGTGCCTAAGAAATGTTTCTCAGACATGAAATTATACAATGAATTAAAAAGTTGCACATCCGTCCAAATGAGGAAAAAAATGATTGCCTCTGACATCACGGTAGCTATGGTTTTCGATGCATACAAAGAACATGGTTTTAATGGATTATCTCGTTTGTTTGGTGCTGATAAAAACGGGAAAATTCGTGTGACAAATAATAGGAAGGTTAAAAATAAAATCTGTGATTATCTGAAAACAAAATACTAATTCACTTTAGGTTAGTTGGTATATATTTATTGTATATGTATCAAATATTCTAAATAATAATTAATGAACGATTGTGATGATAATAGATATATATTGAAAAATTGTTATATCGATTCAAGACTGTGAAAATAAGACAAATTTAGTATATTACGTGCCTAGGCGCACAATGAGGGTTATTGCGTGACGAACGACAACGCTCGCAGGAGATCGAAGTCGAGGCGCGATCAGTCCTGCGAGTATTGTCGCGAGTCTCGTAATTTCCCGAATTGTGTGCATTAGCACGTATTCTATTTTATGTGACTTCGGTGCGGATACGAGTTTTTATGCGTACACTCGAATCTAATCTAGTATTCATCATGATTCTCGTCCATTGCACTTGATATTTCGCGACTAGTTCCGGCCATTTTGATTTTCTCGATCTTGTGTAGTAGTAGCGTATTGTAATAGAGCATGCGCAGTTCAAATGTACAAGGCTTTGTCAGTAGGGTGCTAACGCTGTACGAAGAAGAAGAAGAAGAATAAGAAGAAGATTCTGCTCCGCTGTAAGACTATATGCGCATGCGCAGTTCAATTTTTACATTATATTCCTCTGTAACGGAATACACAACATTCCGTTACTCTCAGCTGTAATGGAAAATCGAGTTTCCGCGCCGGAGGCACATAATGTTGTTTGTATGTACTTAATTCGTTTATTTATCATACGAATAATTAATATGTTATATTTCATTTGTTAAAAACATGATTTTCATAACAAATTTTAATCACCAGTTGGTACGAGTTGCTGAATAGATAAAATGCATACATTTCAAATTTCGCACACATAACCTACGAATGCGACGTTGCCACATACCTAACCAAAGACCGAAATCACAGCAATTTTCAATCTTCATCGTATTTGTTATTACTTTTAGAACCCACCTTTGAATGTTATTAAAGTTAATAACTATTCCTGAACATCTTATTTTTCTACTGTTCAAACCCCGTTATGATCTGTTCGTCAGTTGAAAAGATATCAATGATAATACACGATAACCTCCGCGATTTCTCATAAGAGCCCATGTTGAGTCAACTAGAGAGGCGCAAAATAGAAATATGAATATCTCACTAAAAAAGCCACCTCAGACCTTGAAATTGGTTCGGATAATTTTTTAATTATATTCTAACGCTCTGCAAAGTTTAAGATTTTTCTGTTCGTTAATTCTTCATCCTGAGTAACTCCCTTAATCAAAGAATGTTATGAAGATAATTTGTAGAGATTTATGAGCACTATCAAAAACCAGTATTAGAATTTTTGATTTTTTCTTTTTATAATTATAAACATTTATGACCAGAGAGACTTGTTTTAGTGCATTTCATTTACTGTGGCAAATTTTTAACTTGTTATCTCATTTTTTACAGAAATGGGGTTACACAAATTGAAAATGCTGGTAAAGTAGGAATCTAGTCACGTGATTCGGTTGGTCCATGGCCTTAAGGCCATATTTTACTTGAGTAACGTGACCAAGTGATCAATTTTTTTCCACCCATATAACTTTTTTTGTAATTAAGATTACCATTCTGAAATTTTGAGGAATGCTAAAGAGAACAATGAACTAAGTTTACCTGCCTTATTTGAGTCAAAATTTAAAAAACAAAATTTTGTTGAAGAAATTATATATAAAGAATGTTTTTTTGTCCAACGCATTTCCACACGAAATGAGATATCGATTTGAAACTTAGATAAATTAAATAAAATGCAATAGAGAAAGTTTATCTGGTCCTGAATATTTATAAATGTGTAAAAATGTTCAACAAATAAACAGATTTGTGGGAATACCGACCGTGCCGACCATATTTCTTCGAAATTTTATTTTCCCCACGAGTGGGAAAAATAGACATTTTCCCGTCTTAAAACAGGCGGTGAAAGTACAATTGTCACTAGATATGTTGGGAAAAAGCTATTTGTTTCACTAGTGGTGAAAAAAAGCAATTGCAAATTCGTCTGATTGCAGCACTTGCCTCCGACTCGTGTTACAAACTTCACACTCATTGTCAATTGGTTGTTTTCCCCACTAGTAAAACAAATAGCTATTTACAAGTTAACGCAGTTCATTGTTCTCTTTTGCATTCCCCAAAGTTTCTGGATAGTATTTTATTTTTAACAAAAGTTATATAAACGAAAATAAAAATTTGATTACTTGGCCACGTGACTTAAGTAAGACATCGCCTTAAAAGTTCTATTTTATGATATATTTATTTATGAGTTCGGGGCCTTAATTTAGGCCTGATCATACCCAAGTCAATATTTTTGTAAAAGAGGGAATATTTTACATTTAAGTTTCTATAACTAAAATCAGTCCGATCTCTCTAATGAAATAGCTGTAAACGGTTTACTCTTTTAATTCAGTCAAAACATTTGATAAACAATAGCGTTTTTTTGAAAAACAGTGAAATTAAAACACCAAAGTTGAAGGGTAAAACCTGTTTTCCTGATTGAGTTTTGCTGATCAATTCGAGTGTTATAATTTCACTTTTTTCCAAAAAGAACGCTATTGTTTATCAAATGTTTTGACTGAATTGAAAGAGTAAACCATTCACAGCTGTTTCTTAGTATTGATAGTTGCCAAAAAAGTTGTGGAATTCAAGTCTCAGTGTTTCCATTAATAAATAAGTTGATTAGTTTAACTCAATCGGTAAAACAGATTTTATAAATCATCTGCAGTGTCAATCTTACTGTTTTTCAATAAAATTTACAATAAAGTGAACAAGTAACCTAATTCCAGCTAAATTTTTTTAACATTTACTGAAAATATTCGATGTATATACTTCATCCTAATATTATTGAAAACAACTGAGACTTATATTTCACAAATTTTTGGCAACGACCCACAACTTTCAAATTTGAATCTGTCAGATTTCATGTAACTAATAGCTGAAAATCGGTTACTTCTCCACTTTAATGAAATCTCATTAATTCATATTAATATTTGAATTATCATTTTTACAACCAAATTTTAGGCCCATTAAAAGGATTTTAAAGAAAATTTTAATAATAATAAAAATTTCTTGCTTTGAGCTCGAAAATCCTTATCTGAAATATAAAGTTTCTCTTTTTATTCGAAAAAATTTATTTGAACTCGGTCAGAATCAAATTAAGGCCCTAAACTCGTGACTGAATTCGTGAGCAAAAATAACTTTTAAAGCCCAAAACCTTTTATCTGCAAATTTTTCTCTAAAATTTAGTTCTCCTGAGACATTTGATCGTTTCGGGACTCTTTACTTACCCTGTAGTTTGAAAAAACTGAAAATTTATGTCAATTTTAGGGATCACGTTAGAAGTTTTGAAAATCAAACGAGTTATAATACAAGTAGTTCACTTATATATACTACATTTTATTCAGTTTTTAGTATCTTTGATAAAAAAAAAAGTCGAACTTTTTTCATAAACCACTTTGAAATTAATTTAATCTACAGAAAAAGTAAAGGCAAGCAATAATTATTATTTTAGAAAAAAGTTGTGGAAACTAAACTCAGCAAATTTTTTCTTGATGGTCACGTGAAAAATGTAGTAAATTACCTGAATGAGCTCTTTGATTTCAACTAAATTGAGTGAAATTATTTTTTATTGATACTGTTGAACATTCTTAGAATTAAATTTAATTCTATTGAAATTTAATTTAATTATTCTTAAATATTTTCCTTACAATTAATAGAATCTCGTGAACTGAGTACCCTTATTTGCTTTGATTAAATTTGTATATTTTGAATGTTTTTTTCAATCCAACAAAAGATATATTTAGTAGAATTCATAGAAATCTTTAATTGAATTGAACTTCTTTAGATTCAGTTTTTTGAAAATTAGTTTCATTCCGACAGATTCGCTTCTTTAAATTTAGTGAAAATAGTTGACCTATCTTGAATTCTTTTCAAATCAAATTGAAGTACTAAATACTTTTCAATTTATTACAAAAGAATTGAACTAATTTCCCGTTTTTCAAAGCTTTTCATTTTTGGGTTCAAATTCCAAATAAGAAGTATGAAAATTCTGGGATTTGAAATCTAGAAAATTAGAAAACAATTCAATTTTAAAATCAAGTTTGGAAGATTTAAATCAAAGAATATCAAAATAGAAATTTTAATAATTCTTAAATTTTTAATTTTTCAAGTTTTTTATATTTTGTATCAAAGTATACTGCAATTCAAAGGTGTCTTGATTTTTTTTAAGTTTGAATGAATTTTGAGTTCCAAAAAAATTATTCAAAACTGAATGTAAAAAAACGCCCGAACAGGGACTTGAACCCTGGACCCTCAGATTAAAAGTCTGATGCTCTACCGACTGAGCTATCCGGGCCTGTGAAGTATCTTCCCGTAAGAATTGTCGACCTCGTTAGAAGCTATTTTATGTTGTAATGAGTGTTTCGCTGTGTGAGTTTAACAGCTAATTAAATATTTACGATAATAGTAATGTATGACGAGTAAAAGACCGAAGAAACATCCAATACGCGAACATTTTTGATTCATCCGCGCGGACTCCTCGTTTCAGAAATTCTCAGAGCACAACGGTATTTTCTATCGTTTAAAGCTTCTTGTAAGATGAAACAACTAAAACCTTATCTACAATTTGATATCCGATTTGTCTCCTCATACACTTACAATTGTGATGCTCTTTCAATTATATATATATATATACACGGTGACCCATTTTAATCTATAATCCCAAATATCTTCGAAAATACTTTATCTACGAAAAAATAGTTCGGACAAAGGTTGACCAGGACCGAGGGGGCCAATTGACTGTGCCATCAATTTTGACCTTGAAGTCAATTTTCAAGGACCCTTTTCTTAAATGAGAACCGCTGTTTTTTGCCAATTTTTGAGGGAGATATTGTTAAAAAAAGTCCAAATTTCAAACTTTTCTTAAATTGTAAATAATAATTCCTCAAAAAATTATACTGTTTTTCCTCCAGATTCTGAAAAAGTGTACTTAGAACAAAAAAGACGTAAAAACTCAAACTTGCTAAATTATTTATGAAATAGTAAATATATTGTGCAACTAGGGAAAAAAAAAATTATTTTGCCAGTGTGAAATTTGATGCCCGAGCAAAGCGAGGGTAACAACCACACGAGTAAAATAAATGTTTTTCCCGTGTTGCACACGATTTTTTTTCTACTGTGGGGTCAGAAAATGCATTTGTTAGCCTCGCACGGGTTGATAAAGTCCACTGTATGGCCCGCTAGTAGAAAGAAATACTAAAAATATTTGTATTCAGTTTTTCAAAGAAATTCAATTAATTCTTGTTTTATGTCACTTTTAGGTATTTTTAAAATCCTTATTTTGAGTATTAAATTTGACTAATTTTTGCGTCTTTTTTGTTCTAAGTTTACACTTTTGCAGAATCTAGAGAAAAAATAGTATAATTTTTTGAGAAGTTTTTTTACATTCTTCGTAAATTTACCTTTGATATGAATCGAAGAACATCTAAAAACAGCAATTATTACGGGATTTATTCATAATTTCAGAAAAGTTTTAAATTTGGACTTTTTCACAATCTCTTCTTCAAAAATTGACAAAAACACTTCATCTTTTAGTCGTTTTATGCATAATTCTGACGCCGTTTATCTTATATATAGGGACAAATTTTAATATGTATATTGTCAATATGTAGGAGTTTTTATGCGACTAACAAAAACAAAGTGAGTATAATAATTTGGCAAACCACTGTAGATTTCTGCATGTTTGTGTCCAAAGTTTATTATCAAAACCAAAAGTAATCAATTTACCGACACTTTTTGTTCGGCTTCCGAATTAATTTCCACATTAATTGAGATATCGAGTTAAAGCTTTAAGTAATTAAGTTAAAAGCACTAAGGAACGCTTATCTACTCCTAGATATTTGTAATTATGCAAAAACAAGATTTCCATACAATTTTTTTTGCATAAATATAAAAATTTCGTAAATTCTTGAATTGCTTTTATGAGATGGTCCACACAGCTGTGTGGGTTGTTGTAGGAATTCCCACAGGTGTGATTGCGATAAAATGAATAATCCCATAGGTGTAACGAAGACAGAGCAATTATCCTTCTTGGACTCCAAGTCTAAGATCCTTTCAAACTCTCTAAATCTGAATCAACGATAATTTTACCACTGATTACAATCAGCGTGTATACGCTGGTAAATCAATTGAATTTTACTGATTCATCAGCGTATATACGCTGATTGTAATCAGTGGTATACTTATAGCTGATAATTAGCGGAATTTCGCTGATTCAGGTTAAGAGAGAAGATTGGAAAATGGACCACAGTGAATTTATAACTCTCGGATCTTAAATAAACTTTTAAACTACACTATACGCGCACTTTACGCTAGAAATCTCTTCAAAGATTTTTGAAGACGTCCCACTTTATTTCTGCTCAGAAGACTGACTTCTACCCTGGAAGTGTGTCCTTTTTATAGTATATTTTTACGTGACGTCACGCATTGCGCGGTATTTTTCTATTGGTAGTACATGGAAAAAAGAAAATAGCTCAAACTATTATTTTAAATAGAGAAATAGATCTCAGAAACACATAAAATGATAAATAATACGTTATTATTTTGCAAATTTTATCATTAATTAATCGAAAAATCTGCCCGACCTCCTTCAAGGGCGAAAGAGCATTCTCGTCAAGCGCTTTGCGCTATGGTATATTTGAACCTCGCGCTCGTTCCCGATTTTTGTATTCTTTGCAGACTTTAAAATTTATTACTCATGATTTAATATAACTAAAGTAAATTATATAACATTCTGAATGTAAATCTAATTTTCTGTAAGTTACTTCGATATTCTCATCACGGCACTCACGCTTCACGCTCAATATTAATAATAAAAAAAATCAAAAATTTTCGCTTTGAAAAATATTGAAAAAAATGTGCCCGCTTCGCGGGCACATTCTCATTGCGCGTTTCGCTCGCAAGTTTGAGAGCGCCTAGGGCGCGCGATTCGATCGTCGCGCTTCACGCTCCGGAATTTTTGAACGTCGCGCTTCGCGCTTCGTTCTTTCTGGACCTCGCGCTTCGCGCTCGGTCTTGTGCTCTTCGCATACGTTTAAGTTTATTTCTTATAATTTGATACTGAAGCTCAAACCAATTTAATGATATTAAAGATGATGTAAATTAGTCATTTTCTCAAATTCACTAAGATTCTTTTTCAGTTTAAGTGAAACAGGAAATTCAATTTACTTAAGGCTCTATCGGCCTTATGGAACACATTCACATCATGACACTCGCGCTTCGCGCTCGATTTTCTGTATGCATTTTTGAAACTTTTTAATAAATTATCTGATTATTGATAAATTTATTTTCTTCCAAATATCTCAAAAAGGAAAAACAATCGTAGACTTTATTTAAGGAAACGATTTTGCAGAACAACGCTTATTTCGTATCTCACATATTTTGGTGAAAAAAATCAAATTTTTTCAATATTAAAAATCAAAAAATTAAAATATACATCCTGTCGAGAAATTTCTCGATAAGAATGTTTAGACCTTATTAAGCCAAACAATTTTTCATCTCAAAGTTTTTTTTGTATCTCACATATTTTGTCTAAAAAATGAAGTTTTTGAATTTTAATCGTATTTTTTGGAATTGAAACGAAAAATATATGTTTTATCAGAAACTGTGTCAGACAAATCTTGTAGATCTTTTTGAAACTAACAACTTTGTATTCTTACGTTTTTTTTCTTATTTTACATATTATTGTTAAAAAATTGAATTTTGGATTTTCAATAGTTTTTTTTTTAATTAAAAAGAAAAATATGCATCTTATGAAAAAATGTTACAATTCAAATTTGTAGGTCTTTATTTATCCAATAATATTGTATCATAACGTTTTTTCGTATCTCGTATAATTTAACTGGAAAATGGAATTTGGATATTGACTTTTTTCGAATTTGAATATGCTGTAACATTTCTAATTTTGATTTAATCAAAAAATGTTATCAGGATAATTTTTAGAGATTTATGAGCACTATCTAAAACCAGTATTGAAATTTTTGATTTTTTCAAAAAATTGTTTTCAAAAACACAAAAGTAGTGCTCAACCCCTCAATTTTGATTGGATGTGGCTGGTTAACGAACTTGTCCTTACTTTTTCGGCTCCGATAAAGTGTACCGAAGCTCAATTCAATCTGATAATTCTATCGAGAGTTATGCCGCACACGACCTTCTACAGACGGACAAACAGACAGACACTTTCGTAAAAACCATTTTTTCTGACTCAAGGGGTCTCAAAACGTAATGATTTGATGAAAATTTCGAAAGTCATTTTTCACATAAAACCAATACCTTCTCATCCATGATGAGAATGTAAAAATAATTAAAATGTGTCTATATTCCATAGGCAGATCTGTACATTTTGAAAGTTACTGTGTTTAAAATATCAGTTTTTACTCTTTCTTTTTACTCTATATTTTAATCAAATTCAAATAGAGTTTAAGATCACAAAATTGTTGCATTTAATATGAATAAAAGGTCATATAACTTTAAGTTGTGATTAACAGACAATATTGACTAAATTTTTATTGGAACTTCCAATCATAGCATTTACGTCATAAAAATATCTCTTGATGTCTTCATTTCTTTCCAGTAATTTATGAAACGTAATTAATGAGCATTTTTTATTGACCCATGGGTCAGGGAAGAAGATAGCTCGTTTGAAATGATAATAGGGTCACATTAAAGCCGTAATCGTACTTAATAGCTCTGAATGTAGTAAGTAGTTACTGCAACTAGATTCAATTTGAGTCTTGTTTCTCTTAATTGCAAAATATATTGTTCACGATCTTTTAATAATTTACTGTTCAAATTTCATTTGCAGCTTGGTATAGAAAAACAACCTGACTCCTAAAAATTTTGAAACCTATTGAAAATTGTTACAGAAGGTTTATATTCAAATTTTCATTTTCTTATTAAGGGCATGTTTTGAGTAGGACACGTGATCAGAAATAGAATTTTAGTTTTCCCCGAAATTTTTTTATAATAATATAGTAAAAAAATTCTTAACAAATAGCTTTGGTTTTAATTCACCCGTTTACTGTAATATATATTATATTATATTATATTGCATGATATTTTTGGCTAATATCTTCAGAAAATAACAAAGGACATATTAACAGAGCATTATAGGCTTTAATTGGTTTCGAACAATTTAAACAAGAATTTCTGTTTCACGTGGTCAAGAAAATTATTTTAGTTTGATGTTGATAAAACAGGAATTGTTTTCTAATTGTTCAAAACCAATTAAAGTCTATGATCCTCTATTAATATTGTCAGTTGGGAGCAATATTATATTATAATTTTTATCATATATTATGTTATATTATATACAATATTATAATTTTCAGAGTAAAAGGCAAGAAGGTACCTATTCAGAAATTAGTTTTTGCTACCCCATTTTAAATCGATGGCACTGGCGATATTGAAAAAACCATTTAAGAAACTAAATTCTTTACCTCCCTTTTTTTCCATATGCCGTGCAAAATACCCTTGAAAAAATAAAACCATTATTATTATAATAATTAAATAGTAACTCCTCAATGCCTTTGATTTAATATTATAGTACATTGTGAAATTAGGGAAAGGAAAGTTTATTTTGCGAGTGTGAAGTTTAATGCTCGAGCAAAACGATGTCAACAATCACACGAAATGTGAATTTTGGTTCAATATAATAGTAGACATGTTTTCAAACATGTCACATTACATAGTAAAATAAATTTTTTTCCGTGTTGCACACGATTTTTTTTCTACTGCGGTAGGGTAGGGGGAGGGGGCGAAGAAACGGATTTGGTTACCCCGCAGGGTGCAATAAAGTGCACTTTATGACTCGCTAGTAGAAAATTATTATATTCTGCAACTTGGAAAAAAAAGTTTATTTTACGAGTGTGAAGTTTGATGCCCGAGAAAAACGAGGGCAACAATCACATGATTAAAATAAATGTTTTTCCCGTGTTGCACACGATTATTTTTCTACTGGGGGATCAAAAAATGGATTTATTTGCCATGCAGAGGACAATAAAATGCACTTTATGACCCGCTAGTAGAAAAAATCCCTATAAAAGTAATATTTTCATATTTAATGTGAATTTGGCGCGACACATAGAGAAATAAAGAAAGAGAATATGATTTTTAAAATGATTTTTTGTAAATCTGCAGTGCTGGCTAGTTAAAATGAGTCGATACAAATTAATTTCTGAAACGGTATCTTATATTCCTCCTAAAAAATGTACAGAAAAATTTAGTCGCTCAAAATTTTAGTTAGTATCGAAGACTCTTGGACATAGAATTTTATAAGACACAATTGTAGAACATTTTAGTGACTTTTTATTGAATAAGAGAAGAAATTTTTTTACTGAAATTTTCTTCGACTATGTCTCATAAAACTCTATGTCCAAGAGTTTCCGATAATAACTTAAATTTTAAGCGAACTAATTTTTTTCATGTGCTCTGTTCTTTATGATATCTCAAAGTTTCAGCGAAAAATATTTATTTTTCAACCACGTGATCCCTTAGTACATGCACTTCAATAAAAAAAAATAGAATTTTGAAAATGTTTTTTTTTCTTATCTTGGAAATTTTGATCTCGAAGAATTTGGCTTTTTTGGCATAAGAGCCTTCATATAAGAATTATTGTGTTTATATTATAATAAATTTACATATGAGTATAAATTATTATTTCATAAAAAAAATGTCCAGTTGTTACCAGTTTTTGTTAATAATTATCAAAAACATTATCAAGATTATAAATTATAATTGTCTAAAATTTAGTGACGAAGGTAGCGGTTGTTAATGATAAAATCGTAAATATAAGCATGATAACCGAGTATAATTATAATCATGTATCATTGGTAATCGGAGTATTAATGAAGTTCCAAGTTTCTCAATAGACTGTACTTAACAATTGTACTCGATTGGGTAGAGAGGATCTGGATTACACTACTAGCTCGAGTTATCCCTCTACTGTCCAGTGTGAATTATAGTAGATACTATCCAGAATGGTTCATGGAGATAATACAAAAGGGTTGCGCAAATAGGGAATGGGGTTGTTCTCTCTGTATAGTACTCCTTATTATTCTCACTTTTTTATCGTCTCGAAAATAAAATGATGGACGGTATTTAATAACGCATTTACGTATATAAAAACGATCAATAAGACCACAGTAGAATTAAAAGAATATAGCAGAGTTATAACAATAGATACTGATACTTTTTACAATGGAGAAAACTGTCGACAAAAATAATAATAATAATTACTATTTAATGTTGATAGAGAAAAAACGTTAATAGTGAGGAAACATGAGGGCTAAGTTAAAGCTTTCAAATTACAAAAAATCCAAAACCTACAAGCCAATAATTCATGAATTGTTTATATCGCAAAAATAAAAAACACGTAGATACTGCTAATTTATTAACATTACTCATGAACAATTTGTTGTTTAAAAATAAATGTAAAAAAACGCCCGAACAGGGACTTGAACCCTGGACCCTCAGATTAAAAGTCTGATGCTCTACCGACTGAGCTATCCGGGCCGGTGGAATTTCCTTGCTTAAGAATTGTTGGGCTGCTTCGAAGCTATTATGATAACATAGCGTGTCGTCTGCTACGTGGAGATAATAGTGGATCAGATATTTTTCATTTATGACGTATTTAGAAGTCTTTGCGCATTACAACAACTTCAATATTTCTTCTAATTTGCTTTTAGTTCTAATAATGCACATTTTTAAGTGGAAATTTAAAAAACCCTACACGTGTTTATTATTCTCCAATTTCAAGCCGTATTTCATAATTAAGTTTTAAATTATATTACGTGTATAATTATTATCCGTTTTCGAATCTTTCAAGTGTATTATTTCTTATATTCAAGTATTATTAATTCATTTGTTAATACTTCAAACATTGTTAATTAAATTCTTCGCGTGATTTATTTTTTTCAAATGCTGGAAAGGTTAGGAATTTGAATTTGTACAAAAATATATACATAAGTATGAACGAATATAAATGTTAAATAATAAATATCGAATAATATCAACTTTGATAAATACTCTATAATTTTCTCGAAAAGTACTTTTAATTTTTTTTCTATCTTTCTTCCACTCTTTTGACATTTTTAGAAGGTTTTTTCGAAAGACCATATGTTGGGACACCATCAGAAATACATTTTATTTGAAAAATATTCTCTATGAAGAAAGGAACGCTTTGGCTCCGCTGGGTTTCATTTTTTGCTATTTTATATTTATAGTTCGAATTTAGTGTTCACATGCAATTTTTGTGATGTAATTTTAAATCCTGGAAATTTACGATCATGAAATCGCTAGACACGGAACTACAAAAACTCTCAAATTTGCCTTCATTAGTAAAAATAAATCATGCTATTTTCAACAGCTGCCAGTTTCGATGTGGGGCACATCTTTTTTATGACCCTCATTAAATTTCGAAATAATTTTAATTTTTTTACACAAATTTTCTAAATTATTCATTATACAAGTGGCATTGATTTTTTAATTAAACCTTTTGCAGCAATTAAATATGTGGAAAATTTTGGTTTTAATGTTTTTTCAATAAAAGAAAATCTGATGAAAATTTAAACAAGAAACACATATTATTCAAAATTTTAAATCTTATAAATTTGAGATAAAATATAGGGCATATCGATACCCACGTTCTAATATGTCCTATCCCACAAAATTTGAGAAATTGACTTTTTTTGAAAAATGGATTAATAATAATGTTTTACAGCTTATATTAAAATCTTGTGAGTCAAATTGTTTATTTAATATTTTTAAATAAATAATCTAATATGTCGTATCCCACATGCCGATTTTCACGAATTCTAATATGTCGTATCCCACATCCATTGGTTAAGTCAGCGCCAGCGATGTGACAGTCAATTTTTATTTTGTGATTAGTCTTAAGTTTATTTTGAGAAATTATTTAATAAAATGAATAAGAAGGTAATTACAAATAATATTTTTACAACTCCAATTAAATATAGAGCATCCGCTGAAACCTTTGTTTGTAGATCGCTTAAAAAGAACTAAAAGTAAATGGCAACAATTACAGGCATTAAAAAAAGTGTTGCTGAGAGATACACACTGCTTCTATGATAATATAAAATATATTGATGATACTGACTCTGCTTCTGACCAATCTCCATCAATAAAAAATTTGGAAGCCGAGAGTAAAAATATAGTTAAGGTAACTGAAAAGACTAAGAGTACGAAACGAAAAGCTAATCAAGTTAATCTTGGTGTTAAAAGCAAAGTACTGCGTACTAATAATAGATTTAAAAAATCTGAAGATAATGATATTAATTATAAAAAAAATTGTGATAATACCAGACGAAAGAGAACAAGAAATTTTCAACAATCTCAGCAAGAAAATGTACCTGAAGTAAAAAAAAAAAAATTAAGAGTACTTAAAATGAAAGAAAAATGTTTTAAGCAATATTAAAGATAGTCAAAATAAAATGTATCAATAATGTTATATTATAATAATTATGAATTAAACAATACAAAATAAGAGAGAAAAATGTTATGTATGGAATGAAACAATATTTAATTATAGAACGATTAAATCAATTTTATTTCTAAAATACATTTTAATTTTTTCTTCTTGCGTAACCCACATAAATATCATAAAATTTGTAATGTTAGATAATTGGCTTTCGGGTCCATAAATGAAAAAAACAGTAGTTTCAATCAAACGTTTCGACTCTGATTGGAGTCCTCATCAGTGATCTTTATTTCTAGAATATGAAAAAACAACTAGTGAATATTGTGCATTTGAGTACAACTTTGGTATTGTCTGCAGTATAAAAATATGAGAAAACCTACATAAAATCAACCATAAACATTTTTTGGTGAAACACGAGAGAAATCTTAGGAATTGATATTGAAAAGTAACACATACATTTTAAAAAAACATCTGAGATAAAAGCTAGTCACGTTTATATACAAATGTAGCTTAAATTGTAGATGCAGGTATAAAATGCGAGAAAAAATAACTCAAAAAATTACGAAAAACTTCGGTAAAACTTTGATCAATATGAAAAAAACCTTAAAAAACCTTGAAAATACGCAAATTATTGAGGGTCGATATAATTCCTGTTCTAAATATCATAAAATTTATTTAAATAATTTTTTTTGCTTTAATTATTATTATTTATACATTTTTATGAACGTATAAAATAAAAATTTGTTTACATTTATTTATTTGTGCTAGCAAGACGTTTTTATCGTTTCCTGAAAAATTTTCCAATTGTGGGATACGACATATTAGAACGTGGGTATCGATATCAAAGTTGTTCAAAGTGCTATAGTTATTTATAAAAATGTGAAATTAACGTCACCCTTTTTTTGTATATCTAAATTAGATTTTTATAAATATCACTGATGAGGGCTTCGATCTGAGCCGAAACGTCTGATTAAAACGATTCTTAGACCCTAAAGCCAATTTTTTTCAACAATGTACCATTTTATTATAAAAATTTTCAAATTTAATTTCCGTTTTTCAATAAATAATTTTTATCAATGCAAAATTTTTTCTAAAATACTGGGAATAGTAAAGTAAACATTTGGTAAAGATAAATATATATTTATGCACGTAGAATATAATATCCGGATGATAACAGAGGGAAAAGCGGTTCAATGTTTTCAATATCCTTGGCACATCTCTTATTAGAAAAGGACGACTGAAATATCAAAGATATCGAGTTTACAGGAAAAACAGAGTGTGAAGGAGCGCAAACGTCCCACGAGAGCATTGGAAAAGCCACGAGCTAGGTTTGCACTTGAAGCAACCAGGAGAAACGATATTTATTCTACGCTTCATGGAGGAGCAACCAGAAGCAATGGAAAAGACAGAGAGATAGATGGATAGGCGGATAGACAATATCGACGATCTCTGGAGAATATACATTCGTAGATAAGTTTGTCAATAAAACACGCCTCCTCCAAACTCATCTTATTGCACGCAATATCGACTCTGTCGTTTGTTTGAATATCCAAAGTTTCCTGAAAACAGTCTTAATGGCGATCTCCGCTCCCAGGAGAAAATTCCACTATAAAATTGAAACATCATGAACTACAAAGAGTCCCAACTGACCAGCGATTCTGGGAAACTGATATTTCATCTTCATCTCTTCAATTGTAAATCAAATTCACTTCCCGTAAAACAAAGTTTCAGGAAGTGATGAGAGTATTGTGAAGAGTTGTCAGAACACGATGAGAAATAATAGACAATTTTAAAACTCCTGAAATCGGAAATTTGTCAATTTCAGAAAAATAGAAATCGATCTAACTCAACCGTTTCCAATTTTCTAAAATGAATAAATTATTGCGAAATTCAGCAATTTGTTTATAAGAATTTTCTTTTCGAAAATTGATTTTTAATGGTTTTAGCCATTAAAGAATTTATTTTTAAAAATTGGGAACGGTGAAGTTATAAAGATTCTTTTTCCTTAAAAATTGATTCGTGATATATTCGAATCGCATCATTTTCTAAAATTTGGTATGACGCGATAAGGAAAAAAGTTTTGAAAAATAAAAAATTTTGAAATGCATTATTTTTCTGTATAACAAATTTTTTTCATGGAAAACAATCTTTTCACTTTTAAATTAGCCCTTCAATAATAATATTGCTATTCTTGAAAGCAAAATTATCTATTTTTGCCTGGAGGTCTTATTTTTGTGAATGAACTACCTTAAAAAGGAATCGAGGGAGCTCTCTCATATTTCTGGAAATTTGATTTCTTACCTTTTTAAAGAAAATTATAAAAAATCGCTTGCACTTTAATGAAACATTTAATCTCCTGACAAATTTTGAATATGTTTTTCAATAATTGCATAAAACTTAAGTTACCCACAAACGTAAAATTATTCCTACAACAAGTTTCAGAATTTGCAGAGATGAGTATCAGAGTATTCAACACTTTGTAATTGAAAATTAAGAAATACTTTTTCTAAATTTACTAAAGAGTAACTGAACTAACATACGCTAACCACTCGACCACGCCTATTTCTACAACCAAACTGAGTACTTCAATCAAATTTCGAAAAATGTTCGAAATTTCTTCAAGCATTTCAATCAAATAATAATATTTTGATATTAAATATTTATTATATTTTATGTAAAAATATTAAATATTATATAATATAAAAATAATACATATTAAATATTATTTTATTAATAAATCATGGAAATAATTAATTATTTTTTCGAATTAGATGTAATAATCAATA
This sequence comes from Diplolepis rosae, assembly GCA_030998225.1. NCBI lineage: Eukaryota > Metazoa > Arthropoda > Insecta > Hymenoptera > Diplolepididae > Diplolepis > Diplolepis rosae. The sequence goes on along the minus strand of JAPYXD010000701.1, from coordinate 20,083,773 downwards.
TTTTAATAACTGTGCTTTTTTAAATAAAATTATAGTTGGAATTCTATTTTCAGTGTAAAATAATACTTTAGTACTGCATCAGCATCAGTAGCGGCTAACCAGTACTGGCGCAGTACTGAATTTCCTTGAGATACTCAATAAATCAGCTTAATTTTGATGTAAATCCTAATAATTTTGGTATAGGAAGCATTTCATACTTCTTACTTGACCTGCAATTTTCATTCATCTGATATGAATTTCATTGGATAAAGCTGCTTTATTTAATTTTTTCTAGGCCATTGTTTCGTTTTTTGATCTACCCTTTAGTTCTTCGTTGCGTCAGTGGTTTCCACAAACAGTCAATTCGATTCGACAATGAAATTCTTTTGAGGCAAAACTTACCTGTCGGGCTCAACCGCATCATCCTCCTCTCGCTATTGAACCATTTTACCTTCTTTTGCCTTCTCTCTTTTTCCCGTTATATACAGGACAGGTCCTTCCGCACACCGGAAGTTCTGCGCAGGATCCTGCACTGTAATCCGGTCGATTCGAAACCTGAGTGAATTGTGTTAACCCTGAAATTGGCAAGTGCTGCCAACTGTGAAAGAAAAATGAGGCTATTTTTAGACGAAAATTTGAAACCCTGCTGAAAAATATCCCTTTCCCGAACCTCTCTCACTAATTTGACCATAAGTTCGAAAATTCCAAAAAAAAACCGAAAGATATTAATTGCATAAATTTTGTGCTTTTTATGAAAGAATTTGTTTTCACATTCTTCGAGTCATAAAGATTGAGGAAAGAAATTTGAGATTTTTCAGAAACGCTGAAGCCTCTAAAATAAATAAATTGCTAAAAGTAAAACAAGAACTGTAAGTAATTAAAAAAACGTTGTCTCTTGCAAATTTCTTAATTCCAGCATAGCGATAGTTGGAATTCTCTCATGAATATTGCAGACTAATTTGAGTAATTGGCTGTTCAAATATTAATGAAAGAGCGAGTGCTAATGAAGATCAAAGAGGTGACGAATCGAACAACACTACAAGATTCTAAATGAAGATATAAGGAAGTTTATTGCATAAGCTAGTTATGAATAGATACATTGCATCAAAGCCAATGATTATTTAGATTATCTTATGCATATTAAGATTTTTGAAGCATTCGACTTAATTTTTCTGTCGTCCACGGAGAAAAATATTTCGAGAAACTCTACTCAGCTTCTAGTAAAACTGGGACAAATGGACAATTTGGTGATTATTTAATATTATTGTAATGATTTGTGAGGTACCAAATGTTAAAGAATGCATCACAGTTCGGTAAACTTTGAAAATGTAGAGAAATGTTAAAAAATGTACGTCACAAATTATTTAGATAATATTAAATAATTTCCGACTTGTCCATGTGTCCCAAATGTGGTCAAACGTTGAGTAAACTTTCTCGAACTATTTTTCTCCTTGTACAATTGCTATTAGTCTTGAAAAAAAGGTTCAAAAACAGGTTTGCTGAATGCTCTTCTGGATCATATCTTCTTTGTTTATTTATCGTTATTTATATCTTTCTGAATAATAATAATGATAATAATAAAGGAGAGTTGTCGAAGAAGGGCGTAACTTGGAAGTCATGTTGGAATTCATAAATCGCTGGGATGTCCCGCTGCGTTTTTCTAGTGCCTTCTGCTCCTTCGTCTTTGGCTGGTTCCATTCCACCTTTTCGTTGGTGCAAGTCGAGGTAGGAACTTTGAGGACCTTAATCATATGGGCCTTCTAGCGCCAGCCATAAATATCGTCAATGCAAGCTCAGGTTGGCCTGGGTCCAACTTGGTTTAACTCCCGCTTAGCCATCGTGGACCGTTCCACATTTAACGATATCTCTCTCTTTTCTCTTTAACTCATCTTCCCGTCGACTCTCTTCTTCATCTTCTCCTCGCTTAAGGACGTGCCGTGCCTTCTTACGTAATACATGGTTATGTGCATGCTTTAGCCAAGATTTCATCTCTCATTTCCAGAATATGTATATAACATGACCAAAACATCTTAACAGAATTATCAGATTCTATAATCAATTTACAGAATTATACAAGAATTATGTTTCATTAATTTATCTTATTCTCTTTATATTGTCCAAAAACCCCTCTATTTATGACGATAATATCAACATTTATTGTTCGTTATAACATATGACCAACCTTGGACAAAATTAATGTTTTTCTACTGGCGGGTTATAATGTGGAAAAAAATAAAAAACATTTATTTTACTCATGTGGTTGTTGCATTTTTCTACTTTTTTCTACTAGCTGGTCATAAAGTCGATTTTATTGCTCCGCAGGGGGAAAAAAACCAATTTTCTGACCTCTCAGTCGAAAAAAATCGTGTAGGACACGGGAAAAACATTTATTTTACTCATATGGTTGTTGCATTTTTCTACGTTTTTTTCACTGGCGGGTCATAAAGTGGATTTTATTGGGCCGCGCGTGGCAAAAAAATCTATTTTACGACCCCCTAGTGGAAAGAAAAATCGCGTGGGACTCGGGAAAAACATTCCTTCGACTCATGTGGTTGTTGCATATTTATACTTTTTTCTACTAGCGGGTCATAAAGTGGATTTTATTGCTCCACGGGGGGAAATAAAATCTATTTTCTGACCCCCTAGTAGAAAAAAATCGTGTAAGACACGTAAAAAACATTTATTTTACTCATATGGTTGTTGCATTTTCTACTTTTTTCTACTAGTGCGTCATAAAGTGGGTTTCATTGCCCCGTGCGAGGCAAAAAAATCTATTTTCTGACCCTATAGTGGAAAGAAAAAACGTGTGGGACTCGGGAAAAACATTCATTTTACTCGTGTAGTTGTTACCCTCGCTTTGCTCAAGCATCAAGCTTCACACTGGCAAAATAAATTTGTTTTCCCTAGTTGCACAATATTCTATTCTCATATTTATTTTCTCTTAAGATGACGTTTCGATGACATTAGGTCATCCTCTTCAGATCAAAGAAACATTTTTTTCAGTGTGTGGCTCTGTAGTTATAGTATTCATTCTGCATTTGTACAGAATATCACAAAAGATAATTGGTAAATTTTTGTCAAAACTTTGGTCAATATGAAATTCGATATTTGTCAAATTATTAAAAAAACATCACAACTGATTACTCATAAATATTTGTCAAAACCAATTATTAATATAAATTTCAAATTAATGTCAAATTTTTATTTATATTAATCAATGGTTTTGACTAATATTTACAAATAATCAGCTGTGATTTTTTTTACTAATTTAACAAATATTGAATTTTATATTGACCAATGTTTCGAAAAAAAATTTACCAATTATCATTTGTGATGTTTCGTACAAATGCAGAATGGATACTATAACTACAGAGCCACTCACTAAGCCAAATTTTTTTTTGATCTGAAGAGTATCTCTCTCTCTCTCTCTAATGAAGAAAATTAGTCAAACATAAAATCATCTAATTTTAACATTTGATTTTCTTGAGCATCATCTATTCAAGGAACTGCTAGACAAACAAACCATTGAAAAAAATGTATCTTTATCCAACTACTTAACGATTTATAAAATATGCCACTGCTAATTTATTGGTTCACGCGAACACTTGTTTGGTTTACATTACTTTAAGAAACCAGATACTATCGTCAACCTCAAAAATGTTTGTGCCAACCAATAAATTAGCAGTGCCATATTTTACAAACCAAAATGCTTCCCGTGTGGAAAAATTTCTTGGCACTGACTACCGGATCCCGAAGCTGGCCCGTTTGAACGCTACCTAACCACTAGCCAGACAAGCTATCTGGCAGCTATCCAGCTTTAAAACGTTTTTACATCATAAAAGTCCTAGGCCCGTTCTAGGTAACAGTTTTATGAGAATTTTTCAGTTTTTAGAATTTTTTAAAAATTTTCGATAACTTACTCGGCTCCAGATAGAGTCGAGTTAGATTGCCTGAACAAGACCGGACTATTTGATTCTGTGTTGGTAGACTAAAGTTTGCAACTATTATATCATCGTATGAATGGAAATTTGTATAGAATATTCAGAAATTTATTTCCTGACAAGGAAATCAACATGCCTCTTATTATTCCCTTCTTTCTATTGTTTCTCTTCCCTCGCAATTTATTTACTTCTTTTATCATCCCGGGGCATTTGGCGTCTCACTGTCTAGCTTGCTCCGAAAGCCGAGAGGTTTACCGGTTGAACAAAAGGTGTTTCAAAAGTTGTACGGCACTAATGGCTCGTATAATCGGGAGTACGTTGCGCATGTACTGATCCTGCGGGAAACGCGAGCATCCCCGTATCGTCCGGATCGATTCAAGACCTCCATATAGGGATACATACTTGTTCGAGTCTTTCAACTAATGTGCCTAGATAATGTTAACCGCTTCAAAAAGATCTGTAATGCACTTTTTTAGATCCTATAATGATCTACCTCTTTTCTTTACTCAGAGAATAACCTAGTTACAGTAAAGGTCTAACATTTTCCAAAAAATTCTACTTTCAGTGAAAAACAAATTTTATCCTAACCAGAATATTTTATTGCCTTGAAATAATAGTTTTTTAATATTAACTTCCTAAATTCGAAACTGTGAAAAAGCACTGTTTCGAACGTTATAAGTCTTCCACATAGAATCAGTGCAATTTAACTGATATTACTAGGGAAAGTCACTGGTTGACCAGCGAATTTTACTGTTGACCAGTATATTTCACTGATGACCTAGTACGTCATAAAAAAGCATTATTTAAAGAGCAGATCGATTGCCAAAGGGGTTTTTTTTTTCAAAAGAATGTTCAATACTCACGTTGCGCTTGCGTTGCGTGAACGGACCATTTTTATTGCGCTATAAAAAAAAATTTAAATCAGAAAACAAATTATACACAATTCTAAGAATAAAAAAAGAATCTTTTATTTACAAGAAGTTTCGAGATACGGTAATTTCAAAATAACCCTTTTTTCCGAATTTTGGTGAAAAATCAGAATTTTTTATAACTTTTGGTGCACCATCTGACTGAACGATTTTATGACAACATGTTTAACAGATGAATGAAAATTCAAGTATTTATCTTGAATTTGACATAAAGGACAAAGTCCTAGCTCTACTAGGTCGACAGTTATGATCTCTTAAAGTGGACTACTTTTGACCTCTTTTTCAGGGCAATTTACCCCTGCGGAATTTTCTCGCAACAAGGCGTTTCATGGGTAAAATACGATAGTGATACCAGAAAATGGAATAAAGTAAACAAAATATTAAACAAATTAAATAAAAAAAAGAGCCTTCTAGTCCTATTAATCTATTATTTGTAATCTTTTGAAAAGTCTCTTTTTTTGCATTTTTCTACTATGATCAGAAAAATTGTGTTTTTTGAAAATACCTCATTTCCTATTGATCCTCCGATGAAAGGTCAAGGAAAGAAATCAAAGTAGGCTCAATTCTGCGTGAAATAGAATAAAATAAACTACCCTAGCTCTAAACCCTAGCCATTTTGCATATAATCACCTGACTGTACCATACGGAGCAAGCATGGCCACATTTGAATATTTTTCTGTAAATTAAGTGAAATTTAAAGAAAACAGGAACAAAATTTATTAGCGATAAAAATTGCAATCTTTTTGCTTCATAAAGAAATCCCTGAAATTAACCAGAAACTATAGATTTTTACTAGAATTGGAGTAGTTTGACTTATTTCAAAAAGTACTTGAAATTTTAAACAAGAAATTCAAATTGAATCATTATTTCGAATTATTTTAATTTATTGTAAAAACATATTTCATTGTTATTACATTTTTCTTATAAAAATAGTGCCCATGCAAAAATCAATAGAAGTTAAAATTTTATTTGAAACAAATGTCTAATAGTTCTAAAAGAATCAAACAATTCCAATTCTTATGTAAATCTGGGATATTTTAGTACGTTTGGAAATAGAAAAAAAAAATTGAAACAGCGCATTAATAAAATTATAGTGAGCTGGAGGTAATTTGTCAAATCTTTTTGTTGAAAAATGTGAAGGCCTACAAGAATAAACATTTGTAATTCTGATAAACTCTGGAAAAAAATGCCTGATACATGAAACCACTCGCAATTATATTTTTATGAGTAATATATTATTTTCTGATAGACTGAATACTAATTTCAACAGTAAATCTGATCGATGCATCTCTCTTTCAAAAATCTCCTCCAGTGGAGATAATTAGTCTAGTGTGTTATCGGATTCAAAACAGCAACTTGCTGCATGTTATATAACTATTTGAAGAGATGGGTGGGATCACTGTCAGTGTTACGTGCTGTAGGGAATGTGGGTGTGGTGGTATGACGAGGTTGTCTGTTATGCAATCCAAAGATTAGCCAATTGAGGCACTCTCGGATTTACTGAGTTTTTTTTTTTTTTTTTTTTATAAACTTACTAATTTTGGTTCACTGATGTCAATCATATTCTCTAATTTTTCAACTTTTTAAGCCCCCTGCATACTAAAGCAAAATAATTGAATGATAAGTATTAAATAATTTTTAATTGAAACATTAATTGAAAAACTTTGCACAAAAAATAACATAAATTATCTGTGCTTTATTGGCTATCTATTGCTTTTTTGCATAAAATTAAATCTTTCATTTCTGAAATTGAAAATGAAGGAAAGAAAGACTGCAAAAAAAGAAAAAAATTTAAATTAGGAAAAAATTTTTTTTTTTAATTTTTATTTTTCAACAGGCAAATTGTAATTACACGGTAAATTTTCGCGTAAAGCGAAAAAATTGTAATACCTTAAGTAAGATATTCAGAGTTATTCAGAAAGAAATGAAAACTTGAATTATCTAGTGCCAACGGCCCTCATACGGTGCAAAAACTGCAGCACACACGTATAAAAACCCTGGTGAAAGTATCGAATTGAAATTCATTCCGAGCGAATCAGAGCTATTCCGAGCCATTCCGGAATCTGTTTCCGAATCATTCCGAGTCATTCCGAGTCATTCTGAACCAATCCGAAAAGCGTTGTGTATCTCGTTTGATGAGAAACGGCCAAAATCAATCCGACTTAATCTGATTCAATCCGAGACATCAATCCGAATGAATCTGAACCAGGTTCTCAATCCTGAACAATCCGAATCAATCCGAGCTCGGAATAATCCAAACCGAACTAATCTGAGGTCGATAGAATTCTGATTAATTCGGATTGAAACTAGAAACCAAAATTGGAATTTCTAAAAGTAATTCTAAAACTTTTCAATAAAGTCTAATCTTTTATATTTCTGATGGATATGACAAACTAACAAACTTTACCTTGATTTACTTTTATTTGAAAATTGTTTGTATCTTTGGACAAGGACAGATAGAGACACAAAATCGGAAAACCTCGTTTTGGATTCAGGGGCTTTCAAATGCTTCTCATACGTAGAGAATGTAATAAAAAGTCAGTGTTTCTTGCAATAAATTGTGGAGAATTGTTTCGATAACTGCTCTCAAGGGACTGATTGCATGTCTCTTGTATACTTCCTTTAGTAGCGGATAATCACTAGGTTACATTATGTTGAAGAAAAAATCTGAAGAAGGATTAGACAAAAAAGAGTCTAGTTGGCTGAACCTCAGGAGACCTCGAAAATTGCAAAAAGGTCAGAAAGGGAAAACCACGAGCATTCGATGAGAATTCCTATCAAAGGGAAAGTTAACGGTTCGAAGAAGCCTAGCGAGGTGGAATAAAGTCTCTGAAGGGAGAATGATGGACCCCCCTTTCCTCTCATCTCATCCAGGCGATTCATTAATAAATAGCTGTCCAGACCTTCAGTTGATAATTGAATACCTGCAGGACAACGCTAACTCAACTAAAAAACTTCAAGGCCTTTAAAAAAAATTAAAAACCATTAAATCTGACTGCATAATTTTTTTTTTTTCATTTTAAAACCACGAGCAGTATTTTTGTGAGAAATTAATATTTTATTTGTAAAATTGATTTTGTAAATTGAAAAAATCAGCCTGAAAATTAAGAGTGGGATGAAATACATTTTTTATTTGAAAATGTCGAACGTATACATGAGTCTTGCTAAAAAGTTCACAGGAAATTAATACAATTTTGTCTGCTTGTTTTCTTCTTCAATTTTTCATAATTAAATTGAACCATCGCAATAATAATGCAATAATAAAGCACTCAAAAAATGGTTAATTGACCCAACTAGTTCTGTTTTGTAAAATATGCTACAGCTATTTTTTATTGGTTGGCACAACTAATTTTTTTGTTAACGCATATTTTACAAATTAAAATACCTAAGTGGCAAAGTCGGAGGCCAGACACTTTTAACAACCAGGGCAGTATTATGCCAGTTGTAATCGAGGAGTAATGCCAGTATTGCCTGACAATGCTGTGCCAAACATTGGCATATTACTGGCTTACTACTGGCGCAGTACTGGTGAAACTCTGAAGTAGGGATATCATTGACAGTTGGCAGTCTACTGGTTTACTTTGGGCGCAGTACTGATTACTATTACTGGTAAAATAGAAATAGTACTGGTATAGTGCTAGCTGTATACAGAATCCAAATACTAGCTATAAACCTACATAGAAGTCTTATCGACAGTTGGCACCCTACTGGTTTCCTACTGCCGCAGTACTAATACCGCAGTACTAATTATCATTACTGGAAAATTGCAGACGTACTATTTTCACAACCTTTTACTTATCTATTTTTGACATCTTCATTCAAAATGTATTTTTATAAATATTTTCATAATTATTTTTCGTTGAGTGTTCGATAAATTTTTTAGTTTTTTGCAAAAGAACTATATTTTTCAGTACAAAATACGATATTTCAATAAAATGTTTCTGATACAATTTGTATGAATTTACTTTTAAATAGTATTGTAAAACTTAATGATCAATCTAGCTTCTAATATAGTTATGCTAGAAATTAGAATACTTTTGAAATTGCAAAATTTCACCCAATAAAATTCAGTTAGTACCGGCTGCTAGTACTCGACCAGTACTACTTTAAAGTACCAACTTATTTGAAGTGCTGATTTTTTCAAAGTAGTTGTGCCAAAAATCAGATCTCTGAAAAAAAAAGTTTTCTTGTGTTTGTAAGATTTGAAATGATATTAACAATCGTGTCTTATGGAAAAAAACCTTATTTTTTATGAAAAAAAAAATAATTAAATCTTACGATAAATGAAACTTTTTATAAAGTTTTTTGTAATAGAATTTTTCCTTATTGTCGCTACTTACCAATTTTCAAAAAATGATTGAATTTTCTTAAATCATGGCTTATTTTTTCAAAGAAAATACTTTCTACAGTTCTATTGTTTCTAATTCTCAAAGTTAAGTTTTAAATGGCAGAAATTGTTGAAAAAATGTTTAAAAGAAACATTTTTTAAGAAAAATGAAGATTATTTACTTATTATCAAAATTAAAACCAGTAGAATTGTAGAAAATATTTCCCTAGAAAAATAAGTCATCACTCATAAATATCCAAACATTTTTTAAAAATTGGTTAAAAGCGACAGTAAGGAAAAACATCATTAAAAGTATTATTTTTCGTAAGTTTTAAAATTTTTTCATAAGAAATAATGTTTATTTTTCATAAGACACAACTGATAATATAATTGCTAGTCGTAAAAACATAAAAAAACTTTTATTTTTCAGACCTAATTTTTGGCACAACCATCTTAATTGTCTAAAATCAATGATACATACTTTATCCATTGTCGTCTATATGTTCTTTATTATTTTTCAAATTGTTATAATGAGTTACTCATTATTTAAGTAATAAATGCGTCGAAACTAAAATGTGTGTTGATCGGTCACGTGACCAAGATGATACATGTCTTTAACTGAACAAGAGATCCCTTTCACGATGTCCTTGACCATGACCAAGCTAGTCTGGCGCACGTGATCGACGATTGAAACACTCAAGGTATTACGTCACTCATATGGCTACACGCGGCCTCCTTCCTTGCTTTACGTGATACCAAACTACGAATATTGTGTCTCTACTTCGTCCTTCGTACCAACTCTTTAGCGGGCTTTATTTCCTCAAGAGACTCCAAGGTCACTAATGTTTCCTATGAATAAAGATAAGTCCTCAAGATGGCAACTGTATTTCCTAGCTGAAATGACCTTTTATTTTTTCAACAAAATGTATCTTTTACTCTTTAAATCTAAGAAATTCAAAATTAAATTAACCCCTTCACTGGCGTCCCCGCGCATTGGCTGAATTAACTGACTTGGCCATTTTTTCATGTTTTCTGTTCATCAAGGCTCAATACCAATCTGCTTTAAATTTTTTACAATTTTTTTGAAACTTTTTTTATTTTTGCCAAAAATGGCCAACTAAATCTCAAAAACGTCCACCAGTGAAGGGGTTAAGGGGGTGCATCTGAGTACAAGGAATTATATTGACAATAGACAAAATTATTTATGAAAACGTCAGCCGTAATCTGTCAGATTTTTATTGTGGTATTTCTTTAGTGATATCAGAAGCAGTCCTCGACGAAGGATAATGTGAAAAAAATGATAAAATGTCGGCTGTTTGGAAAATTGACGTCGATTTTGACCTTTTTTTCAAGCATTGTTTACAAATTAAAATGAGCAAGTGGATTTTCGTCGAAAAATCTTTCAAGTAGGGCACGATAACCCATCAAATAATGTTATTTGCAAATTTCAAGAAAATCCATGGATTAGAACTCAAGATATCCTGTTTACCGTTTTGAAAACATGTTTATCGAGAAAAATGCGTTTGAAGTTGGACAAATAAAAAAACGTCTGTATTTTTATCAATTTGAATTTCATTATTAAAATTTTACGCAGTACTTCCGAAAGTAGAATGCAAATAAACGAAATCGATTTTTTGAAAATTTTACTCAAATGTACCCCCTGGTGAAAAACGAGTCAGCAACTGATTTAATTAGACAAAATCATTGAGATTGAATTATAGTCAATAAATTTTTGCTCTTTCATCAGTCACATATTTTCTATTATACAATAGAAATCAAAATTAAAAAATCTGCCCGCTTTGCGGGCACATTCTCATTGCGCGCTTCGCGCGCAGCTCGCTTCGCTCGCAAGTTTGTGCGCGCCTAGGGCGCGCGATTTAATCGTCGCGCTTCGCGCTCCGTTCTTTCTGGACCTCGCGCTTCGCGCTCGGTCTTGTGCTCTCCGCATACATTTAAGTTTATTTCTTATAATTTGATACTGAAGCTCAAACTAATTGTATAATTATATTACAGATGATGTGAATTACACATTTTCTCAAAGTCACTCTATTTCTTTTTGAATTTAAGTGAAACAGGAAATTCAATTTACTTAAGGCTCTATCAGCCTTAAGGAACACATTCTCATCATGACGCTCGCGCTTCGCACTCGATTTTCTGTATACATTTCAGTCACTTTTTAATAAATTACATGATTAAAATAATTTATTTTCTTCCAAATCTCTCAAAAAGAAAAAACAATCGTAGAACTTATTTAAGGAAACGATTTTACAGAACAACGCTTATTTCGTATCTCACATATTTTGGTGAAAAAAATCGAATTTTTTTAATATTAAAAATCAAAACATAAAATATACATGCTGTCCCGAAATGTCCTAACGAGAATTTGTAGACCTTATTTAGGCAAACAATTTTCCATCTAAACGTTTTTTTGTATCTCACATATTTTGTCTAAAAAATGGAATTTTTGAATTTTAATCGTATTTTTTGGAATTGAAACGAAAAATATATGTTTGATCAGAAACTGTGTCAGACAAAATTTTTAGATCTTTTTGAAACAAACAACTTTGTATTCTTACGTTTTTTTCGTATTGTACATATTATTGTTAAAAAATTGAATTTTGGATTTTCAATAATTTATTTTTTAATTAAAAAGAAAAATATGCATCTTATGAAAAAATGTTACAATTCAAATTTGTAGGTCTTTATTTATTCAATAATATTGTATCATAACGTTTTTTCGTATCTCGTATAATTTAACTGGAAAATGGAATTTTGATATTGACTTTTTTCGAATTTGAATATGCTGTAACATTTCTAATTTTGATTTAATCAAAAAATGTTATCAGGATAATTTTTAGAGATTTATGAGCACTATCTAAAACCAGTATTGAAATTTTTGATTTTTTCAAAAAATTATTTTTAAAAACACAAAAGTAGTGCTCAATCCCTCAATTTTGATTGGATGTGGCTGGTTAACGAACTTGTCCTTACTTTTTTGGCTCCGATAAAGTGTACCAAAGGTCAATTCAATCTGATAATTCTATCGAGAGTTATGCCGCACACGACCTACAGACAGACAGACAGACAGACACTTTCGTAAAAACCGTTTTTTCTGACTCAGGGGGTCTCAAAACGTAAAGATTTGTTAAAAATTTCAAAAGTCATTTTTCACATAAAACCAATACCTTCTCATCCATGATGAGAATGTAAAAATAAATTTGACTAATTTTGACAAATTTTTTATTTTAATAAATTAATTATTCAGTTTAATTTCAAGTTAGGTGGTTGAGTTGCAAATTTTTGCCACTGCCTACATTATCGGAGGATCATTAGTCGCGTATCAAAACGTTGCCGACAGGTGTCCACGTGACAATTTCAAACTCTTATATCGGAATAATTCAAATTAAATTCAAATTTAAAGAATTTGAAATCTTTCTGTGGAAAAAGAGACGCTTTCGACTTCTTCGAATTTAGTTTAATTCCTTTTGAATAATAAAACATTTTTTCACGGATCACATTTTTTGAAAGAATCCTTTTTACAGCAGAAATTCAAAAATAGGATTCTTTTCCTTGGATTTACAATTAATGCAATTCCCTCAGTTTTGAATAAAGTAAAGTTAGGTGTTAATAGAGTGAAAATAATTAATTTTAGAATTTTCTGTCGTTTGAAATATTTTAAAAAATTCTATAATGTATTTTTTTACATTCAAAACACCTACATTAGTAGCCTAAAGATAACTTTTTTAATTTACAAAGTATCTTTCTAAAAATTTGCGAAACGTGACAAAAGACAATAAAGCACGTCTATTAATTTCTTTTTAGTAAACATTTTGAAAGAAAATTGAAAACTTATCGACAGTTACAGTTAACTGTGAACATGTTTGCAAAATTTTCACCCAAACGAAGTTAGCAGACGTTCTTTATCGTCTTCTATTGTATTTTCCAAATTTTCAGGAAGATATTTTGTAAAATGAAAAAGTTATCTTATACGAACTTTTACAGAAATTTGGTCTCATGGTCTGGTTGATCCATGGCCTTAAAATTATTTTATGTACAAGTATTAAAATTGCAAATCTTTTCAAATTGTAAACCATTTTAGATCCAGTAGGGTTTTAATTTTTACATTTTTGACTTTGCGATTTATTTAGAAATGTATAGTTTTTAAAGTTGAAAATTTTCAATTCTTCCAAATAGTTTTTATGTTTACAGAATTCTTAATTTCAAGCGTAATTTTCACACTAAAATCATTTTTTGTATATATTTAGAAAATAAACTACATTGTCTATAACAAAGCATTTGCATGAATTCGGTTTATTGTTCAACAATACATTTCCTGCAAAACTGTAAAATTGTAAAACTCTAACATAGCAGCTATTCATATTTTATTGCGAGCTTACAGCTTTAAATAAACTATAAAATTATAGTTTTAGTTTGTTCTATAGAAAGAGAAAGTGCTATAGATAAATGGGCTTCGACATTAAAATTATAATAGAAATATGCAATAAGTTCAGAATCGATTTACTGGCAACCAAACAATTTTTTCGCGAGCAAGTTATATTATTTTATAAACATTCGAAAGTGAGTTTACACTTCTTGTGAAATGTGGACGTTCTCTTTAATTCACGTTACTTTAAACAATTCTTGAAACTTTTCACACCAATAAATAATATCTACCAGGAAATTTCATTATTATGAGCGATCAACTCAATTATAAAAGTTGCATCACATTTATGCCAGTCTTCAGTCCTTTTCGCTCTAAACTTTATATAAATGTGTTTGGATAATGTAAGAGGCAGAAACCTTCAACCGCGAAAGCCCTTTTGAACAACTAGAAGCCACAACTACTACACTTTACCACTCCGGACTCAGAATTAAATAACCACAAATGCACTAGTAGTTAATTATCGCAAATAATGCAGACTTGTTATGTGAAATTGAAGAAAATACTTCTCGTCTGCAGGAATTCAAGCCCATTACATTCTAGGTTTCCCACTAATTTTATGAAAGTTTTACGAGAGTTGAGAATGTTCCTATTTTAGAGTTTGCATTACTGAACTTTCGTGGAAGGAATTTTTTAGAAATAAATGAATAGAGTAATATTAGACCCAAGTCTAATATTTCAGCTATAAAACTAAACTTGTGCATGTCCGAGACCTGATATAATCTTTGATTAAGTATACCAGTTTAGTTATAAAACTTTCTCAATTTTAGAGTATAGAGTTCATTAGGTTTTTTTACTAGAATGTGAGATAGGGAAATTCTTGGCCCAAAGCTTCAAAAATTATATTTACGATTGGAGTATTAGCTTCATTAGAATCAAACTAGAGTAAGAGAGCAATTATTATTAGAATGGTTTTAGTCTTTACTTTGGTGAATATTGGTTTTCAAAACTGCAACAGGGATTTAAGGCCATGGATCAATGGAACCACGTGACTTAATTATAAATTATTTTGTTCATGTAAGATAACTTTTTTAATTCACAAAACATATTTCTCAAAATTTTGGAAACGTCACGAAATACAATAAATCACCTCTTTTAATTTAGTTTTAGTAAAAATATTGAGAAAAATTAAAAACTTTCGACAATTACAGTTAACTGTGAAGATGTTTGAAAAATTTTCACCCAAACGAAGTTAGCAGACGTTCTTCATCGTTTTCTCTTTTATTTTTGGTACAGTCAATCTGTCATTTTTTCGGGAAAAAAATGGCCAACTCTATTTTATTTTATAAATCGTTAGTGTGGCATGTGACTAGCTCGGAACAAAATTTTCGGAACCTCCCTCCTTGGGGTTTTTTGGAAAATTCAAAAAGTTTTCGATTTGATTTTCCGTGAGAACGGTAGGTCGTAGAGAAAAAATTATGAACAAAAATTGTAGAGGACTCTATTATTTATAAATCATCTCATGGGGTCGCTGTGCTGTGACCAAAAATGCACGAAATAGAGGGCGCCAAAGTTGCCAAAAATCAGTTTTTCCCCTTTTTCATTCCGAAAAAGAATATTTTTACGATCGCGACGATTGCAAAATAGTAGAGCAGGAAAAAGTCTTTAAAAATTATCTGAATATTTTTTTCGTGCGATGCACCGTTTTTGAGATACGGCGGTTTGAATTTCTAATGTCGGGTCATATTCTTGGGAAGTACAGCGAATCTGTCTCTTTTTTCGTGAAAAATATATCCGCAGCTATTTCATTTCATAAATCGTTATCGGGACATTTGAATAGCCTTAAACCAAAAACTCGGACCCCATCTCCCCCCCCCCCCCCCCCTTTTGAGTTTTGAAAGAACTCAAAAAGTTTTTGAATTTGAATAAATTTTTTATAATTATTGTAAGTGATTATAATAATTTGATCACCCACTATATAAGTATACCACTAGTTACAATCAGTGTATATATGAATCAATAAAATGTAACTAATTTGTCAGTGTATACACGCTGGTTGTAATCAATGATATACAGGGTGGGCCATCTAACATTTGGCATTTGAATCGGCTATAAAAAAAAACTTATGGATATTTTTTCAAAAGTATGGTTTTATTAGATAGATTGAACTTTTTCATTTAAGAATGAAACACATCATTCAAATGACTGCCACGGCTGGCCTCACAGAACCCCATTCGATCAACCCAATTTCCCAGTACATTTTCGATTGTTTGGGCAAAAAGTCAATAAGGTCAATAAGCAAAATTTTCGTATTTGGGGCTCAGAAAATCCAAACGTCATCATTGATACGCCGATGCACCCACAACCAGTGACTGTTTGGTGCAGATTTTGGTACGGTGGCATCATTGGTCCATTTTTCTTCGAAAGTGAGCAAGGAGCCACCGTTACGGTCAGTGGCGAGCGTTACCATGCCAACGTAACAATTGATCTTTTGCGCACCATTTTCGAAAATCGAATAGTCATCCGAAATTCTGATGTCAATTGGCCGCCTTGGAGCTGTGATTTGACCCCATTAGACTATTTTTTGTTGGGAGCAGTTAAGGATAAGTGTTACGCTAACCATCCAGAGACGATTAAGACCTTGTAACACGAAATCGAAGTTACCATTCATGGGATTGAAGCCCAAACAATGGAAAATGTACTGAAAAATTGGATTGATCGAATGGGATACTGTAAGGCCAGCCGTCGAAGTCATTTCAATACAAGTAATCTTGTGTTTCATTCTTAAATAGGAAGGTTCAATCTTTGTAATAAAACCATACTTTTGAAAAAATATCGATAAGTTTTTTTTACAGCCGATTCAAATTCCAATTATTAGATGGCCCACCCTATATCTATAACTGATTATCATGATCGAAGGCTTGAGATCAGACTGAGGAGCAAGTGTAGCGGATGTGATCGATATCCAGGGATGGTGCATCTACTCAAAACTGAAAACGTTTGCCCCAGCCTTGTTTCTTTGGAAGATTGTCACCCTACGTGCCATCCGCGGGGCACAAGTTGGCTCGAAACGAAAAAAAAGAATATGCTCTGTAGTTTGACAATGGCAGCGACAGCAACAGCACCTTGTGCCACCCTCTCTTCTTTATTCTCCTGTACTCTCTCGTGCTGGTTTCTTCGTCAAGAGAAAATCCACCGGCGCATTGCATTGATTAAACAAGCTGAAGGGTTAATCCGAAGAGAGCTCCCGCCATCCATCCCTCTTCTTTGCTCAACCCCTTTCGTTGGCCCATTGTCGCGACGCGATCAATTTTTGCGTTCGCAAGGCTTTTTCACATCTTTCGAATATTCCCCAGCACCTAAAGTGCTCGAATGCTGATGAACGCGCTGGATTTATATCTAAAAGCCGGTGCTTTGATGTAAAACACCCTTGTTAAAATACGCTACCAGATCATTATGAAAGATTTCGTGATCCTAGACATGCTGATCAAAAATTGACAAAGTTGAGACTTGATCTCAGAAAGAAGACGATTTTTTTTCTTCTGGGTGGTCAAAAATAGTTCATTGTTAACCAATCGACCAGTCCCCCACTTGATTAAGATACTATTTTCTTTACATGCCGCGAAGGGGAATGCGATTTTTGAGCCTGGGGCGAAACAGCCAAAATGATCGGTTCCACAATCAATTGCTGCGATTATCAGTCATGTCTTATGAAAAAAAAAATTTGAAACTTACGAAAAATATAACTTTTAATAATGTATTTTATAATAGATGTTCTTCCTTATCAAAGCTTCTTATTCGTTTTTTAAAAATGATTGAGTTCTTATAAACCATGGCTAAGTTCTTCGGGGAAAATATTATCTACAACTTTACTGTTACCCATTCCGAAAATAGGTAAAAAATCTTTGAATATAGTTATTTAAAAAAAAATTTTGTTATAGAAAATTTTTTAAACGATTTTACCCACTGAAAATTTTATTTTTAAAATTGGAAACAGTAGACTCAACTAATTAATTTGAAATAATTTATAGCCGCAATGTTGAGCCACTAGGCAATTTAAAGAGATGTCTTTTATTCCACAGAAAGATTTCAAATTCTTTAAAATTGAATTTAATTTGCATTTATTTGCGATATAAGTTTAAAATTGTCTATGAGGACACCTGTCGGCAACGTATTCTATCTGATACGCGACTAGTGATCGTCCGATAATGTAGGCAGTGACAAAAATTTCAAACTCAACTAATTAATTACTAAAAGTATTATTTTTCACAAGTTGAAGATTTTTTTCATGAGACACAACTAATAATATTTTATGTGCCTCCGGCGCATAAACGCGTTTTACGCTACAGTTGAGAGTAGCGTAATGTTGTGTATTGCGATACAGAGGAACATAATGTAAAAATTGAACTGAGCATGCGCCTATTACGATACAGCGGAGCGTAATCTTATTCTTGTTCTTCTTCTTCGTACAGCGTTCGCACCATACTGATAAAGCCTTGTACAGTTGAACTGCGCATGCGTCTATTAAAATCCATTACTACTACACAAGATCGATAAAATCAAAATGGCCGGGACTAGTCGTGACATATCAAGTGTAATGACTAGCGCCGCAAATAACTGCAATACTAGATTAGATTCGAGTGTACGCATAACAACTCGTATATGCGCCGAAGTCATATAAAATAAAATACGTGCCAATGCACACAATTCGGGAAATTACGAGACTCGCGACAATGCTCGCAGGACTGATCGCGCATCGGCTTCGATCTCCTTCGAGCATTGTCGCTCGTCGCATAATAACCCTCATTATGCGCCTAGGCACATAATATACTATTACCTAATTACTAATTTTCCAAATCATTTCAATCGATTATGTCGACTATTTGAAGAGTGTATCACTCTCCATGATAAAGGAACTCTACTATATCGACCTTTTTAACCTGTAATTTAAAATTAGCTTCAACGTGATTTTTATGAGAAGACGGAATTTTCTATATGTTTGGAAAATATTCTCTGTGAAAAAATGAACGCATTGACTCCGCTGGGTATCGAACCCAAGACCTTTCGATTCCCAGTCGAATGCTCTATCATCTGAGTTACGGAAGTTCCACACAACCTTTCTTACAGAATCTATTTACGCCTATTCGCCTACAGATATATGATGAAATACAGTAGGATCCTCTTATAACGAATAAATCGGGACTGACCGTGTCTCCTATTTATAACGAGCAATAACGAGAAAAGGAGAAAATACAACCATTGTTTTAGAAACAGTAGTAGAATCTTATATTTTCCGCGTCCCTACCTCTATCCCCCCCCCCCCCCCATACTATATATACTCTATAGCCGTTGTTTGTTTCACGATTTTCAACAGTTTTCGTCCTCCCGCACAATGTAACTTGAAGCTGAAATTCAATCGGCAGAGGGAGTAGGAGGCGGAGCCTCCATTCGTTATAAGGGGGTCATTTTTTTATTTTTATAAGGAGGTACGCTATATGGGAGTCCTACTGTAATTACTAATATCCGCTCGATACCCAGCGGAGTCAAAGCGTTCATTTTTGCACAGAGAATTTTTTTTCAAATATATAGAAAATTCCATCTTGTCATAAAAATGACGTTGAATGACGAATTACAGGTTATAGGTCGATACAGTAGAGTTCCGTTATCATGGTGAATTATACTCTCTTCAAATAATTGATTGAAATGATTTTAAAAATTAGTAATTAGTTCATTATATATCCGTAGCCAAATAGGCGTAAATATCATTCTTTTAAAAAGACGTTAAAGGATTCAAGGCGTTTGAGAATGATTGATAGGGTGCCTACAATTTTCAATTTTATAATATTAAAATAAAATTCTTTTTTTTTTTCAACCTAGAAAATTTATTTATAACTAATAGAAATTGATTTTGAGCAACTTTTGAAATTTTCACAAGAAGCAAAATGATAATTTGTCAAAACTAATCACCATAGAACAATATTAATTATAAATATTTATATGTACAAACTCAGGTTCACACACTTTTTAACTCTCCCTTATTTTAGCAATATTTAAAAAAATCTTCGATCCTCTGATTATTTGCAACGGAAAGCTCATCAATTTCGTTTTGAGTCCGAAGTGCTTTGTGGGACACGTCGAGTATCGATACGAAATGTCTTATGCAGAATGACGTTCTAAACGCTTGAATTAAATTGACATCAAAGCAATTGAGACTCAAAGCCATGGGTAATTTACTTGACATTTGCTGCACGTACATTAAGCCTATGTATTTCTGATAAGTCTTAACCTGACAATATACTATATTTGTATGACATTGATATAGAAGATCCGAGGAGCTTCTACACCTTCTGACAATCAGGAGAATATATATATATATATATATATATATATATGTGTGTGTGTGTGTGTGTGTGTGTGTGTGTGTGTGTGTGTGTGTGCTGTATTAATCACCCACACATCTACAGAATGAGACCGACATGGAAAGTGGAAGGTAGAATATATGTATATGCATGCAACCAGTTGCGCCTGCGTGAGATCTACGATCACTGCAGCAATGCAACTGTGGTTTTGCCAACGACAGCTGACGACTGCCTAACAACAGGCGTCAGGGGTTGACAACCCCTGAGCTTCCTCGCTCGCTTTCAACCCTAGATTAATACACCCAGAAAGAAATTCTATTCATATCATATAAAACTCTTATTTGTGTATTGATCGAATCAAAATTTATTTTATTTATATTGACCCTTTCAGGATTAAAACTTTCTATCAGGAATAAAAAGTCAAGAATATAGTATCTTGAAATTTTCGGGAGTGCTGAATTCGAATTCGCCCTCAAAATTTCGAAATTTCACAATTTAAAAAAAAAGTAAATTGGTACGTTGTTGGAAAAACTGGCTTTAGGGTCCAAAAAAGATTAAGTGGATTTAATCAGACGCTTCGGTTCAGATCGGAGCCCTCATCAGTGATATTTATTAAAATCTAGAAATACAAAAAAGGTGCACTAATTATACATTTTTAGGAGTAACTATAGTACTAAAAAGTGTATCACAAAAAACGAGAACTTAATGTGTTGAATTAAATTTGTAAGTGAAAATGGAAGATTTGGATAATCGACCAAGACAAAAGGTGTGATTAAAATGATTTCATAAGTGTAAAACTGTATCGAAAAACTTTGACCTGCCCTATTAAAACAATTTTAAATGGATGTGCTACATTTCTTAGGAACTACAAGGATTTGTTGAAAAAACATAAAATATATACTATTTTCAAACTATTTTGAGATACGTATATGTATTTTTTTATGTCTTATCCATACTCAAATCTACAAATAAAATCTTTGGTGTGAAGCTAAATTAAAAGAGCTTGATTCAGAACATTAGGACTATTTTTGAACTATATTACTTAAAAACTATTTTAAAACTATTAAGAACAAAATTTTTAAAAACCCCTAAGTTCAAGTGAAAAAAAGTTAAGTTTCATTCCCGAGCAAAGCGTGGGTAACAACAACACGAGTAAAATTAATGTTTTTCCCGTGACGAACACAATTTTTTTTCTACTAGGGGGTCAAAAAATTAATTTGTTTGCCCCCACACATGGTAATTAAATCTACTTTATAGCCCGCTAGTAGAAAAAATGGATTTGTTTGCCCCGCACGGTACAATAAAATCCACTTTATGGCCCGATAGTAGAAAAAAATGGACTTGTTTGCCCCGCATGGGACAATAAAATCCACTTTATGACCCGTTAGTAGAAAAAAATTGTAATGTCAGATACGAATTCAGATACCTCAAAAACTTTATGGAACTGACTTTCATGCAGATTGCATCTGCTGTTACTGTATTTTTTCACACAAACTTGTTATTGCTAGTTAAATTCAGTGAAACAGTTTGAATTATATAAAAAACTGTAGTTGCTTGTAAATTTTAGTATTTTTTCTCACATCTTATAGGTAACAACTTTTTTACAGGCGTTTCCATTTATTTGAAGAAATATTTTATTAGTTGTATTGAACGATGAAAAAAGTTTTTGCTATAATTCTAACAGTTTTACAACATTTGAAAAGTAATTGAATTTTTCTATAGAAGATTGTGTTGAATACATTTTTTTATTCAACACAATTATGTATTTTTCTTAAACAGTGTAAAACTAAATTTTTATTTGATATAACATTTTTCATTGGCTATATAACTGACGTCGTATAGAGTTTCCATTCGTTTTACAAGTTCTAAAAATTCAAGAGTGAAGCTCAATAAATGCAAGCATTACACCAAAGTCTGTTTGCTCGGTGTATTTTCTTACAACACAGGAATGAGATAGCTTCAATGGAAGCCATTCTAATGTAAAACTGCCTTCAAACTTGTTACATACCTTTCTCTAGAGTAAAACCTTTCACAAAGAAACTATGTTTTCTGTGATTTAATATCAGGGTTACTACAGGTCAGAAAGTTCAAAAATACTCAGATTTACCAAAATAATTGAAAATATATGCATATAAAACTATTATTTTCTTGTTTTTAGTAAAGCTTGGAAAAAGGCAAATTTGAATAAATTTGAATGTTAAACTATAGCGAAAACTAGAGGTTCAAACTTTAAAGTCTATTATTATGCAGTGTACTTCAAAAAATAAATTGAAAAGACCCATTGACTTTCTGATCTGAAGAGAAGTTTTAAAAATAGATAGCGTCGAAGTTAAAGAGTAGAATCCAACCTTTTGCAGTTCTTAAAGCAGAAGAGAATCAATCTCAAAAATGTCTATCTTGAAAACTAGCCAAGAGATAAAAAACGTCTCAAAAAACTTTCCAATTCATATTAAGTTTTGTGCCATACTGGATGATTTTTAGTACATAGTAATTGAATAAAAATCATGTTTTATAGGTATCTGTTGACTAAAGAAAATGATTATTAACAAATTTACCGTCTTGAATAAAATAATATAAATGTTTCAAACTATTATGAGGAATTTAAATTGGATATCCTTATCTAAGTTAAATTTTGAATTGAAGCGAAATATCTTAACGCAAAGTTTATCATGATACGCCTAATTTCCGACATGTCTTGACAAAGTCAAAATAGAACCTTCTTGTGCACAAAGTAGTAACTCTTAGCTAACTTAGTTTGAAAAAAGAAACATACGAAAATTAAACAAAATTGTCCAGCAAGACAGAAGGTGCTGTTTCGATTTTCAAAGTAGCATTCTAAATTTATATGATTTTGAAAAAGCCACATAATATTTGTCACGCTGAGCCTACTGCAATTTCTTGAGCATCCAATCGAAAAAAGTCTAAAAAGTTTACTTTTACATTTCATGTACACCACATAATCTTTTTGATCTTCCGTCTATTTCTTCCAGAAATCTTGATAAATTCGAGACGATCAATATAGTTGTGAATAACACGTGGCAACGTTTCATAAATGGTTAGGTAAATTCTTGAGTTTTAATCCAATATCATAATCAGAAATTTCTAGTTAGCGAAATTATACTATTTATATTGGCATAAACCGAAAAAACATACGTAGGTGCAGTTTGGTCGAATGGCAATATTGAAAATACCGTTTGCATGATAATTTTCAATGTGGGAAAACATTTTCTTCAAGGGACCATTCTAGTGTGACGGCTAAAAAGATTGCTGATTTTCATCAATTTCTTATCGGTAAATGAGATTAATATTCAGTCTGAATTAGCTATTGTTCATTAAAACCATTTATGCATTATACGAAAAAAATATTTCAATCTTTTTCTACAATTAAAAAAAATCTTTTTCACGGATCCGAGATATGTCTTGAAAAAAGTTTATCTGATGGTGGACGGTCCTACTCCTCGAAAAAATGGTTTAAAAGATACAAATTATACAGATTATTAATTAGTATAAAAAACTTTAGAGCGGTATAGAGAATTTTTTTTCGATAAAAATTAACAAAATGCGGATTTCTGAAATTACTCTCTAAATCTGAATCAGTCAATTTTTTACTGATTGAATCAGTGATTTGCCTTTTCACTGATTCACCAGTTAAAAAATATATTTCACTGTTAAATCAGTTGATTATCACTAATTGAATCAGTGGAAAAAATATTTTCACTGTTAAATCAGTTAATTTTCACTGAAACAATCAGTGGAATTTGACTGATTTACAGTAACCCCTTTTTAGCTATTTGAATCAGTAAAATTTCACTGATAATCAGTAGATTTTGACTGATTCATATTTAGAGAGTAAATGTTGAATTTGGCCTCCTTTTTCAACAGTTTCTTTCATTACAAACAATTAAATTCTCTCAAAAATAAAACCTGCCATACCGCTCTGAAGAATGATATGGTCAAATTGGATGCTGATAGTTCAAAAACTCATCTTTGGGAGTTTCCACCGTTTTGAAAAAAGACGTTTCGAGAAAAACGCGTTTAAATTTTCGAATACGAGATTTTGATAGGAAATGTGTACTTAGGATTAATCATTGATGCTAATTCCATGAAATATTCCTTCGGCTTCCTCGAATTGTTCCTTTAAAATCAGAAATTTCGTTTCGCAAACTGTCCTCGCTTCTTTAGAAATTTTAATAACTTGAAGTTGGATAACACCTTCAAAAAACTACACACAGCATATATTAAAACTGAAATAATTCGAATTTCGCGAACAAAATGTAACATCATATTGTTAAAGGTCCGTACTTTTGGAAAATGCAAAAATAAAAAAATCGTTTTTCGAACATTTTTAGACTAGGATGGTCCCTTAATATTCACTCAAGGAAAAATTCATTTGTTTCTATGTTATTTTACAATTGAAAATATATTGCGAAGATTTGTGCCAAGCACTACTTTTTCTACTAGCGGAACAAAAAGTGCATTTTTTTCCCCTGCGGGGCAAATAAATCCATTTTTTCTACTAGCGGGTCATAAAGTGGATTTTATTGCAGCGTGCGAGGCAAAAAAATCCATTTTTTGAGCCCCTAGTAGAAAAAATATCGAAACATTTATTTCATTTGCGTGATTGTTACCCTCGCTTTGCTCGGACACTAAACTTTACACTAGAAAAATAAAAATTTTCCTCCCTAGGTGCATAATATACTATTTCGTGTATTATTTCCCAATATCTCGACACTTTTCTCCGTTTTATCATTTTTAACCCTTCTCCTCTCAAGAATTATCCCCATTCTCGCACATTGATACCAAAATAGTATATTTTGTATCAAGTACGGAAAGGCGTATTTTAACGCAAGAGCGAGTCCCGACTCGCTCGCATGTTAAAATACGTTCCGCACGTGATACGAACGATATTTTTTGTTCTCTGTATGCCGAAAGTTAGCCGAGTCGTTGTCGTTTTGCATGCGGAAAGTTGATTTTCCCGCACGAGTGCGGTAAAATTTTAGGTGTGTGCGGAAAATCAACTTTCTGCACGTAAAACTTAAAATTTTACCGCACTAGTGCGTGAAAATCAACTTTCCGCACGCAAAACGACACCGAAAAGGTTAACTTTCACTGTACGGCGGACAAAAACTCATTTTCCTGCAAAATGTTACTTACGCATCCTTTTGCGTTGTACGGTAGTATATACGGAAAGATAAAACCTCTTGTTTGGTTGGAAGAGAAAGCAAAGTTACTTCACTTATATTGATAGGACTCAAGGGGATAGTACCATTGTTCTACGCAAAGGCAGTTCAGTCTTAAAAATGGAGATATAAACTATAGACGTTAAGCGAAGGGTGCTTCTGTTGGTCAGGTAATTAGCCAATCGATTTAAGGTCTCACTTGTTATATCTTATCGTGTTACGCATCTTTCTTCTAATAAATTTACAAGCTCCTTGTTCGACTTTAGGGAAGTTGCCCTAATAAAGACACAAATAAACCGAAATACTAGCTGTATTACACAAAACGTCTCAGGAAGGACTTTATTTCTATCAAAATCACATCCGATATCCGATCCGATCAAAATTGTGGAAATAAGAGCATTTTTTGTGTTTTCGAAAAAGACTTTTTGAAAAAATCCAAAATTCCAATACTGGTTTCTGATATTACTCACATATCTCTACTAATTATCCTAATTACATTTTTCAATTAAACTAAAATTAGGAAAGTCACAGTATGTTAAAACTTGAAAAAAGTCAATATCTAAATTCCATTTTCCAGTTAAATTATACAAAATACGAAAAAAATGTAAGTTTGTAAAAATGTTCGTTTCAATAAGATCTAGAAATTTGGTCTGATAGGGCAAGTATGGGTATTACTGTGGATGCCCCAGTTACTGCGCTTTCAAATAAAACTAATGATATACAATGTTTTAAAGATATATAACGCTACAGAACAATTAAAAACAATCAATTTCTAATCCAAGCATAATAAGTATCAACGAATTATCAATAGTTACACTGATAGAAATGGTTCGGGAGTTTTAGCCATTCGGTTGTAGGTTGGGAATTTATAACTGTATTTATAAAATAATATTTCTCTCTGAACAACGCAGGATGTTTAATACAGAAATCAAAATATTGTAAGTGAAACTGGTCGAATCAGAAATATAATATGGGAAGGCGAACAATACATTTTTCCATAGCAACCAATAATATGGTTGATTCGTTCATATTTAATCAGTTATAATCGGATGGTTAAAATACAAATCTCATATTGCTGTATCTATGCCAGCAATAAGGTAAGATTAAATTAATCATAAATATCGTTGTAACAGCCATTCCTTTCTATCAGTGTACGATATTTGTAGCTAATTGATTGCAATTTAAAACTCTCATGTTCCCGATTCCCATAGTTTTAATGCTTAGATTTGTTGAAAGGTCATGAACACGTTCTGAAAAACTTGTTATAATTCCGTTTCTGAAAATAAAGTATTTATTGTGATATTACTTTCTGCAAAGTAAATATTTTATTTTTCTAAATATTTATGCAAAATAACAAAAAATACGTTTTTAATCATTTTTTTACCAAAACAGTATTTGGTACATGATTTTCATAGGTGTATGAATTACTGCGATCTGTCAGGCGGCACTGCATAACCTTTCAATCTATTACAAATGCTTCGTTATGCTTACTTTTTACATTCTCATCATGGATGAGAAGGTATTGGTTTTATGTGAAAAATGACTTTCGAAAATTTTATCAAATCTTTACGTTTTGAGACCCCCTGAGTCCGAAAAAAGGGTTTTTACGAAAGTGTCTGTCTGTCTGTCTGTCTGTAGGTCGTGTGCGGCATAACTCTCGATAGAATTATCAGATTGAATTGTGCTTTGGCACACTTTATCGGAGCCGAAGAAGTAAGGACAAGTTCGTTAACCAGCCACATCCAATCAAAATTGAGGGATTGAGCACTACTTTTGTGTTTTTGAAAATAATTTTTTGAAAAAATCAAAAATTTTAATACTGGTTTTAGATAGTGCTCATAAATCTCTAAAAATTATCTTGATAACGTTTTTTGATTAAATCAAAATTAGAAATGTTACAGCATATTCAAATTCGAAAAAAGTCAATATCAAAATTCCATTTTCCAGTTAAATTATACAAGATACGAAAAAACGTTATGATACAATATTATTTTCTACATGAAGACCTACAAATTTGAATTGTAACATTTTTTCATAAGATGCATATTTTTTTTTTAATTCAAAAATAATCTATTGAAAATCCAAAATTCAATTTTTTAACAATAATATGTGAAATACGAAAAAAACGTAAGAATACAAAGTTGTTCGTTTCAAAAAAATCTACAAGTTTTGTCTTACACAGTTTATGAAAAAACATATATTTTTCGTTTCAATTCCAAAAAATACGATTAAAATTCAATAATTCCATTTTTTAGACAAAATATATGAGATAATGAGATACATAAAAAAAGTTCAAATGAAAAATTATTTCCCTAAATGAGGTCTACAAATTCTTATTAAGAAATTTCTCGACAGGATGTATATTTTATTTTTTGATTTTTAATATTAAAAAAATTCGATTTTTTTCACCAAAATATGTGAGATACGAAATAAGCGTTGTTCTGCAGAATCGTTTCCTTAAGGTAGTACGATCACGAAAATTAGACCTCAGACAAAAATAGATAATTTTGCTTTCAAGAATAGCAACATTATTATTGAAGGGCCAATTTGAATGAGAAAAGATTATTTTTCATGAAAAAAATTTGAAACACAAAAAAATAATGTTATTAATAAATTTTATTTTTGCCCAAACTTATTTTCTTATCGCTTCGAGTCAAATTTTTGAAAATGATGCGATTCTAATAAATTATGGTTCATTTTTTTAGAAAAAAGATTCTCTACAACTTGACCGTTTCCTATTTTTGAAATTGAATTAATTATTATCAAATACAGCAATTTGTTTATAAAAATTTTGTTTTGAAAAATTGTTTTTTTATAATTTCAGCCATTAAAGAATTCATTTTCAAAAATCGGAAACGGTCAAGTTGTAGAGGATCTTTTTCCTAAAAAAATGAACCGTGATTTATTATAATCGCATCATTTTTAAAAATTTGGCTCGAAGCGATAAGAAAATAAGTTTGGGCAAAAATGAAATTTATTAATAACATTATTTTTTTGTGTTTCAAATTTTTTTCATGAAAAACAATCTTTTCTCTTTCAAATTAGCCCTTCAATAATAATACTGCTATTCTTGAAAGCAAAATTATCTATTTTTGCCTGAGGTCTAATTTTCGTGAACAAACTACCTTAAATAAAGTCTACGATTATTTTTTCTTTTTGAGAGATTTGGAAGAAAATAAATTATTTTAATCATGTAATTTATTAAAAAGTTACTGAAATGTATACAGAAAATCGAGCGCGAAGCGCGAGTGTCATGATGAGAATGTTTTCCTTAAGGCCGATAGAGCCTTATGTAAATTGAATTTCCTGTTGCACTTAAACTGAAAAAGATATTTAGTGAATTTGAGAAAATGAGTAATTCACATCATCTTTAATATTATAAAATTGGTTTGAGCTTCAGTATTAAATTATAAAAAATAAACTTAAATGTATGCGAAGAGCACAAGACAATATAATAAGAAATTATTTAACATGGTTTTTTACACATGAGATCTAACACAAACCACAAACTTATTTCCTTAACAAACATGAGATTAAAATTCGCCTAAAACCTTTGAATACATAATATAGGTACACATAATTAAATACAATAAGAAACGTCTGGCTGGTCGCTTTTGGTAAGACTTTCACCATAAATTTACAGTTTACTGTAATTTTCGATGACTCTTCCAGTTTTATTTACTCTGTGGAATTCCACCAAAATTTTTACTGAATTAATGCAAAAAATATATAATTTAGTTTTTCATAAAATATATTATAATGTATAGCAATTCCAGAGGTTTTTCACGTGATGTAGAAAATTTAGACGTAAATAGTGTCAGTTTTCTACTCGTAAAAAAGCGCTTATCGTACATTAGATGTTTCATGTACCCAACCCTGCACCAAGTCTTATTTTATGAATAAATCAGTAATATAATATTGATAATAATTTCAAATTAATTAATTTGTGCTCCAATTTACAGCCATCTCAGGCAGCCATACTAAAAGTTACGATGCCTTTTATTATGTATTTTGGTTTTTATAATGTTACATAAAATTCGGATTTTGAAAACTCTAATACTTCAACTTCGAATGTAGTGTAGATAGGATCACAATATTTACAACTTCTCAGATTTCTTCTTACCAAAATACTTCACAAACTCGTTAAAAAACACTTTTATCATTTCTCCCTATACAAAAAAATGTAATAGACGATTTTGACTTAAATTTAGCGACCCAGTGTATGAGCGTATAAATCTGTCCATTTTTAATGCTCTAATTTTTCTTACATATTAAAATTAGCCGATTTCGATTAGACTTGAGTTAAAACTTTTTTTTAAAGTCTATGTCAAGTCGTTGGAAAGAAATAACTTTACCATTTTTATTACTTTTCTCTCAGGAAGCAACTTGAATCATAAAACTTGAAACTTAGTGTTGAAAATTTTGAAATCTCCAGCTTCTTTCGTGCTCTATATTTATACTGAAGATTTTGCTTCACTGAACAATAAATATTAAATTGTTTAATTTTTTTGAGTCTACCTGTACACTACTTGAAAATATTTGATTTTCGAGAACTATGCACATAATAATTGAATGGAGAGAGTTTAGACTTTCTTCTCTAGCGTAAAGTTGATTTTTCAAGATCTTTCTTGAAATAAAGTATTTGAAATTTATGACGTCTTAGAAATCGTACAATGCCGAAGAAACATGGAAACTTTACAGCACTGTTATACATAGGTATACACATATACACCTGCTGGAAGTTCTGGCAAACTGGTGAACGAAATGAGAATTTCCGGAAATAGGGAACGAGCCATCGAGAATTTATCGTTGGAATCCCGAAAGAACGAGTTCAGTATTTTCGAAGACGAAGTGCCGTTGCTCCAACTTGCTGTACGTTAGGTACTCGCAAGCATTAATTTTACACGAATTACGCCGCCGCGCCGGTTCAAGAAGATTTACATGCACTTAGAGGGAGGCACATAGATAAATATTTTGCCTGATTTTCTCGGCGTGTGAGAGCCTTCGAGTGGAAAACAAATCATTTCTCCACAATAACAATTTTATTAATGGTGTTGCGCAAATAATATTCCTGGTGTACTAAATTACTATAAGTAAATTAAGGGCATCTACCAAGTGAGTCACGTATAGACTAATTTGTTTTTGCATGGTTTAAAAAATTGTAATGTCCAAAAACATAAAATAATTTTTCTAATTGCTTAAAACCAATTGGTGTTTCCAAACCTGTGTTAGTATGTTTCTTATCATGTTCTATAACTTGACTCGAAAATATTCATTTTTCAGAGAGAAAAAATCTTCTGCATTTACTGATTTCATTGGTTAAAATAGCGGGTACAACTCACTGCTTTTTTGTAAAAATAATGGATTTCTCGATAGACTGCCGGTTGAAATTATTTGTTCACTTGTTGTTTCAGCTATTCCTAAAGAGTCTTCATTTTTATAATAACAAGTTGAAATTTTTTTTCTCATGATAGTAAAGAGGCTAATAAAATTTTGCATCTAATGTATCTAAATTTAAGGAAAAATGTTAATTTTATAACAATACATTGCAAAGACGTCAAATTTCGATCTTTTTGAAAAAATATGACTGTTTCCGAAATCAATTAAGATTTTCAAAAGTTTTTAGTCTCATTTGAAAAGTAAGTCTTTACAGTATTTTTCTAAGAAACAAGATATTTTCAGAGTTTTTTTCTGAATTCTACCCGGGGTTAAACATAATACGAAAAGGTCGTAAAATTTTTGAAATATTTAGCTTCTTTCGAGAAATTAAAAAAAATCATTGTATATTATATTTCAATAAAATTTAGGAATATTTATGAAAATAGTCATATTTTGGATATTTCTAATTTATTTATAGATCACTGTCTTTATATGAAATTTTATGACTTCTTTGTACCATTTTTTACTCCAGGGTAGACTCCAGAAGAAAATATTACTGAAATCTCTTTTAAGGAGGTTCTCTTGAAAATCACTTTTCTTTAGATTTCTTTTAAACTTGGTAAATAAGTACTTTTTACCATGATCTACAAAGCGGTAAAAAGATTAGCATCAAGACCGGTACTTAAAATCGAGAAATTAAGCTCTAAAGTTGAATCTCTTAACACTTGTTAGATAGGCGTAATTCAGTTTCGCGATACCTTTCTTTACATTAAAAGCACAATTTTCTTTAGATTTTTT